>JAJHSJ010000015.1:41074527-41173787 GCA_021015155.1 Magnolia officinalis
CGATTCTGATTATCGATCGATTCCGATTGTCGTGGAGGCCGTTATTATGACTGATTGCCGATTCTGATTGACGTGACCGATTTGCCGATTCTGATTATCGATTGATTCTAATTGTCGTGGCCGGTTGCCGATTAGAGATCGAGGCCGATTATTATGACCGATTGCCGATTCTGATTATTGATCGATTCCGATTGTCGTGGCCGATTGCCGATTAGCTATTGAGGCCGATTATTATGACCGATTGCCGATTCTGATTATCATGACCGATTGCCGATTCCGATTATCATGACCGATTGCCAATTCCGATTATCATGACCGATTGCCGATTCTGATTGACGTGACCGATTTATCGACTCTGATTATCGATCGATTCCGATTGTCGTGGCCGATGCCGATTAGCGATTTTGGCCGATTATTATGACCGATTGCCGATTCCGATTATCATGACCGATTGTTGATTCCGGTTATCATAACCGATTACCAATCCCGATTGTCGTGACTGGTTTGCCGATTTTGATTATCAATCGATCCCGATTGTCGATGCCAATTATCGAGGCCAACTCTGATTGTCGAGGCAGATTGTCGAGACCTATATGGTGTATATGGACTCGTGTGAGAGACCCATTGCAATGTGTTTGGGGCCCATTGGTTGTGGCCCATTGTGATGTATTCAGGTCCCATGTGACGTAGCCCATCCGATGTATACAGGCCCATGTGATGTGTATTACGCCCATGTGACGCGGCCCATTATGATTGTATGACACCCATTGTGGTGCATTTGAGGGT
Source organism: Magnolia officinalis (assembly GCA_021015155.1). NCBI lineage: Eukaryota > Viridiplantae > Streptophyta > Magnoliopsida > Magnoliales > Magnoliaceae > Magnolia > Magnolia officinalis. The sequence continues at coordinate 41,075,314 of JAJHSJ010000015.1, forward strand.
CAGGCTATAGAGCCCATTGTGATGTATGTTAGGCCCATGCGAAAGGCCCAACATGATGTGTATTAAGGTTTTGAGTGAGGCCCATGGTGTTGTATTTTTGGCCCTTGTGTGAGGCCATGGGTCCACTATATGTTAGGCTCTATGTGGGTCATTCCTTAAGGGCAATGTTGGTTAAATGTCCACATTGTCGAGATCGATTGTCGATGCCAGTTATTGATACCGATTATGAGTATGTGACAGCATAGCATCATGATACATGCCCATTCGCATCATCTGCATGTTTGTTTTGAGATGTGATTGACCATTGCATGTGTCATTGGCAGGTTGATATGAGACTCCCTGATAAGCGGAGGTTATCTCACATGAGCGCACGACATGCGCAGGATTGATGTATGACTGGATTGTATGACTCATGCATCAGGCATTTTGTGATATGACTATTGTACGCCCTAGCGACATCAGGGCCATAGCCTCCACAGGCATATCGTGGATGGCTGGATGGGACACCAAAAATGTTTGGTTCTAGCATACGGGCACCATAGATTTCCCTGGGTGAAAATCCCTAAACCTTCGTGGCCAGGAGACGCCCCAACGTCAAGACCGAGTGGATACATGAGCGCCCGAGTGCCGAATACCAGGAGGCCCCGTCTCCCATTGTGTCGTGGTCGGTTGGGAGGAGGTGTGGCATTACCTGCCCGAGGGTAGGAAGCAATACTAGGCTGAGTTTGACCAGCTCGTGAATGGGTCAGCTATCGACGTGCTGGATAGGTATTGGCAGACTATTGGCCAAGCGGATAGTGAGGTTTCTTACGCTCACTTGGACTGTGCGGTTGAGAGAGCAGTAGTGTCATTTGGAGTGTACTAAACCCCGGTGATGATCCCAGAGATGAACCGTACTGATATGTGGACTTATCGAGCAGGATTTGCATACTCATTCATTCATTCACTATCCACTTGTGCTGGTAGTGCGTAACTATTTGTTATGTGAACTTTCGTTATGGCAAGGATTTCGGTTGGGGCACGCGACTAACCTGAGATCAGGATTTTACTACATTGAGTCTGACTATTCAAATTTAGGTATGGGACTAGTTTGGAAAGAAGTCCTTTGTGGTGGACCCCGTAGCCTGCGATACTATGTACTACCATTACGACTTCACACTCCAGCATGGTCATTTCATTCGCATCGCATATTGCATTACATCCGCAGGTATATGACATTTTGGGTTGCTATGTTTCTGTACTTATATGGCCTAGACAGACTTAGCAGGATTTGTATAATTGCATCGCATCTTCAACATCTGATATTTGGCTCTTTAACTCTTTATTGCACAGCTGTTCCATATTGCGTATTCTGATATTGTTTAACTTATGGACTTGTCCATACTTCCGCTTATTATGTTATCATATGATTTATGATCTTGTCAATATTTCTACGCACTCTGATAGTTCATGATCTTGTCAGTATTTCTGCTTATTCCGATAATATACGATTTATGGATTACCTGTAATTTCGGTATTATATGATGATGACATTGTATTGAATACTTGGCACTTACCTTGTGCACACACTTACACCACCTTCTAAGATTTTTATAAGCTTATGCATGATAGATGCGTGCAGGTGATGTTAGGTTGCAGCAGTGTCGAGCTTGGAGCACGCAGCAATTTTCTGGAGCTTGATTTTCGATTTATGTTTTTTCTTTCAGCATTGTACTCAAATGATTATATTAGTGGATATGTGATGATGATGTTGCCTTTGTAAATTGAGTAATCTTGTGGTTATGTTTATTTTGAGTTAAATGTACATTGGAAAAAAATCCTCCTTGTACGATCCCAGGATCGGAATCTGGCGTATGAACGCTAGGAGCCGAGAATGGGGTACTACGGAGGCTGTCGACACCGGATTCGGCGATCGGGATTCCTATGAATCCGATCTCCGGGTTTGGGGCGTGACACTAGTCCAAGCTCATCTTTGAGTATACAATGACAAGCTTCATGTACTTCAAGATAAACTATCAACCGAAGCGAACGATGTTTCAATGTTCAATTTTCACCTATAAGGTATGAATGACCCTAGATTGACTATAGGTTAAGTCATATTGGTTGCATACTTAATTTGGGTCATTATATAATTTTATAAGCTTTTTCTCTACTAGTCCTAGCCTATGTTCGACTACTCCAAGTACTGGCTCGACCAGTTTAAGAATTTTCTCGACTAGTCCAAGGTTTGTTGTGAATTTTCAGAATTTCTTTTGGACTCTCGACCAGTCCTGGAGACTGCTCGACCAGTCAAGTGAACAGTGCTCGACCAGTTGAGCAGGCTCGACTCAAAGTCCAGCAACCTTTCTGGGTCCCACTCAACTAGTCGAGTGCAGGGCTCGACCAGTCGAGTAGCGATCTTATCTTATTGTGCTAGAATTTTTGAAATATTGTTAGTCCTTCGACCAGTCGAGCTGACCACTGGGCTAGTCGAGTGAACAGTATTTTTACCTATAAATTGAGGACGATTTTCAGAGTTTTTCAATTCATTCCAAGATATACAAGTCACAACTCTGAGAAAACTTGTCCCTACATTCGAGAAGCAAATTGGTTAGTATTCAAGATTCTTTTAATAGCTTTTTTGCATTTAATTTTGTCATCTCTATTCAATTCTATTTCTTTTGAAAAGGGAATATTGATTTTACCCTTTTTTAGATCAAAACCAAATCAAGCTAGCCCAGGTTAATTTAATCTAAAAATCATTTAAATCTAAGAACCTTTTCATATGTGAGTTTGGACATTGAACATCTATATCGAATTGGTTCTACCGGGCTTCATCGAAAAAAGAATCCTCAGATAAGTACATTTCAATTTTCTGTATTTGGTTTGTAAGATTGCCAGAAAATTTTCATTTTTTATTTTAACTGAGATAGCCAGAAAATCTCAGTGAGTAGGGTTTTTAATTGTGGTAGCCCTTTTTGAAAACACAATTGTGATAGTTTTGGGTGAACCTTGGAAAACCTATTTCATAGTGAAAGTCAATTTCCCGAGGGTGAGGATATTAGGAGTGGAGTAGTTGTGTAGTTGTTTTCTAACAATTGGTGTACAAACAAGCGAACCACTATAATTGCTGGAGTTGTGGTGGATGGTTGAATGTGCCGAAGTGTGTGAATATTTGTAATTTATTTTCAGCATTTGTGGTGAATGACTATAATTTATTTTCTGCAGAAGTAGTAAATGTTGTAATAGCAGCAAATATTTATTTCTGTTTTATTCTTTATTCCTCTGTATTGGTTTGGGATTTTGATACACAGAACATTCTAGAAATCAGGTTGTCCTACCATAAGCCATTGGTTTTTAGTGCAAGGTTGTCCTTAGAACAACATCTGTATCAACCTCTCAATACTTATGCATTAGAGATTGTTATTCGTTTATGCTATTTCGAATTGATAAGTGCTATCTTTATTTATTTCTTTCTTATTCCACATTTAATTTTTTAATTTGGCATAGTCCTATTCACCTGTAACACCCTAATTCTCATAACCCGAGGATGGTTGCTCGAGTACGAGAACCCGAGTTACGTCATGAAGTAAAACTACCATTCAACTAATTGCCAACACAATTCATAGCAACAGGATATAACCATTGCATAAACTAACAAAAGGAGTTCATCATACGTGAATAAAATAAGCAAGATCCCACAGCAGTGGATTTTTAATTACAGTTCCCAAAGTAAGCAAAACTAAAATAATGTCTAAAAACATGAAAGTAAATAGATCATATGTCATCAGTTGAGCTCCAACAGCTCAACCGTGTCAACATATTGTCCTTCCTCTCCATACTCCTCTTCAGCTGCACCAGGGGTGTCATCATAGGCACCATTTCCCTCCATCATACCTGTATCTATTTGGTGGAACCGTATGATTGGGTGAGTGAAAACTCAGTGGAAATTTTCCTCATAGATTCAAGCATAACACATCATTCCAAAATAGATTAACAATTCATATTCGATTCACCGGGCAATACAACTACATATGCATTTGCATGAATGTATGAATGTATGTTCAAGTCACAGATCTGGGTATGCACATCAAGCTGTCAAAATACAAGACCGCCCGTGGTAGGTAGACTACCTGGAAAAGGCCATGAAGGTGAGTGCACCCAAGGATGACCTAACTCCTAGAAAAATACACAGTGTACGCCTGAGGAGTGTCTAATCCCGGAATAGCCTCATGTAAAATAAGAGCACCCAAAATGGCTCAAATGCACAAACTCTGGTCATTCAACTAATTTAATAGTAAATCGAGAAGAGTGTGGCTTACATTAAGCAGTCGGAAAAGCTCACATGTCACGCATGAATGTCATGCATCATGATGCTCACGTACATTCCATGGAATTGACAAGATTATTCTCACAAACATGATCAAGGTTCAATTGAGGCCCATAAGTGTAGTATATCATATCAAGTTCTCACCACATTCCACCAAAGGTGGCATTCCACACTTAGGCCTTATTATACTACTTTAAGAGTAGATGGAAACATCATGTCATATGTAGTTATTTGGTAGAATGTAACTCCAAGTTAGACCATTACTAACATGACTTGGAGAGTACTATACCAAGTCCTAATCACATGTTTGACACATATAGAAATCGAGTAATTAGACATTTGCATATTAGCTCATTCTCAACATAACCAATTAAGAATGAAGGAAATAGTGTGCTAGTCCAAGACTTCATACACGTTAGATTCAAATAAAATGGTTCTAGCTTATCAAATGGATTATGGAGTGAACTTGCCATTTAAATGGAAGCAAGATTTACTACTTCTTAACATACTAAAGGAAATGTGCATATAACTAAGTAGTTCTAGATATGGAACCAAGAGTATGATGTTAATTTCTACAAGATATCTTAGAACAAAGAAATATGAACATTTTCACATGATTAGTGAAATTAATTCAAAGGAAGCAAGACTAACCCATGCATAATTAATATCTCTACGATTTCAAACTTAACCTTATATTAGAATTTAATGCAATGAAGAAGCTATGGGGGATATCCCTCACCTTGATTGAATGAGGTGAGTCTATGAACTCCTAGTTTGAGATTGAATGAAGGAAAATGTCTTTCAAGTATATCTGTTGCAACCAGTCCCTGAATAAAGTATTATAGAATCCCAGTGAGTTAGTACTGAGTTGACTAGGTTGGGTTTCCAACTAACGACTTATTGAGTCGATCCTTAAGAAATTTACTAACCACAAGGTTAGATTACTGACCCATTGAATCCAATGCTACTTAATTTAACTACAGATGATCGTAGTTGGTTTGACTTAGTTGGGAAACGGACCGAGTCGGACCATTATTGAGCATTGAGTTGACGTATTGGGGAAACCAGTCAGGTCGGCCTTCAATCGGGCATGCTTTATCGGCCCTGACTAGTTTTCAGGTCAACCAGGGAGATCTGCAATGCAGGCCCAACTGAGATTGGGACCCGTTCTCCTGCACTGTACCAGAGTCGCTAACTCGGTGGTACCTCGAGTGCAAATGCCATTATTACTCATTGATACTGACGAACCAGAGCTCGACTCGCAGCAGCGGTTCCAGTATCAGGAAAACTGACCCCTGTCATGAAGGCAGATGAGGGTTTTTCGTATTGGGAGGGTGCTGAGTTACTCAACTCGGAATCGAGTTGAGTGAACTGCGAACACAACAGTCAAACGGGAAGAATCTGACTATAACAAAGGGAGATGAGTATGGATACCTCACAGGCAAGGTTTTTGGTCGTTGAAAAGGGTCTGGACATGGCGTGTTTCGCTCCAAGTCCGACGGAACTCGAATCGTTGTTTCCCTGACTCGTTTTGTATGTCGATTGGAGGTAGAACAGCTTGATATATTAGAGGATTCGGGTCGGCTTATTGATCAGCTAATGAGAAGGTAAGTTAGAGGTGGGTTTTGATTACTTTACCTAAGCTGAAGATGGGGATTAAAGCTGTGTGAAGCAGATTCTGCTGCGAGACCCAGGGGTCTCAGATGGTCAGCTGGAAATTCGTTCCAGTGGCTGTCATGCCAAAACTCTCTTTCTCTACCTACTTCCTCCACCCACTATACCTTCCCTCTCACTCTCTGTTTTCACTTAATAACTGGATGACTCGGCTGAGTCGAGTTGCTACCAAGCCTGCAACTCTCTCGGCTGCACGTTTTCTCAAATGATTTCCCTCACTTACTATTTCTCTCCTCTGTTTTCTTAGGATTCGCCCTAACAAAACGGTTATTTATAGTTCTTTCTCTTTCTAGATATTTCCACTGCTAATCACTAGGATTAGCATACCGTTTAGCAAGAGACAGGTTGTGAAACTCACCGTAAAAGTTCGTTAGTTTAGCTAAATTCTAGCATGAGTCTAATCGATTTTCCCCGATGACACTTAGGCCAGGTGGGCCGCACTTTGGATGGCATGGATGGGCGAATGGGCCACCCATGCAGAAGGTGGGTTTCACAGTCCATTTAAGGAAGATGACGGATGAAAATGGCATCTTTTAACTGAGTGGCTAATCTATAGATCAGGGTTGTTTGAACGGTCCTGATATGGCCTAAAAGTGATGCGAGGTCCATTTCACGGCGCAAGGAGGGTCGTTGTTTGAAACAACCACGCAACAGGCGAAAAAAAAACACCGTCGTGGCAATTTCTCATTTCCATCACGTTTGTTAAGGTATTTTCGTTGAGCCCTAATTTCGACGCTCTGGATTAACTTGGGAGAAGCACCTAGCCACCAACTAATGCACAAGATGCGTCGTTACTATAAGTGGAAGGAATTTTTCCACCTTCCGATGGGTAGGGGAGTTTTTTTGGAAACAGTAGGTCTGACGGGGATTTCCCATGCGTACATGGCCTCCATCCGACGACTTCCAATGGTCAGATCTGCCAGAGGGATGGCGTGCGTGGCTATTCTACTCTAGTCACGCCTTGCTCGTGTGTTGCTTGCTGGGTTGCTGACAGAGGCGACACAGGTCATTTTTAATGGTTAATATCGACATGGACGTGGTCGGTGGGACCCAACAAATGAGATGGACGGTGTGGATTTGGTTACTGTATTCTGGAAATGATCGTTTGCATGGTCTTGTTGAAACGACGCTAGGCGGGAGGGAGTTTTTGAATTTCCTTCCCCAAATTGCGAAATTCATCGGGTCAAAGTTTCTTCGACCCGATGACTTGATCCCGTGCATAGCACGTGAATGCTATTTGTGTACACGTTCGGGACAGATGTGTGGTCCACGATCTGATCTGACTCGATCCATGCCGATCATAGGTCTTAGAGGTTCTCCTAGTATCTACGGCTTGAGGGTTGGTAGGTGTCAATGATGGTTTCCCTGTCTTCCAAAGGTTTGTAGTTGGTAAATGATAGTTTATTGTGGTTCCCGATGGCCCGTGATTAATCTGAGCCATCAGTTTTCTTAGAGGGCTGTTTAAATAAAGGTTGGCAGTTAATTTTGTAACATTAGGTGACTGATCTTAGTTAAAAATTTCTATTTAGGTGCTTGGATTAAGGCATGAGTTGTTACAATCTCTCCCCCCCCCCCTAAAAAAAAAAAATCATCCTCGAAATTGTACCTGAGCGGGGTCGTCGAAAAGATGTGGGTACTTCTCTTGCATTCCAGCCTAACGCTCCCATGTGGCTTCCTCGACTCCACGACGAGACCAGAGAACCTTCACCAATGGAATGGTTTTGGTGTGCAAGATTTGCTCCTTGTGATCCAATAAGCGAACTGGGGCTTCGATGTAACTAGCGTCGTCGCTCAATTCGATCTCTTCCCAACTAATGATATGAGATGTATCCGGTTCATATTTCTTCAACATACATATGTGAAAGACGTTATGAACATTGGCAAACTTTGGTGGAAGAGCTAGGCGGTAGGCAATGGCTCCTACCCTGCCCATGATTTCGAAAGGCCCAATGAATCGGGGAGAGAGCTTTCCTTTCTTCCCAAATCGCATGACACTCCTCATAGGAGAGATCTTCAAGAATACGTGATCACCGACTGTAAATTCCAAATCTCGCCTATGATTGTCCGCGTAACTCTTCTGCCTGCTCTGAGCCAAGCGCAGGCATTTTCGGATTAGGTCAATCTTCTCTATAGTTTCATGGACTATCTCTGGTCCCAATAAGCTCCACCCACTGACTTCAGCCCAGCAATGTGGTGCTTGACAAGGTCGTCCGTATAGAGCTTCGAACGGTGTCATGCCAATGCTGATTTGAAAGTTGTTGTTATAAGCGAATTCTGCGAGATGGATATGCTCATCCCAACTACCCTTGAAGTCCAACACGCAAGCTCTCAACATGTCTTCTAGCACTTGGTTCACCCTTTCGGTCTGCCCGTCTGTCTGGGGGTGAAATGTTGTGCTAAATTTCAACTCTGTACTCAACTCTTCTTGCAATCTTTTCCAGAAAGTGGAAGTGAACCCGGTGTCGCGATCCAACACAATTTCCCGCGGAATACCATATGCACGACAATCTCCCGAATGTACAGCTTAGCCAAGTCGTCGACTGAGTTATTTACACATATAGGGAGGAATCGGGCTGACTTGGTAAGCCTTTCAACTATCACCCAGATGGAGTCATGGTTTCCACGGGTCTTTGGGAGTCCCGAGATGAAGTCCATGCTAATACAGTCCCACTTCCATTCAGCGAAGGGTAATGGTTGCAAAAAACCTGACGGCTTGCGGTGTTCAGCCTTCACTTGCTGGTAGGTGAGACATTTTGAAACATATTCTGCAATATCCCGCTTCATATTTTCCCACCAATACTGACGTCTGACATCCTGATACATTTTTGTGCTACCAGGATGAATGGTGGGACGAAATTTATGCGCTTCGCCCAGTATCGCCTGTTTCAATTCCTGCACTTCGGTACACAGATACGGTCTCGGTACCTCAGGCCGCCATCCGAACTGATATACCAGTCCTGCATTCCTTCACTTTCGCACCTCGGCCTCAACCCCTTCAATGATTCATCCTGATCTTGAGATTCGATGATACGGAAGATCAAGGCAGGTTCCATAACCAACGATGCAACTAGGATACTCGGTTCTCCGAAAGAAAACTGTGCATCATAGTCCTGGATGAAATCCATTATCTCTCCTTCTCTTATCATGAGACTAGCCAAACTTCGGGATTCCTTTTTCGACTCAAGGCATCAACTACGAGGTTCGCCTTGCCAAGATGATAGGATACTTCAAATTTGAAGTCTTTCAATATTTCCATCTATCGACGTTGCCTCATGTTCAGGTCTTTCTGAGTGAAGATATACTTCAAACTCTTGTGATCGCAGAATAATTCGAACTCCTCCCCATATAAGTAGTGCCTCCAAATCTTCAGGCCGAAGACCACTGCGACAAGTTCTAGGTCATGGGTAGGATAATTTACTTCGTGTTTCTTCAGCTGCCTGGAAGCATAAGCAATCACCTTCTTGTTCTACATGAGTACACATCCTAGCCCCGTCTGTGATGCGTCACTGTAGACTACGTATTTGGCCCCTACTTCAGGAAGTGTAAGCAAAGGGGCCGTGGTAAGTCTTTTCTTATGTTCTTGGAAGGACGTCTCTGCTTTAGCGCTCCAACTGAATTTCACATTCTTCTTAATCAACTGAGTTAGGGGTCAAGCAATACAAGAAAATTCCTTTATGAATCGTCGATAATATCCGGCCATCCCCAAAAAGCTCCTGACTTCTGTGACCGTGTCAGGTCGTTCCCACTTCACCACAGCCTCAACCTTGGTTGGATTAACCGCGATGCCTTCTTTCTTTACAACGTGACCCAAAAATTTTACTTCTTCCCTCCAGAAGTCAAATTTTGATAACTTTGCATACAACTGCTTTTCCTGGAGGGTCTTCAAAACAGTTCTCAAGTGCTCCCCATGCTCTTTACAACTCTTGGAATAAACCAGGATGTTGTCGATGAAGACTATGACAAATCAATCTAGGTATGGCATAAAGACCTGATTCATCAAGTCCATGAATACTACAGGTGCGTTAGTGAGCCCGAACGGCATCACTAAGAATTCGTAGTGGCCATATCTAGTGTGGAACGCTGTCTTGGGAATGTCCTCCTCTCTGACCCTCAACTGATGATACCTCGACCTGAGATCGATCTTCGAGAAATATTGGGCGCCCCTAAGCTGATCGAATAAGTCGTCGATACGTGGTAGAGGATACTTGTTTTTCACTGTAGCATGATTTAATCTCTTATAATCGATACAAAGGCGTTGCGATTTGTCTTTCTTTTTCACAATAACACTAGTGCGCCCCATGGAGATACACTAGGATGGATGAATCCCTGCGCCAATAGTTCATTGATCTACACCCGCAATTCTTCCATCTCACATGGCGGCATTTATATTAAGTCATGGATATCGAGGTGATACCGGGTAGGAGGTCAATTGTAAAATCTACCTCTCTCCTTGGTGGTAACCCTGGTATGTCTTGAAACACTTCTGGAAATTCACTAACCACCGGTATCTGATCGATGGTGATCTCTGCCGATTCTGCCTTTTCCAGAGCCCATAGACCTTCATAGGTCTCATATTGACGCCTTCCTTGTATAGTGAAAGGTGACTGCCCAGGTAATGTTACTGTAACCATCCGGGCATGGTAGTCCAATATCGCGTGAACCTGGGTAAGCCAATCCATACCAATATTGATATCGAACTGTTTCATTTTCATCACAACTAGGTTCATACGAGTCTCATGACCTTCCAATACAACCAGGCATGCGGGACAAAATCTCACAGTTTCTACAAATCCTTCCATTAGAGATGCTATGACCAAGGGTTGTTCAAGGCGGTTCAATTCTAATTTCAGTTCTTTAGCAACAGATGAACTAACAAGAGATATGGTAGAACCCGAATCAAACAGAACAAATACTAGAATATTCTGAATATAAGTCGTACCTTGGACAACTCGTGGAGTGTCCCCATCCCATTCTTCTGCGGACATAGCGAATACCCAAGCTGTGGGGGCTCTGTTCTGTAGTGGAGCTGCTGGTCTCTGAAATGGAGGTCGGCTACTGATAGGTGGCTTAGCCACAGACTGCGGTGGATGGGGCTGAATCGCCAATGGCCTGGGTTTGTCGCCCTCATCACGTGCCCTCCTGAAGCAAAACTTTGCGGTATGCCCCGGCTTCCCACAATAGTTGCACGGCATACCCGGATACGAAGAAGTCCTGGCTCGCTTATCGACCACAGCGAGGCTAGGAGGTGGAGGAGCAGGTCTGACTCGGCTACTCGAATCTCTGAACGGAGTTCAAGCTTTCATCATCTGGTCTACGTCCTTCTCTACCTTGGTGGCCTTGTCCACCACTTGAGCATATCGGGAAAAGTCGAAGCAGCACAATTTCGACCTGATTCCCGGCCGTAATCCATCTCTGAATTTCCTCAGTCTGACCCTCTCTTCACTAACGATAGTCGGCACGTACTGAGAGAGTTCGGCAAAGCGGGCCTCATATTGCGCAACCGTCATATTCTCCTGCTTGAGTTTGAAAAATTGTGACACCTTCTCGTCACGGAACGACTCTGGAAAAATTTCTTGTTGAACTTGGTCTGGAACCTCTCCAAAGTCCACAGATAACCTGCTGCAGCGAGCCTACGCGTGGAATCCCACCATTCATCGACTTCCCCTTCTAGTGCGAAAGTGGTGACGGTTACCTTCTACATATCTGAACACCCCAATGGCTCCATAAGTTTCAACATGTGTTTCAGCCAACTCGGCTACTATGGGATCGGTCATCCCAGAAAAAGTCGGAGGTCACAGCTTCTGGAATCTTTCAAACACATCGGCATTATTCCCAGCAACTGGCCACGATGCTGATATGTGCGGCCTCTGATATAATGCTTCTACCGCAGCCGCCATGGTGGCCTGTTGTTCCCTCATGAAGACCTGCTACTGGCTCAGCAAGGCAACCATTTGTTCCCAAGCGTCTGGTGTCAGGACCCCTGACTGTGCCTCAAATAACGAAGTCCTCTCTGCATGAGTTGGGTGAGGCGTCACGGCGGCCCTTGCCCTTAACTCCGAGTCAGGTTCTTCAAATTGCACCGGGAGTGCCAGGGTGTATATAGACTCGCTTCCTTACCCATTCCTTTTGGGTCCTGCAGCATAATTAGAGGCGCTTGCACTTGTCGGGATCGTGTCTTTGGAGGCATCGTATCCTGTAGTTGAGGAACACGATGTCAGGTGCAGCATCCTATATTTCTTGCACTATAAGACAATTTTGTTATAAGAATTTTTTTTTTTCATCCAAGGGATCCTGCGTCCTTTATGCTTCTAAGTTAACAGTTTCTTCTTAACTAAGGGAATTTTCTAGAGGGGACTACATTTCCAGATCTTGAATCTAGGTTCATGATAGTTAAAATGAGGGCTTAAGTTTTGTTTCTATGTTCAGGAAATGACTGCATGCAGAGTGGAGAGCATGTAAAAACTAATAGTGAGCCAAGTGTCAGGCGGCCATAATAAAGTGACTGTAGTTCTAACTTCCAATTTCCACATCAAGGTTAAAAAGCTTATAGAAATAGTGATATACTATCTATGTTAGGAACACCTATACCATGTACAATGGTGAATTTAAGCAGGGTGAGTTAGGGTAGCAGCCAGATAGCATTAAATGAGCATAAGAATGAAAGGAAAAGCAGGAAAATTAAACAAATTTAAAGCCTACTCACGTTTAATAATCACAGTTTCATAAATCACAGATTACTAACTTCTTATAAAATTTTGCAATGTTATCATGAATGGAAATATTCGTTAGTTAGAAAACAGGTAGTTCATAGTTGAGTGCAGTCAAAATGAGGGTATTGATATGAGTAAATGTATATGCCTGAAAACTAATGTAATTATGGAATTCAATACTGGGGGCCTGAATTTGGGTCTCTATGTTCATAAAATAGCCTAAGCCTAGTGAAAAATTTTTCCTAAGTTCAGCCTTCTAATTTAAGGGGTCACCTAGGAAATTTTAAATGTAAAATGTAGAAAGTATGTACAAACTCTTTCCCAAAGGCAAGGTTTGTCTAAACTCTCTCTCTCTCTGATACCAACTTGTAACACCCAGATTCTCATAACCCGAGGATGGTCGCTCGAGTACGAGAACCCGAGGGTTACATCATGAAGCAAAACTACCATTCAACTAACTGCCAACACAATTCATAGCAACAAGATATAACCATTGTATAAACTAACAAAAGGAGTTCATCATACGTGAATAAAATAAGCAAGATCCCACAGAAGGGGATTTTTAATTATAGTTCCCAAAGTAAGCAAAACTAAGATAACATCTAAAAATATGAAAGTAAATAGATCCTATGTCATCAGTTGAGCTTCAACAGCTCAACCGTGTCAACATACTGTCCTTCCTCTCCATACTCCACTTCAACTGCACTAGGGGTGTCGTCATAGGCACCATTTCCCTCCATCATACCTGTATCTATTTAGTGCAACCGCACGATTGGGTGAGCGAAAACTCAATGGGAATTTCTCTCATATATTCAACCAAAACACATCATTCCAAAATAGATTAACAATTCATATTCGATTCACAGGGCAATACAACTACATATGCATTTGCATGAATGTATGAATGTATGTTCAAGTCACAGATCTGGGTATGCACATCCAGCTGTCAAAATAAAAGACCGCCCGTGGTAGGTAGACTACCTGGAAAAGGCCATGAAGGTGAGTGTGCCCAAGGATGACCTGACTCCTGAAAAAATACATGGGGTACGCTCGAGGAGTGTCTAATCTCGGAATAGCCTCATGTAAAATAAGAGCACCCAAAGTGGCTCAAATGCACAAACTCTGGTCATTCAACTGATTTAAAAATAAATCGAGCAGAGTGTGGCTTACATTAAGCACTCAGAAAAGCTCATATGTCATGTGTGAATGTCATGCATCATCATGCTCACGTACATTCCATGGGATTGACAAGATTATTCTCACAAACATGATCAAGGTTCAATTGAGGCCCATAAGTGTAGTATATCATATCAAGTTCTCACCACATTCCACCAAAGGTGGCATTCCACACTTAGGCCTTATTATACTACTTTAAGAGTAGATGGAAACATCATGTCATATGTAGTTATTTGGTAGAATGTAACTCCAAGTTAGACCATTACTAACATGACTTGGAGAGTACTATACCAAGTCCTAATCACATGTTTGACACATATAGAAATCGAGTAATTAGACATTTGCATATTAGCTCATTCTCAACATAACCAATTAAGAATGAAGGAAATAGTGTGCTAGTCCAAGACTTCATACACGTTAGATTCAAATAAAAATGGTTCTAGCTTATCAAATGGATTATGGAGTGAACTTACCATTTAAATGGAAGCAAGATTTACTACTTCTTAACATACTAAAGGAAATGTGCATATAACTAAGTAGTTCTAGATATGGAACCAAGAGTATGATGTTAATTTCTACAAGATATCTTAGAACAAAGAAATATGAACATTTCCACATGATTAGTGAAATTAATTCAAAGGAAGTAAGACTAAGCCATACACAATTAATATCTCTACGATTTCAAACTTAACCTTATTTTAAAATTTAATGAAATGAAGAAGCTATGGGGGATATCCCTCACCTTGATTGAATGAGGTGAGTCTATGAACTCCTAGTTTGAGATTGATTGAAGGAAAATGTCTTTCAAGTATATCTGTTGCAACCCGTCCCTGAATAAAGTATTATAGAATCCCGGTGAGTTAGTACTGAGTTAACTCGGTTGGGTTTCCAACTAACGACTTGTTGAGTCGATCCTTAAGAAATTTACTAACCACAAGGTTAGATTACTGACCCATTGAATCCAATGTTACTCAAATTAACTCCAGATGATTGGAGTTGGTTTGACTCAGTTGGGAAACGGACTGAGTCAGCCCATTATTGATCATCGAGTTGACACAGTTGGGGAAATTGGTCATGTCGGCCTTCAATCGGGCATGCTTTGATCGGCCCTGACTAGTTTTCAGGTTAACCAGGGAGATTTGTAGTGCAGGCCCAACTGAGATTGGGATCCGTTCTCCTGTACTGTACCAGAGTCGCTGACTCGGTGGTGCTTCGAGTGCAAATGCCATTATTACTCACTAATACTGACAAACCAGAGCACGACTCACAGCACTGATTCCAGTATCAGGAAAACCAACCCTTTCATGAAGGTAGATCAGAGTTTTTCGTATTGGAAGGGTGCTGAGTTACTCGACTCGGAATCGAGTTGAGTGAACTGTGAACACAACAGTCGGACGGGAAGAATCTGACTATAACAGAGGGAGATGAGTTTGGATACCTGACAGGCAGGGTTTCTGATTGTTGAAAAGGGTCTGGACATGGCGTGTTTCGCTCCAGGTCCGACAGAACTCGAATCGTTGTTTCCCTGACTCGATTTTGTATGTCGATTAGAGGTAGAACAACTTGATATATCAGAGGATTCGGGTCGGCTTATTGATAAGCTAATGAGAAGGTAAGTTAGAGGTGGGTTTCAATTTCTTTACTAGAGCTGAAGATGGGGATTAAAGCTGTGTGAAGCAGATTCTACTGCGAGACCAAGGGGTCTCCGACGGTCGGCCGAAAATTCGTTCCAGTGGCTGTCATGCCAAAACTCTCTTTCTCTCCCTACTTCCTCCACCCACTATACCTTCCCTCTCACTCTTTGTTTTCTCTTAATAACTGGATGACCCGGCTGAGTCGAGTTGCTACCAGGCCTGCAACTCACTCGGCTGCACATTTTCTTAAACGATTTCCCTCACTTACTATTTCTCTCCTCTATTTTCTTAGGATTCGTCCTAACAAAATGAATATTTATAGTTTTTTCTCGTTCTAGATATTTCAACTGCTAATCACTAGGATTAGCATATCGTTTAGTAAGAGACAGGTTGTGAAACTCACCATAAGAGTTCGTTAGTTTCGCTAAATTCTAGCGTGAGTTTAATCGATTTTCCCCAATGACACTTAGGCTAGGTGGGCCGCACTTTGGACGGCATGGATGGAAGAATGGGCCACCCACGCAAAAGGTGGGTTCCATAGTCCGTTTAAGGAAGATGACGAATGGAAATGGCATCTTTTAACTGAGTGGCTAATCCATAGATCATGGTCGTTTGGACGGTCCTGATATGGCCTAAAAGTGATGAGGGGTCCATTTTACGGTGCAAGGAGGGCCGTTGTTTGAAACAACCACGCAACAGGCGGAAAGAAAACACCGCGGCGGCAATTTCTCATTTCCATCTCTTTTGTTAGGGTATTTTCGTTGTTCCCTAATCTCGACGCTCTGGATTAACTTGGGAGAAGCTCCTAGGCACCAACGAATGTACGAGATGCGTCGTTACTATAAGTGGAAGGAATTTTTTCGCCTTCCGACGGGTAGGGGAGTTTTTTCGAAAACAGTAGGTCTGACAGGGATTTCTCGTGCATACGTGGCCTCCATCCGACAACTTCCAACAGTCGTATCTGCCAGTGGGATGGCGTGCGTGGCTATTCTACTCTCGTCAGCACCTTGCTCGTGCGTTGCTTGCTGGGTTGCTAACAGAAGTGACACAGGTGGTTTTCAATGGTTAATATCGACATGGACATGGTCGGTGGGACCCAACAAATCTGATGGACGGTGTGGATATGGTTACTGTATTAGGGAAATGATCGTTTGCACCGTCGAATAAATAGTCCTGTTGAAACGATGCTAGGTGAGAGGGAGTTTTTGAATTTCCTTCCCCAAATTGTGAAATTCATTCGGTCAAAGCTTTTTTGACCCAATGACTTGATCCTGTGCATAGCGCGTGAACGCTATTTGTGTACACGTTCGGGACAGATGTGTGGTCCACGATCTGATCTGACTCGATCCATGTCGATCATAGGTCTTGGAGGTTCTCCTAGTATCTACGGCTTGACGGTTGGTAGGTGTCAATGATGGTTTCCCTGTCTTCCAAAGGTTTGTAGATGGTAAATTATAGTTTATTGTGGTTCCCAATGGCCCGTGATTAATCTGAGCCATCAGTTTTCTTAGAGAGTTGTTTAAATAAAGGTTGGCCGTTAATTTTGCAACATTAGGTGACTGATCTTAATTGCAATGGCGTATGGGGATTTTAGTTATTTTAAAATTTCTATTTAGGTGCTTGAGTTAAGGCATGAGTTGTTACATCACACCCCCCCCCCCCCCCCCCCTCTCTCTAGGACTCTTAGCTCGGGCTTTTCAATATGGGCCATATATACATCACATTGGGGACCACACATACATCATATCGAGCCTCACTCATGTGCCACATACACATCATAATGGACCTCATCATATAAGCCATATATACATCACATTAGACCTGATATCTAGGCCTCAAATACATCTCAATGGGCCTCACACCTGAGCCTCAAACGTCACATCGGGTCTCATCAAATGGGCCACATAAGTGGACGGCATAGATGAAAAATTATAACATGGTGGGCCCTGTGATTACACAGCAGGTGGACCCACCATTCATGACCGGACAGGATGGATAAAACACATATATCGCAGCGGGCCCCATCTAGATGGATGGCGTGGATATAAACCACATATCATGTGGGACCCACGTCCCTGGACGGTGAGGATGAAACCCATACATCAGGGCCCCACGACGTCTAGACGGTGCTGATCAAACACAAACATCATGGTGGGGCCCCACATCCAAGATCTGGATGGGCGGATGGACAATGTGCCTACAACATACATCAAGGTGGGCCCGAATAGTGCAGATAGGCCTAGTTCATACAACAGGTGGGCCCTGCATGCACAGTAGGCGGGCCTGCACTAGCGAAATGGATAGACAGCGACGATAAAATACATATGTCACTGAGGTTCCTGAAATGGTGGTGAAGACCGCACTAGTTGAAGAAGGAATATGCCAATATCTTCTAGAGGGGGGTGAATAGGACTTTATCAAAGATTTAAGATTTATTTAAAAATTCCTATTACACTAATCCTAATAATAAGTACAAATTAGGATTGCTCAAAATTAACTCTACTGGCTTCCAAGCCTTGTAAAGGATCCAATAATAAACTTCTTAAAAGATAAACAAATTGCAAACAAGATTGTGATAGATATGACTGTGTGTGTATGAGGTGTGATCTCAGGTAATCAGATATAAAAACATACAAGGAAATCACATAATTGAAAAGACAATAGCAATCTCAAACACAATCATTTTTATAGTGGTTCGACTACTTGTCTACTCTACTCTCGGCTGCCGCACTCAACCCTTGAGTGTACCGGATTTCACTAAGGAGGTTTCCCAGGGTTCACCTCAAACCTAAGGTTTTAAATCAGATTCAACTTCAACCTTTACACAGAGGTTTCTACTCGGTTCACCTTTAACCTTGGAGTTTTACTGGTTCACTCCTAACCAGATATTTATGCTCTCCATAGAGCAAGGGTCCACACAACGCACCCGGATGTTTATACTCTCCACAGAGCAAGGGTCCACACAACGCACCCACTACGTACACTACCGCCGGAGGCCTCCTGCTAGGACTTCAAAGAGTGAGCAACACTCAAGACCCAATCCTAGAAAGGAATTATCACAAGTGTCCTCCAGACTCTAGATACTTATAGATAAGTTGATGAGTCTCATTCAGCGCAATGCCAAAGATCTCCTCCTCCTTATTGACGAAGAGTCTTCTGCTTTCTTGATCCGCAACATAAGATGGTATACCAATACTCGTCTTCGGGTTGGGTCAAGGTTATGATGGAATCCTACTCTCTAAAGGTTTTCCTATAATGAAGATAGAGTAGTTCCAATCTTATGCATTCAAGGCATCCCAGCTTAATGATTTGTCATTAAGGTAGTAGTTAAAGGATCCTTAAATGTGAAAGTTCATTCCCCAATCCATCTATTGAATGTCAATGGTGAGAGTGGATTGGAGGATGAACTCCCTCGAGAGAAAGGGCTTTGGATATAAGATGTAAGTTGAAACACACAAAAGCTCTCTCTGTTTTCTCTTACAGCAACAAAAGACAAGTCCTTTATATATAGGCAAAAAGTTCCAACGAATATAAAACGGTCACATTTATGACAGAGTTCGATATCATCGAACAGGTTTGATATCATCAAGTGTATACTCTCGATAGCATCGATGGTCTGCTCGATGACTCAGACTCGATGTCATACGCTTTTGAAACTTCTTGCCAATTGGTCGATGAATCGAAACTATTGTCGATGTCATCGAATTTCGAACTCCGATTCCATCGATGACAGGTTCGATCCATCGACACTTGAAAAATGAGAGAGACTTGACTTTAAAATATTTCAGGATTTCAAGATTGATCGGGGAACCATCGAGATCATCAGAATTTGAATGTCGATGATATCGAGATCAGAGTCGAGGCATCGATAAATTCAGCTGATTTATCTTTGAGCTTGCAGGACAGTTTATGACCTTGTTCGATGCAATCAATCTGGTGTCGATATCATCGATATTTGAATATCGATTCTATCGAAGGGCCCCCGATCATAGTTAAGAACAACCTGAAATATCTGCTGTAAGATATGCGCGCCCTCGATCGATGTCATCGATGGACTTCCGATGTTATCGATATTTGAATTCAGATCATATCGGAAGAGCATCGATGCTATCGAAGGATTTTGAGATTTTCATTTAAAAAACAGGGGCGCCAAAAATCTGTTTATCGATCTTATCGAGCCACTTTTGATGGACTCGAGATTTGAATATCGATGATATCGATGTGTATCGATACATCGATAATTCGTCCAAAGATGTTATGAAGTTGTTGGACATATTTAGTGCTTATATCGATGATATCGATATGTCTATTGATACATCGATAAATCCGTCCAGATGAATATTTAGTTGCTAGACACTATTGGTCCTCTTATCGATAATATCGTTAAGGTATTGAGGACATCGACAGAGCAGCTCGATAAGATCGATAAGGCGAGAAAAGCATAGAGATTTTCCTATTTTGAAAAAGTTTTCTCACCTTAAAACCCTATGATTTCTACCTTGTTTTTAAGGGTTTTATTCACCTAGTGTTTTGGGACATGGGATGTGAGGCTATGATTTACCTATGACGAGCTTCCATACATCCGGTCAAGGAAGACGCTTGAATTAATCTTCCTATTGAGCTCTGTAGACAGTCTGACTCACCACTCACATAACTTGACAAACCAGGGCACTAGCAGGTGCACTTTCAATCCCCCCTTTGTCAATTACGTGACAAAATATTCAAAACACCCTAGAATACAACTAGACAAACACACCTTAAATTGTGTGTACATGCTTTTACACAATTTTACAATTTTTCTTTCCCATGTACAGAACCAGTAGTATCAGCTCCCCCTTACTTCAAAACTCTCCCTTTCTTGGTGCAGCTGCTTCCCTTAATACCTGCAACACAATTAGATATACAATTTTTCGCTCGAGGTGTTTTGAACTGTTCTCCCCCTTTTTTGTCAGTCATTGGCAAAGGTATAGCAAGTGATATTGACTGAAGAGTGAATTGCATGGGAGAACCAAACAGAAAGAGAGGCAGATCAAGTGATATATAATAAGTAATACAATTGAAACAGACATCAATTTTGGAACCTATGGATGCATTTTAGAGCAGTTATATAGCAGTTTTCAATCGTATGCAATCCATAACTTGATAAACCAGGGGAAACTTAACATACATATGGCATGAAAAAGGTTAAGCATTATATTCAGCCAGAAAGAGAAAGAAAAAAACAAAACAAAACTGCCCCAGTCAGCAATAGATCCCAACAAAAAAAAAAAAAAAAAAAAACAAGCCCATGTATGGGCGCCCAAAAGTAACCATTGTTAGCCCAACTGTGGGCATATACAAAAAAACTGTGCACATCTTAGAAGGTTGTCATACACATCAATGATAGCGAAGAACATCCAAAAAGATACTGATGTTCAAACGCGAGATAAGAGTGAAGTGTGTATGATAGCATGCGTGAACTGGCCTTACGGAGCAGAGTGAGATGGCATCGTGTCGTCTCGTCTGCACGTCATCAATTCCACTAGTTGTTGTATAGACTGCTGCACTTTGTGGACGACTCACTCCAAGACTGTCAGCTGCTCACGTACAGAATGAATATCTCTCTGGATTGCCACGATTCTGTCCAGTTTGAACCTTTTTCCATACCCAGCTGACAACGTGGATGGAACTGGATCAGGTCCAGGAGGTACATCTTCACCCATTGCAACCCCTTCCATGGGATCGCCACCTTCTCCTTCAACTTCTTCCACCTAGATTTCTTCCTCCGGGTTCTCCTTGTATTCGTGAAACTCCAAATCTATTTTTTGAATATTTCTTTTATTGAAAACTTGGAGCGGGAATACCGGATCAGTAGTTGATGGGAACCCGATTTTGTTGCATATCATGTTGATAATCCAGGGGTACGGCAGATAGAGATCCCTAGATGTGTGGATGACATTTACCAACTGAGAAACAATTAGAGATGGAAGGCAGATCTTTGACCCTCTGGCAACTGAGTATACGATCATGGTCATGAGCCCGGTGAGATCAGACCTGTTGGTACTTCTGGGATAGATGTTAGTAGCGAAGATACCATGCAAGATTCGAAATCTGGGATCCATATACCTGGCTTTTAATGCATTCCCTTGATGTCAGGGAATTTCCCTACCATTGCAAAGATACTAAGTAACCCTGGATCGAATGTCCATGTTATCAAGATTCATCTCTAGGATACCTTCCGGGACCATGTTGAGTCCGATAGTTTCAGTTATTGTAGCCGGTGTGATAAACGCATCATCACCACTCAAAGATACCATGAACGAAGGAGGGTTAGCCACTGGTGAATCACACGCAGTAAGGAAGTTGCGTGTTCTCTCAAGTTGGCATGGCCCACCAAAGTTCAGAACAGGCAGCCAATCTATTGCGGCAAACAGGGGTTCCAATTTGTATGGTTTGAGGCATTCCCTGTCTACCCTTCTTTCTTGAATAAGCTTCCTGCCCGTGTATTTGGGTGGTCGTGAACTTGCTCCAGTTGGAGGAGGTGGTGCCGGCGATTCGGTCTGAGACCCACCATGTGGGGTTTGTCTTGTTCTCTGCTGTGTGGGGATTCCACTTTCTGGGACCCTTGCCCTAACTCTCGAGGCGAGTACCTTTTGTCAGGTGCCTATTGAAGATTCCCCAGGGCCGGACGCTATCCCTTTGTCCTTTCCCATATGTCAGATAGAAAGTTGAACGATTTGGGAAAGACGACAAAAATGAAAAATACCCAAAAGAGAAAGGACTCTTGACGTGTTAGAAGGGTATTACCAGATTTGTAAAATGATTTGAGTAATCCGACGTGGCTCCAACTGATTTGGTCGAGAGAATAGACCAGAGAAGGTGACAGTGAAACCCTTGAGAAAATAACCCCATTTTTCGTTTCGCTGGCTTTTTATTGGGAGGCATCTGTCGATATGATCGACCATTGTTTCTATAATATCGAGAGGTTACTTATCGATTCTATCGAGTCTGTCTCCGATATCATTCTTGACCACCCGACTATTCATATCCTAAAGAGGCGTCGATAATATCGACCTTTTATCGATAAATCGAGAATGTCATATCGACAGTCATATCGAAGATGAGAATTTTCAGTTTTCAGCATTCAGACGGATCTTCAAATATACTTTTCATATTTTTATCAACAGTGTACTCAACAAAAATTATGTACACACACTGTACACAACAAAATTATAAACATTTGAATGTTTATACAAAAAGAGGAGGTGAAGGACCTCAGATATATCATTTGAAGTTCAGCAAAAATATTTCCTCATTTTAGCATAGGTTTAGATTCTGATACATGATCTGAACTAATTTTTCTTACCCATTTCATTTTGTTGATCGATTTGAGTGGTGGTACAGGGGCATTGCTTCTATCCATATCTTTAAGAGGGCTTTTGAAGTTTTGTATTTCTCTGATTGATAATTCGTTAACATGATTCTGACCAGAGTTAGGTTTAGTCCTCTTAGGTGTTATGCATTCAAACTTATAATGCCCTGAATCACCACACAAATGACATACTGGAGTTATTCTGGTTTTACTTCCAGAGGCAGCAGATTTTTCAGTTCTGGGTGCTTCATTTCCAGTCTTTGGCTTAAATTTTTCAAATCCTAAGCCGCTTTTATCCCTTCCTGGTCTTCCCATTCCTAACAGTTTTTCTAGTTTTTCACCTCTCTGGGAAAACTTGTAGTTTATCTTGGCTATCTTCTTGGATTCTTCTAGATCAAACAGAAGTGTATGATTTTCGTTTTGAAGAAGCATATTTTGTCTTTTAATTGCTCAACCTGTTTGTTCAGTTTTTCAGACTCATTTTTAAGAAGAGTATTGACTTGTTCAAGTTTATCGTTATCCATATGATATTGCTGTAAATCATTGATTAAATGTGTATTGATTTTTAGAGTTTTATCCAAATCTTTTTGCAGCAATTCCTTTTTGTTCTCAAATATACCAAGTCTTTTAAAAATGTTGATGCTATGAATATAAAGTTGATTATAAGCATCTTGCAGTTTGTCCTCTTCTTCTTCTTCTTTTTCTTTGTCAGATTCCTCTTTATCAGATGGAAATGATTATGTGGCTTGCTGTTCT
Source organism: Magnolia officinalis (assembly GCA_021015155.1). Taxonomy (NCBI): domain Eukaryota; kingdom Viridiplantae; phylum Streptophyta; class Magnoliopsida; order Magnoliales; family Magnoliaceae; genus Magnolia; species Magnolia officinalis. The sequence continues at coordinate 41,098,924 of JAJHSJ010000015.1, forward strand.
TTCTCGTTCTCAGATTCAGTAGGAATGATCGAACCAGTGGAGACCATGAGAATTTTCTATGATTTCTGATCTTCATTGCTTTCTGAGTCACTAGATTCTGAATTTGACTCATCTGTATCATCCCACGTGGTGGCCATTGCCTTGCCCTTAGTTTTTCTATTTGGGCATTTGGTTGATAGGTGTCCATACTCCCGATAGGCATAGCATTGTGGTTCTTTGGTTCTTCTACCAAATTTGCTTGCAGGAAGTTTTTTGTGCACCTTTCTCTCTCTAGAGGGATGGTCGCGATTCTTCTGAAAGAATCTTTTGAATTTTTGTGCCAGCAAAGCCACTTCCTCATCTTCATCCTCTCTTTCACTTCCACTATCCTCATGAATTATTTTCTTTGAAGTTTTTAGGATAGTGTTTTTGGATTTTTGGGATTGAGTGAAGTGTAGTTCAAAAGTTTGTAGGGAACCTACCAATTCTTCTACTTTCATTTCATCTATATTCCTACACTCCTCAATTGTTGTTACCTTGGAATTAAATCGCTCCGGTAGGGATCTTAGAATTTTCCTACAAATTTTCGGTATTGGAACTTTCTTTCCCAATCCACCCATGGAATTGCAGATGATATTTAGCTTTGTAAAGAACTCCATAAATGTCTCATGCTTCTCCATTCTGAAACTTTCGAACTGTGAAGTCAAGAGTTGTAGTTTGAACCTCTTCACAGTGCTTGTGCCTTCATAGGTTGTTTCCAGTAAATCCCATGCTTCTTTTGATGTCCTACACATACTTATCTGATTGAATATATCCTGGGACACGGCACAGTAGATAGCATTCATAGCCTTGGCTTCGGATGTTTGCCTTTCTTTGTCAAATGTTGTTCACTTTTCTTTGGGTTTGGGCTTTGTGATTGTTGTGCCACTATCAAGTACAATTTGTTCAGAAGGTGCCACATATCCACGTTCAACTATATCCCAAACGTCATGATCCAAAGATCTCATAAAGTAGTGCATCCTATCCTTCCAGTATGCATAATTTGAGCCATCAAATACTAGAGGTGAGGATCACTCTCTAGGCGGTGACTGATGAGCCCTCTCCTTTGGCTATATTCCCAACTTCAGTCAAGATCACTCTCTAGGCGGTGAAGCCCTTAAAGAGAGACCCGCTTTGATACCAATTGATATGGCGATGAAGACTGCACTAGTTGAAGAAGGAATATGCCAATATCTCCTAAAGGGAGGTGAATAGGACTTTTCAAAGATTTAAGATTTATTTAAAAATTCTTATTACACTAATCCTAATAATAAGTACAAATTAGGATTACTCAAAATTAACTCTACTGGCTTTCAAGCCTTGTAGAGGATCCAATCACAAACTTCTTGAAAGATAAATAAAATGCAAACAAGATTGTGATAGATATGACTGTGTGTGTATGAGGTGTGATCTCAGGCAATCAGATATAAAAACATACAAGGAAATCACATAATTGAAAAGACAATAACAATCTCAAACATAGTCATTTTTATAGTGGTTCGACTACTTGTCTACTCCACTCCCGGCTGCCGCACTCAACCCTTGAGTGTACCGAATTTCACTAAGGAGGTTTCCCAGGGTTCACCTCAAACCTAAGGTTTTAAATCAGATTCAACTTCAACCTTTACACAGAAGTTTCTACTCGGTTCACCTCTAACCTTGGAGTTTTACTGGTTCACTCCTAACCAGACGTTTATACTCTCCATTGACCAAGGGTCCACACAACGCACCCGGATGTTTATGCTCTTCATAGAGCAAGGGTCCACACAACGCACCCACTACGTACACTCCCGCCGGAGGCTTCCTGCGAGGACTTCAAAGGGTGAGCAACACTTAAGACCCAATCCTAGAAAGGAATGATCACAAGTGTCCTCTGGACTCTAAATACTTACAGATAAGTTGATTAGTCTCATTCAGCGCAATGTCGAAGATCTCCTCCTCCTTGTTGACGAAGAGTCTTCTGCTTCCTTGATCCACAACATAAGATGGTATACCAATACTCAATTTTGGGTTGGGTCAAGGTTATGATGGAACCCTACTCTCTAAAGGTTTTCCTATAAGGAAGATAGAGTAGTTTCAATCTTATGCATTCAAGGCATCCCAACTTAATGATTTTCCATTAAGGTAGTAGCTGGAGGATCCTTGAATGCAGAAGTTCATTCCCCGATCCACTCTATTGAATGTCAATGGTGAGAGTGGATTGGAGGATGAACTCCCTCGAGAGAAAGGGCTTAGGATATAAGATGTAAGTTGAAACACACAAAACCTCTCTCTGTTTTCTCTCACAGCAACAAAAGACTAGTCCTCTATATATAAGCAAAAAGTTCCAACGGATATAAAACGGTCACATTTATGACAAAGTTCGATATCATCGAGCAGGTTTGATATCATCGAGCGTATACTCTCGATAGCATCGATGGTCTACTCGATAACTCAGAATCGATGTCATACGCTTTTGAAACTTCTTGCCAATTGGTCGATGAATCGAAACTACTGTCGATGTCATCGGATTTCGAACTCTGATTCCATCGATGACAGGTTTGATCCATCGACACTTGAAAAATGAGAGAGACTTGACTTTAAAATATTTCAGAATTTCAAGATTGATCGGGGAACCATCGAGATCATCGAAATTTGAATGTCGATGATATCGAGATCAGAGTCGAGGCATCGATAAATTCAGCTGATTTATCTTTGAGCTTGCTGGATAGTTTATGACCTTGTTCGATGCAATCGATCTGGTGTCGATATCATCGATATTTGAATATCGATTCTATCGAAGGGCCCCTGATCATAGTTAAGAACAACCTGAAATATCTGATGTAAGATATGCGCGCCCTCGATCGATATCATCGATGGACTTCCGATATTATCGATATTTGAATTCAAATCTAATCGGAAGAGCATCGATGCTATCGAAGGATTTTGAGATTTTCATTAAAAAATAGGGGCGCCGAAAATCTGTCTGTCGATCTTATCGATATGTGTATCGATACATCAATAATTCGTCCAGATATGTTATGAAGTTGCTAGACATATTCAGTGCTTATATCGATGATATCGATTTGTGTATCGATACATCGATAAATCCGTCCAGATGAATATTTAGTTGTTGGACACTATTGGTCCTCTTATCAATAATATCGTTAAGGTATCGAGGACATCGACAGAGCAGGTCGATCATATCGAGGGTGTTTCGATAAGATCGATAAGGTGAGAAAAACATAGAGATTTTCCTATTTTGAAATAGTTTTCTCACCTTAAAACCTTATGATTTCTACCTTGTTTTTAAGGGTTTTATTCACCTGGTGTTTTGAGACATGGGATGTGAGGCTATGATTTACCTATGACGACCTTCCATACATTCGGTCGAGGCAGACGGTTGAATTAATCTTCCTATCAAGCTCTATAGACAGTCTGACTCACCACTCACGTAACTTGACAAACCAGGGCACTAGCAGGTGCTCTTTCAATTTCCACTATCCAGACAGCTGGACGGTGAGGATAAAACAGATGGATGGCATGGGTATAAAACAGATACATTTGGTGGGTGAAACAGATGGACGGACAGCGTGGATGAAATCCATACATCAGGTGGGTCACGTCACGAACGGTGTAGATAAAACATTGCATCAAGGTGGGCCACTATAGCCACTGGACAGATGGTCCAGCAGCGTTCCACCCATTGGAATGGTGTGGATCAATGCATACATCATGGGCAGGCCCCACCGTCCGTGTGGACGGTGAGGATACAACACTTACATCACATAAGGGGCCCCACAGAACATGTTAACGTAATACAGCAACTATATAGATGGTGGGAGGTACACCAGGCGTTCCACATGTGGGGTGGGTCCCACCGTCCAAGCAATGGAAGGTGGATAAAACACATACATCACATGAGATCCACACCTGCACCGTCCAGATGGACGGTGTGGATATAGAACATATACATCAAGGTGGGTCTATTGCATCACAAGGTGGGCCTAATGGGACAACCCATAATCTTGGAAAAATGGATGGGCAACCTGGATATACAACGCATACATCGGGGTGGGCTGCTGCCCTGGACGGTGTGAGTATACAACACATATATCACGGTGGCCCAACGTCCCATGGACGGTGTAGATAAAACATGTACATCATGATGGGCCCACATCCAGCCCATCTAAATGGATGAGATGGATAAAACACATACATCGCGGTGGAGTCCCATGGAGGGATGGTGTTTGCAACACATACCTCAAGGTGGGCCCCACACGTCCAACCAACAAATGGACGGCGTGGCACAAAACACATGCATCAAGGTGGGACCACACGTGTGGCCCACCAGAGTTTTGAATCAAACTGACATTTGTATCATCCCACCGTCCAGGCCTGCTGGATGGTGAGGATGCAACGCTCATCAGGTGGGTCCCGCGGATGGGCGATGTTGATAAAACACTTACATCAAGTGAGGGCCCACTGTAACGTTTATTTTCCATCCAATCTATTTATAAGGTCACAAGGACCTGAATTAAGAGGAAAATCAAATTTCATATTTATCCAAAACTTTTGTGACCCAAAAAGGGTTTCAATGGTAGACATTCAATCCCCTGCTGCTTTGTAATGTGGACCACTGAGTTCTGTATACAGCTGATCTTTGGGGGGAACCCATTTCTAAAGGGGACCCATCAAATGCATGGTGTAGATGACCGACTTATATCATGGTGGGGCCTATGGTGGGGCCCATGGTCCTGCCTATGTTCCAAGTAGCAGAACATTGCTTGCTGCAGCGTCCTCTGGACGTTAACAGCAGCAGCGTCTGCATATATATTTAATTACTATTATTATTATTATATTATTATTATTATTATTATTATTATTATTATTATTATTATTATTATTATTATTATTATTATTATTTTATATATATATATATATATATTATATATATTATATTTGTTTTGTTTTCAGATGGATTTTCATAGGTGGGTCCCACATCAAGACAATCCTGTCTATCTGCTGGGTTCTCTGCCTCGGGACGGGTCTAATGACCCAATATTCAACATGTTTTGACATGCAAAAACATTACAGTGGGCCCTAATAGACTTTAATGGTAAATATCATTGTTTTCTATAATGTGGCCCGCCAGAGATTCAGACTGGCTTTATTTTTTGGCTCAAGGGCTAAAATGAGTTGGGAAATTGGATGGACGGTGTAAATTTAATACATACATCATTGGGGGGGGGGGCGTTGTGGTCCCACACCCCCTCCCTACTACCAAGCACATTGGGACGCTGCTTGTTGCAGCTTCCTGCCAGCGTCCACAAACACTCACACTGTAAAGGGATTTCACCACCTATGTGGGCCCACTTGGTGGACAGCATGGTAGCCCTATTGGATGGACAGTGTGGAGGGTCCACTGTATGGGCAGCATGGGTAAGATTCATACCACAAGGTGGGTCATAATTAGGGAAAGAGAGAGATAGAGAGAGGAATAGAGAACGTGTGTGTGTGTGTGAGGGAGGAGCTCCGCCACTATGAGCTCTTCTCCAACCCTTTAAACACATACATCAAATGGGTCTCACCACATAAGGGCCTACAAAAAATGAAATCAAGGTGGGGATGTCATCCCCACCACAAGATCGAGGGTCTAGATGACCACTACATGTTGAGCATCAAATAAACATCATGGTGGGGTCCATGGATAATGGCCCCATCATGGATTAAACATATGTATCTTGGTGGGCCATTGGCCTCGCCTTGGGTCCAAAATGAGATCCATACCATCAATCAGTAGGCCGCACTTGGCCCATCATAAAAATCACAATCTAATTATAAGACCCGTATCCTAGTGCATACTGTTCCGTCGACTCCCACGATCCTCCCGGTCGAATTCCGACAATCCGCGACCTATAATCGATGTTTGCGCGTAACCCTAAGTCGTATCCTGTAGATTTGAGTTGGCTTAATCCGAGACTTGTACCATTGCGACCGCACCGTCGCCGCGGTTCCGACGCCGCGTCTTACATACCGATCCGATACCCTGGCAGGGAGATGTGGGCCGACATTTATTTCGAAGAAAGAAACACCGCACGTTTGCAATTCTAAGAGAATCTCTACAACATGTCCCATCAATCCATCAATCAATCAATCAATCAATGCTTTCTTTTCCCCCAAGTCAAGCAACCACCAAGTCAACTCTTTCTCACCCTCTCTCTTACACACCCATACATGTTAAGTACACCATCACCTCACCCATCACTCACATCCATCACTCTCTCTCCTTACATCCCATCTCTCCCCCTCATTTCTCAACACAATTTCCAAGCAACCAAAGAGAGCAAAAAAGTGCACGTCCAAGCTTTCCCATGGAGAGAAAAGTGTGATGTATGTGGCCCACTTTCCATCCCTATAACCATCATCCTAGTTATTCAAACCTCATCACCCTCCATCAAAGTGAGACACAAGGAGATCGGCCTTCCAACGGACCAAGAAGATCGAACGGTGGGTGTTTCCATAGGCTAGATTTCCATGTTTTGATGATGGGCCAAGTGAGGCCTACCGATTGATGGTATGGATCTCACTTTGGACCCTAGATGTGGCTGATGGCCCATCTTAATTCCCATGATCATTCCATGATGGGGCCATTCTCCATGGACCCCATCATGATGTTTATTTTCCATGCATGGATAGGGTCATCGAGACCTTCCATTTTGGCAGAGAAGTAATCTCCACCGTAGATTTGATTTGGTGGGCCCATATGTAATGGGACCCACTTGATGTATGTTGTAAATCATGCAAAGGAGGGCTCATAGTACCGGGGTCCCTCCATTACACGTGTGTGTCCCACTCTCTCTCTCTCTCTCTCTCTCTCTCTCTCTCTCTCTCTCTCTCTCTCTCTCTCTCTCTCTCTCTCTCTCTTCTTCATTTCTTTGTATTATGATGTGGCCGTGTGGCCCACCCAGATGGACCCCACCATAAGGCATGTATTTTATCCAAGCCATCTATAGGTGGGGCCCACTTTATATGTGTTGTACCACACCACCCAGCCATGTGGTGGCCCACCTACGTAGGGCCCACCTTAAATGCATTTGTTAAGCCCAGAACCGTCCAGCATCTGGACGTGAGCTAGGAAAACAAATATATTTGTTTGATTTTTTTTGGCTTTGTTTGTATGGGCCCCACATTGATGTATGCATTCAATCACGCCGTCCATCCTTTTTCCCATACCATTTTAGGCGTTAAGCCGAAAAATGAGGTTAATCTGACTCTCAGGCGGGCCATAGCATAGCAAATGGGGTGTCTACCATTGAAATCCACCCTGTTGTTTTGATGCGCCAAAATATAGCGAATATTAGACTCATTTGGTTGGTCCCGAGCCGTAGAATCCAATGGCTAGGGTGGATTCCACTGATGCGGGCCCCACACACGAAAAACCATGAAAAAACAAGGTTTTCAAAACAATAATAATAATAATAATAATAATAATAATAATAATAATAATAATAATAATAATAATAATAATAATAATAACTATATGCAGCAGACACTGCTGCTGTCAGAGGCCCAGGCAACGTCTGCGGCATATAGGCGGGCAGACACAGGGACCCACGGTCCCAGCCGTGGCCCCACCATGATGTGCGTTTTGTATATCCACACCGTCCATTTTGTAGGCCCTTAGGCAGTAGGCTGCCCTCCAAAAATCAGCCACATCCGAAGCTCAGGTGGCCCACGTCATAGGAAGCAGTGGAGTTAAACCGTCTGCCATTGAAACCCATTTTTGGGTTCACAGAAGTTTTAAAATCAATATGAAATTTGTTTTTACTCTTCATCCAGGTCTGCGTGACCTTATGAACGGATTGGATGGCTTATAAACATTATGGTGGGCCCCATGTGGGACCCACAATGATATATGTGTTTTATTCCCACCGTCCAGGCGGACGGTGGAGCCCACAGTGATATTTGTGTTCTATTTCCACCGTCCAGGTGGACGGTGGAACCCATAATGATGTATGTGTTTTATTCATACTGTCCAATGAAAGTGGGACCAACCATGATGCATGTGTTGCATCTAAACCCTCTAACCATTTTAAGAGCTCATTTTATGGCATGAGCAGAAGAATTGTCAGATCCATAGTTCATGTGGAACCATCATGATGCATGTGTTACATCCAATCTGTCCAACCATTCTGAAAGCTTGTTTTAGGGCTTAAGGCTAAAAATAAGACAGATCTATAGTTCAAGTGGACCCCACCTTGGTATATATATAAGGCCCAAGTGATTAGGCCCATCTTGTCATATTTATGTCCCGTTGTTGAGGCCCACCTTGATGTGTATGAGGCCGTTGTTGAGGCCCACCTTGATGTGAATGTAAGGCCCATGTTATGAGGCCCATTGTGATGTATTTGGGGCCCATGGGTTAAGGCCCATTGTGATGTATTTGGAGCCCATGGGTAGAGGCCATTGTGATATATTTTCAGCCCATTTGGTAAGGCCCATTGTGATGTATTAGGGCCCGTGGGTTGAGGCCCATTGTGATATATTTGGGGCCCATGGGTTGAGGCTCATTGTGATGTATGAGGCCCATTATTGAGGCCCACTTTGATGTGTATGAGGCCCGTTATTGAGGCCCACCGTGATGTGTATGAGGACCATATGATGAGGCCCATTTGATGTATTTGAGGCCCATGGGTCGAGGCCCAATGGGATGTATACAAGGTCTATTGCATTGTGTGATTCCATCATGGGTTATGTAATGACATTTATGGCGGGCCATGCCTTGGGAGCAATGTTGGTTTGACATCCACATTGTAAGAATAATGTTGGTTAAATATCCGCATTATAACTCTCCCTAGGGCCCATTGATAGGTCCATACTTGTTGTGTGTAGGGCATCAAGGCCCATCTTCATTGTGAGGATAGTTCATCACCATATAACATGCTCAGTATAACTCCATGATTCATGCCCATACGCATCATATGTATGCCTGATATGAGGAATGTTTGATCATAGCATATGACATTGGGCAAACCATTTCCGGGACTCCTTATGAGACGGAGTGCCCCACATTATCGCGCAGTACGCACAGGATTGCTACATGACTGGATAGTGTGACTCATGCATCTTGCATATGTGTGACTTTATCATTGTACTCCCTAGCGACATCAGGGTCGTAGCCTCCAAAGGTACATCATGGATGGCTAGACGGGACACCAAAAATATTTGGTTCTAGCACTATGGGCATTTAGGATGTCCTTGGGTAAAAATTCCAGAACATCTGAGGCCAGGAGTAGCCCCAACGTCTAGACCGAGTGGAACATAGCGCCCGAGTGCCGAATACCAGTAGGCCGCATCTCCCACTGTGTCGTGGTCGGTTAGGAGGGGGTGTGGCCTTATCCACCCGACTGAGGGGCTATAAGCTAGGCTGAGTATGACCAGCTCGTAATGAGTCCGCTATCGACAAGCGGAGTAGGTATTGGCAGACTGCTGGCTAGGCAGATAGTGAGGTCTCTTCCAGTCACTAGGCTGTGCAGCTAGGGAGGAGGTAGTCGGTGTGGAGTGTAATAGACCCCGATGATTTCCCCAGAGAGCAACCGTACTGATATGTGGACTTATTGAGCAGGAATTGCATATCCATTGATTCATTCATTCACTATCCACTCGGGCTGGTGGTGCGTAACTATTTGTTACGTGTACTTTCACATGGCCAGGATTTCGGTTGGGCACGTGACTAACCTAAGATTAGGAGTTTACCACATTGAGTCGGATTATCCAAATTTAAGTATGGGACTGGTTTGGATAGAAGTCCCTTGTGGTGGACCCCGTAGCCTGCGATACTATGTACTATCATCCCGACTTCACGTTCCTGCATGGTCATTTCATTCGCACCGCATATTACATTGCATCCGCAGTACTTAGCATTTTGGGTTACTATGTTTTTGCAGTTATATGGCCTAAATGAGGTTGATGGTATTCGTGGCTCGTCAGGATTTGCATATTGCATTGCATCCTCAGCAACTGTTATTGTCTTATTATGTTTTGCATCCCATAGCCTTAGTACGGTTGATAGTACTCATGGACTTACCAGTATATTTTCGCTTACTCTGATATCGTATGATTCATGATCTTGTCAGTATTTCCTCTTATTCTGATGATGTATGATTTATGGACTTTATGGTACACTTGGCGATTGCCTTCCGCACACACTTACACCACCCTCTAAGTTTCTATAAGCTTATGCACATAGATGAGTACAGGTGATGTTAGATTGCAGCAGCGTGAAGCTTGGAGCATGTTGCTGACTTATGAAGCTTAGATTTGACATATGTATTTCCCTTTCAGCATTGTATTCAAATGATTATACTAGTGGATATGTGATGATGATGTTGCCTTTGTGATTTGGGTAAACTTGTGGTTATGCTTCTTACGAGAAAAAAAAAATGTACATTAGAAAATCCTCCTTGTAGGATGCCAGGATCAAAATCTGGCATATGAGTGTCGGAATCTGAGAATGGGGCACTACAGAGGCAGTCGGCACCGGACTCGGAGATCGAAATTTTGTGAGCCCAGTTTTCGAGTTTAGGGCATGACACTAGTCCTATAAACACCCACCGATTTCGCTCCTTCTTGGCTCCTTAGAATGCTAAGCTCCTAAGCTTTCTCTTTGATGGAGGTTGATGAAGTATGGATGATTAGGATGAGAGATTGGGTGGTAGGGAGTGGGGCCACACTTGGCTCTCTTTCTCTCCTTGGAAATTCTTAGAAAATGGTGGAGAAATGAGATTGGATGGAGTGAAAGATGGGAGAATGGTTGTGTAAGGAGAGATGTGATGAGAGGTATGGGTTTTAGTTGACTTTTGAGGGTGAGGTGGCATGGGGTATGGGTTGCTTGTCTTTATTGGTAAGAAAGAGATGGGAGAGGCATGGGTTGTGTACTTGACTAGTACTTGATTGATTGATGTGAAAGGTGGTAGAGATTCTCTCGAAATTCGCAACGTGCGGCGTTTTCCACAACTCCTGGCCTGGGAATCGCATCGGAGCATGAGATGCGGCGTTAGAACCATTGCGACCGTACGGTCACAATGGTATAAGTCTCAGGTTGAGTCGACTCAGATATACGGGATGCGACTTAGGGTCACGCGCAAACATCGACTACAGGTCGCGGGTCGCCGGAATTCGACAGGGAGGATCGCAGAAGTCTAATGAACGATACGGACCAGGATACGGGCCTTACACATAGTAATTAGAATGAGAAAGTAAGAAGAGGACAAGAAGAACATGAAAGAGAAGACAAAGAAGGGGATCATCGTGAAGAGAAGAGTGTCAAATCACGCAACCTCGAGATCTGGGAAGCCGTATAACAAACAAAAGGAATGAGGGGGATGTCCAAGGCAAGCGGATTTGACTCCTCATAAACAATGATTGGGGCGGCGATCTAACCATCGTCCAGGCCGTCAGGCTAGTCTCACATTTGTGGGATTGATCCATGGGGTCTATGTCTGGATAGAGGACAGTGACACATGGCAATGCGACGGTTAGATCACCGCTGAGAGCTCTGTTTACCTTCAAATTTTAGGGTTATGTGATCCCTACCATCTTCAATCTTTCTAATGCATCAGATTGTTAAGAAGAATAGCTAAAATTCAATTGACAAAGGTAAGAAGGGCCCACCAATGATCAAAGGGAGGGATTGAATATTCGGACAGTCTAATGCATCCTATACAAGATCCAGACCATACAACTATGAGATAAAGCACACAATGATAGATCAAGGAAATATCTCACAGTTAGGAACTCCAGTTTGGTTATCTTCACCATCAATGAGACGTTCCATCGATCTGAACTATCCATTAAGTGATTAATCCTAATTTGAGAGGAAGGAGCGGTCAGATCCAATGGACTGGATCTCCTTCAAAAATTCTAAAAATATTTCAAATAAAAACTAGCATTGATAGTGACTGTCGATCTCATAATCCGATGGACCGAATCATTACAAAAATATCTCAAAATATTCTAATAAAACTGGCATCGATCGTGACTATCGATCTCACGTTCCATTAGATTAGATCATTTTAAAAATTAAAAAAATTGGCATTGATCGTGACTGTCAATCTCGTAATCCAAAGGACCGAATCATTTCAAAAAAACTCAAAAATATTTTAATAAAAATTGGCATCGATCACAACCGTTGGATTGCGATCCGATGGACCAGATCATTTCAAAAATCTTAAAAAATACTTTAATAAAAACCAAAATCGATTATGACTGTTGGATCACGATTTAATGAACTGGATCATTTCAAAATTTTCAAACAATATTTCAATAAAAACCAGCATCAATCGCCAAAATTACATTGTGATTCGATGGACCATATCATTTCAAAATATTTTTAAAAAAAATGCCATCAAATCACAAATGTTAGATCACGATTCGATTTACCAGATTATCCTCTAAAAATACCAAAAATACTTGTCAAGCTATTTATTCCCCAAACTGTCGCCCAATCTGAACATGTAGAGGGACGACGGACCTGACTGGTTGTAGATCTGAATCTTGACCACCAACAATAAACTGATTTGCACCATCCCTAATAAAAGCCAGGTCAAATCACATTCAACGATTTGGATCAACCCAATAAAATCTCAAGCAAGTTTGTTTACCCTGTGAGACAATGGAACTGATCGTGCATAATCGGGCTCTCGATCACAACCACTAATCAGACTTAAGCCAAATGAGCCATCCCCATCAAATATTAGTCCTCATTGTGACAACCAAAACCTAAGAAATAAAGAATAAAACTCTAAAATCCATAATCCCCAGCCGAGTGAATTTAGATCACAACGATCATATGTGTAAGGCCCATATCATAGTCCATACTGATCCGTATGCTTTCACGGTCCTTCCAGTCGAATTCCGGCAACCCTCGACCCGTATTCGACATTTGCACGCGATCCTAAGCCGAGTCCCGCATATTAGAGTCGACTCAACTTAAAACTTATATCTTACCGACCGTGCCGTCCCGCGACTCGCGCACCGATCCGATACCCAGGTTAGGAGTTGTGGGCCCACGTTCACTTTGAGGAAAACACCGCGCATTGTGAATTTTGAGGGAATCTCTACAGCATGTCCCATCAATCAATCAATCAATCAATGTCAGGTACAAGTCAAGTACACTCCATACCCCAAGTACAACAACCCATCCCTTCCCATTCCCAAAGTCAACTCTCTCTCTCTTTCCACCCATCCCTTTCTTACAACCCCATCACTCCACCCATCACCCATCACACATCATCCCATCCCTTTTCACCCATCACCCATCACACATCATCCCATCCCTTTCACCCATCACTTTCCTCTCTCTCTCTCTCTCTCATTCCCTCTCTTCACTCCCAAGTAACAAAATATCCCACATCAAGCCTCCCCAAGCTCCCTTCTAAAACAACAAATGTGGCCCACTTTCCCACCTTCTCATCTCCCATCTCAACCTTCCAATTACCATCGACCTCCATCAAAAGTGAAGGCAAGGAGCATAGGAGTTCAAGGGATCAAGGAGTATAATAGGTGGGTGATCCATCATTAATTTCGATTCCTAAGGGCCCACTTATTGTGGGACCCACTTGATATATGCATTGTATTGGGAGGGCTCAATAGTTGCGGGGTCCCTCCCCTTCATGTGTCATCTTCTCTCTCTCTCTCTCTCTCTCTCTCTCTCTCTCTCTCTCTCTCTTCTCTCTCTCTCTCTCTCTCTCCTCCCCCTAGAATGAACTAGGCCCCACCAAATTGTGTCAAATCTACTCCATCCATCCGACGGTGTGGCCCACCGCATTTCAGGAGAGATTCGTCGTCCACTGTTGGGACGGTGGGAAGTCCCACACGCTGGACTAAAATATATATAATATACTTATATTATATTAATGTTATATTAATATATATATATATATTTACATGTATGGTGGGCCATGTCCATATGGGACCCACCATGATGCCTGTGTTGTATCCAAACTGTCCAGCGTCCAGGGAAGCTGGACGTGGCCCCACAGTGAAGTGAGGACTAACATGGGTGTGTGGCTAACAGTGAAGTGTGAACTAACGTGGGTGTGTGGCTAACAGTGATGTGTGGACCGCTTATGTAGGCCCCACCTTGAAGTATGGGTCTAATCCACACCGTCCATTCCATTCCCTGGCTCATTTTAGACATTGAGCTAAAAAATGAACCCAATCCGATTTTCTGGCGGGCCATAGCATAGAAAATATTGATTTTACCGTTAAAATCGACTAGGACCCACCTTGAGCTAAAACATACTGAATATTGGGCTTGTTTGGTCGGTCTTGAGCCATAAAATGCAATGGCTGGAGTGGATTCACCTGATGCGGGCCTGTAACATCCCGGATTTTCCCCAACCTGGAATTAGATGTCCTTAGGCAATGGGTCGCTCCTAACACCTTATTAACTTGTCAGAACTAAATCCCACAGTCTAAAATCGCTCCTTAACCCATTTCCTTCACAAATCCCACCCTTCACCACCTTGCTCCTTAAAATTTCTAAGTACTTTTACCATAGACACTATCTTAAACTAGCTAAGCAGTATAACTTGGATCACTTTATATACAAACTACAAAGGCCCAGGTACCACCTCAAACAGAAATCATACAGGACTAAATCCTTTAGAAATTAGGCGAGAATTAGCTAGTGCTAAACTAGAGTGCCTGTGAAATTAGCACCAATCGCTTTAAATACGATCTGCAAGACCCAAAACTTGTAGAATCATTAACGTTAGGTTACCCTAAAACTTAGGATCAATCTCATTACCCGGCTGCTCACGGGAGCATCTCAAAACTCCGTATCGGATCTGGACCGCACGTCGGAAGTCCGATTAACACGAAGTTAAGGAACTAGGACCGCCTCGCTGGGCTTGACAACCATCTCGGAAATCAAATCCAGATAGTGTCCCAGCGTTATTCGCTTAAGCTCGGAGTGAAGAGTGTGAGAAATGTGAATAATTTCAAAATAAAATATCTTGAATAGTAATCTGGCACCTCTCGCTTGCGGATCAGTATTAAGCAACTAGACTGTCAGAATCAGACCAAATTACACCCTCGGATCAGGAGAAATTTCATACACATTTACATGTACTCGGAATCTCCGATCGAGATCCGCTGATCATTGAACTGAAACTGGTCCACCACGCGTGATCTGGAATCCCGACCGAAACGAAAACTTAATAGAACGTAGATCCAGCGTTAGTGAGTTTAAGTCCGACCTTTGGCTCAAGGAGGGCCGCCAGAAACCCTCTTTTGAGCTGAAACAATGACGATTTGATTATAATGTAAGTATACCTTGAACATAAGTCTATTTCGGTTAGTTTTTAGGCTATATAAGGACCTTAACCCCTCTCTCATGGCAGCCATACGAATTTGAGGTTGAGAGAGAAAAAGAGAGAGAAAAGAGAGAAAGTGTGGGAGCAGTGGGAGAATCTCCCTGCCACTCTTCCCTGCCGCTATTCGGGCTCCACCGCCTGATTCTCATCGCTTTCCCGGCGTTTTCGACGTCATTTCTAGGTAAGAAACCCTAACCCTAATCTGTTTTGCGGTTTAGGCAGTTGTAGGTTGTGAAATAGCTAACCTATTTCGTTCTATAGGTTGCCAAACTACCGAATACGGAAGCTTAGCAAACCTATCGACTTCGTTACGATTCTATGACAAAAGGTGCAGACTTTAGGTGTATAGGTTATGGTTTTCAATGCTTTCAATGTCAGATAATGATAGATTCATGATCTGCATGCAATTGCACATGTACAAAGTGCTGTCTGTTTTCCGTTTCGATTAAAGATGAAAAATATGGAATTCTACATACTCTAGGTATTTGTAGAAAGTACAGTATACGTATATTTTTTGGAAATGTGTTTGACATGTTTATTTGTTATATGGATATACGATATATGGATAAAATACTTATTTGGCAAAAGGATTCGCCTAAATACATGTTTTACTTATATACACTATGTATGTTGAAATTGCGTATTCTAGAAAATACTGTATACGTATAAATTTTGGAGATGTATTTATCATGATTATTTGTTGTAGTAATATATTATACATGGAGAAAATACTCGCTTGGCTAAAGGATAGCCCTAATACATGTTTTGCTAACATACACCATGTATGTTGTAATAGTGTATTCTAAGTGTTTGTGAAAATGACTAATGAGTATAGAATTCTCATTCGTGCTCGCCATGACTAATTGTCATGGATTCATGATTGTTGTATTGGCGATACCCCTTTGACGAAAGGATTTGCCCTAAGTCACGCCACGGCCAATATACACTATATATGCTAAAATGTGTGGCCCAAGTGTTGTGAAAATGACTGAATGAATATGGAACTTGGATTCCTGCTTGCCATGACTATCCATCGTGGGTGTACGCGTGTTATGATTGGGGCAACTCCCTAGTGAAAGGATTTGGCCTAATGCCTATGTGATTGATATATGTCATGTATGTTGATGTATGTTCGTTTAAGTGTTTCTTGAAATGTCTGAATGAGTAGTAGTTAGCAAATTGTAATGTATAAGGGTGTTGAGATATGATTCTCAACCTCTTTTAACTATGTGTATGATCTCCTTGAATAGTTGTGTGATTAGGAATTGAACATGTACAAACTCATGCTTGTTGTGCTTCATAACATGCTCAACTGCTTTACGATTTTAACTATGTAATGCATATGTTTAAATTTATATTTACGTTGTATGATCCGTCATGGGTGATGGGGGAGTGGAGCAACGAGTGCGTGCAACAGCCTTGGCAGCCCTAAACGGATAATACCAGACCTTGATTTTATGAGTTGAATCTTGATCCACTACTGCTTTATTTATCTGCACTTGATTGTGTTTGGGGCTATGATTATAGTCCAGACAATCGGTACTAGAATTGCATTCGTGGCTGTGATTCATTTGCCACGTGAGATGTGTTCGACGAACCTGAGTCGTACTTCGGTTGACGATAGTGGTTGGCCACGCGAAGTGCTTATGCACTTCATGTCGTTCAACTTGTTGTGCGCTCGAGCTAGCCGAGCTCGTCAAGTAACCCGATCTGTCTTATGTATGTTCACCACGTTTGGACGCAACTGCTTGAACCTAGGGTACCAAACTTACCAGTGAAATCCCTTTTAACCATGGTACCTCAATCCGCTAAGACTCATGAGCCAGACATGGTGGTATGGGACACCGTAGTCGAGCTGTCGGCCTTGCTGGGGCCACGTGCCTCCCCATAGTGACCATTGA
Source organism: Magnolia officinalis (assembly GCA_021015155.1). NCBI lineage: Eukaryota > Viridiplantae > Streptophyta > Magnoliopsida > Magnoliales > Magnoliaceae > Magnolia > Magnolia officinalis. The sequence goes on from JAJHSJ010000015.1 coordinate 41,116,205, forward strand.
GCAACCAAACTCGTGAGCCGAATACGGTGGTATGGGACATTGTATTCGAGCTGTCAACACTTACGGCGAGAGCCGAGTACGGTGAGACCTGTACTCGTGCTGACGGACGACGAGTCCTCTGTAGTGTCTTCGAGTATACTCCAAGGTCTGTGATTGGCGACGAGCCCTTCACAGCAACTAGAGTATGAGTTGAGCCGAGTACGGTGAGATCTGTATTCGAGCTGACGGCTAGTGATTGAGCCGAGTACGGTGAGACCTGTATTCGAGCTGACGGCTAGCAATTGAGCCGTATACGGTGAGATCTGTATCCGTGCTGACGGGTGACGAGCCCTTTGTGATGCCTTCACTACACCTCTCAAACCATAATATCGTATGAGATTAACTAGGACTGACGACCCTAGAATGGATCATGTTTGGGAATGATATAAGGGAGGTACCCTAGTTTTCCAATACTGATGTTTGAAATGAACTAATAATTACTAGGTAATCATGCTCATCATCGCACTGCATGTGCCTGGTAGATGTGGAGCACTGAGGTATGGACGCATTCGCGAACGTAAGATGATGTCGCATGAGGGTGGTTTGGCAAGGGCATACATCATGTCATTTCATACTTACATTAAATAAGAGTAGTTAGAATTGTTTGATTGTACTACTTTATCATTATTGCTTGACTGAGTTGATAACATGTTAACCTATGCTTTACTGTTCCATTGAGTTGATCACTCACTCTCACGTTACGGGACGGTGTTGTACACACCAACCAGATTTGTTGAGTTCAGGTGATGGCGATGCTTGTGAAGTAGAGCCAGACTACTTCTATGATGATAGGAGGAGTTCTCCTATCTGTATCTCTCTGGCAAGTCAATGAAGACCTGATATTGTATTGACGGGGCTATGGTACTTGGGATAGGAGACATTACACTTCCTCACATTTGGTATATTTTAGAACTGTACTTGTAATTATTTAACCTGGTAATGTTATCACACTCTGGAGACGCATCATAGTTTATATATTTTATCTATCTATCACAGTCTTTCGCTTGCAAATTTAACTGTCTCTGGAGTATGATATGTTGTTTTGGCTTAATCTCACTCATGTTCAATGCACGAATACAGTCAACATTCAATCATCATTCATTTTGTTGCATAAGTGATGTTCTGGAACTCGGGAGTTGAGTTTATGCTCGACCCCCGATTTTCAGGGCGTTACAGGGCCCCACTTAGAAAAAACCGCGGAATCACAACTTTTTAAAAAAAAAATAATAGAAGCAGCGAACACTGCTGCTGGACGTCCAGAGGACGCGTAGCAGCGTCTTACTGCGTTGGACGCTGGAGGCAGGGGGTCCTAACTGTGGGCCCCACTGTGATGCATGTGAACATCACTACCGTGCAATTGGTGGGCCCCTCCTGGCTGTCGGCCACCTCAAAAATCAGTCATATTAGGAGCTCAGGTGGCCCACACGGCAGGAAACAGTGAGAATTGAGTGTCTGCCATTGAAACCCCTTTGTCACAGAAGTTTTGGATCATTATGAAATTTGTTTTTCCTCTTCAATCCAGGTCTGTGTGACCTTATCAACAGATTGGGTGGAAAATAAACATTATAGTGGGCCCCACGTGGGACCCACTGATGCATGTGTTCCACACCTTCCATCATTGCGGCCCCACCATGAGTTATGTACTTTATCCATGTCGTCCATCCCTATGGGACCCACCATGTTGCATATGCTGCTTCCAAACCGTCCAACCATTTTGAAGGATAATTTTAAGGCTTGAGACTAAAAATAAGATAGATTTATTTATCAAGTGGACCTCACTGCACTGTGAGGATTGAACGTCTACCATTGAAATCCTTTGGGAATGCAGAAGTTTTGGATTAGTAGGAAATTTGTTTTTCCTCTTAATTCAGGTCTGTGTAACCTTATGATCAGATTGGATGGGAAATAAATGTTATGGTGAGCCTTGGGAATTTTAATGGTGGAAATCATTATCACCACTTATATTTGGGTGTGGCCCATTTGATATACATGGGGCCCATTGGTGTAGCCCATTTGATGTACATATGGCCCATGTGATGTGGCCCACTTACCATATGAGGGCCCATTGTGATGTATTCAAGGCCCATGGGTTATGGCCCATTGCAATGTACATAAGGCCCATTGGTGCGGCCCATTGATGCGGCCCACTTGATAAATATAAGGCCCATGTGATGCGACCCATTTGATGTATTTAAGGCCCAATGGGATGTATTTAGGTCCATTGTAATGTGTGATTTCACCGTGGTGTATATAATGATGTTTATAATGGGTCATGCCCTGGGATAAATGATGGTTTGACGTCCACATTGTTAGGATAATGTTGGTTAAATGTCCGCATTATGACTCTCCCTAGGGCCCATTGATAGGCCCATACTTGTAGTGTGTAGGCCGTCTAGGCCCATCTTCGTTATGAACAGAGTTCATCACCATATAACATGTTTATTATAGCTCCATGATTCATTCTCATACGCATCATATGTATGCTTGATATGAGGAGTATCAGATCATCGTATATGCCTTCGAGCAGATTGTTTATGGGCTCCCTGATAGGCGGAGTTAACCTACATGAGTGTGCGGTACGTGCAGGATTGCTGCATGATTGGTAGTGTGATTCATGCACTTCGCATTTGTATGACATGATTACTATACACCCTAGCGACATCAGGGCTGTGGCCTCCACAGGCACATCGTGAATGGCAAGATCAGACACCGAAAATATTGTTACTAAGCATCGGGGTGACATAGATGTCTCTAGGTGAAAATTTCTAAACCCGATGGTACCAGAGGATGACTCCAATGTCGAGACCGAGTGGTTACATAAGCGCACGAGGGCCGAATACCAGGAGGTCGCGTCTCCCACTATGTCGTGGTCAGTTGGAAAGGGGTGTGGCCTTACTCGCCTGAGGGTAGAGGGCACTGCTAAGCTAAGTTTGACCAGCTCGTGAATGTATTCACTATCGACGTGCCGGATAGATATTGGCAGACTATTGGCCAGGTGGATAGTGAGGTTTCTTACGCTCACTTAGACTGCGCGCCTGGGAAATGGGCAGTGCCATTTGGAGGGTATTAAACCCTAGTGATTATCCAGAATGAGAACTGTACAAATATTTGATGAGCTGTGTTGATATGTGGATTTGGATGAGGATTGGCATGCTTGATTTGTATCTCGCATCGCCTTGGTATGGCTGATTGCATTCATGTACTCTTTAGCATGATTCCGCATTACTCTGACCTTGCATTCTAAGCACGCTCATATTGTGCACACACTTACACCTCCCTCTAAGCTTTCTATAAGCTTATGCACAATTAATGCGTATTGGTGACGCCCAGACGCAGCCGTAGCCTCGTCACAGTTGGAGCGTGCAGTCGAGATTTTGGAGTTTCTGTTATTATCATTATCTTGTATTTCCCTTCATGCGCATTGTACTCAAAGTTTTTTATCATAGTAGATTTTGTGATGGTGTTCTTGTGGTTATTGTTCGTGAGTTATGCTTATGGTTATGCTTATAATGAATCAAAATCATGTTTGAAATTCTCATTGTAGGATCTCAGGATCAGAACCTGGTGTATGGGTGCCGGGAGCCAAGAATGGCGTACTATGGAGGATGTCAGCCCCGGATTTTGCGATGGAAATTTTGTGAGCCCAGTTTCCGAGTTTGGGGCGTGACAATATGCACCAACCCATTGCATGTTTTCAATAAAAACCAACTTACTTGAAGGCCCATAGGCATCTCCAGTGGAGACAATCAAGTAGGTTGGGCACTCTTTAAAAATCATCTTGCAATAAAAACCCTCATAGAGTATCGCTCCCTAAGGTGGGACAAATTTTTAAAAAACATAAAACTATAAGTGCCTGGCTCCCGAGGCACTAAGAGATCCTCCATATCTCTACGTGGGAGCCAGCGCGAGATTTTAAAAAAAAAGGATTGATGCCTCACACTTTCCCTAGAGATTATCGAATCCGAATGCACATAAAGTATGGCCAGTTTGAACTCCAGTGACAGAACAGTCATACCAAATACTGATAAGAAGGAAAGAAGATAGAAAAAACCCTATCAAAAGAAACCATCTAAACGAAGAAAAAGACAGATTCTAACCTAAGTGTTAAAACCAGAAGATTGCATGGAAATGGTCACCCGCACTTACCTAGGTGTAGATGCTTCTGGAACTCAATCGAGTCTAAGTCGGCATATTGAGATCCCCGTGAGGCTACAGGAAGTGCAGGGTAAGCTAACCACTTTGACGATCTAGCAAAGCAAGTACTCCTGGGGTGATCTGGAAAGCAACAGACTTTCCAATTTGGGCTAGTATCCTCGTAAAGGCATAGAAAGCACAGGGGCTCTACCGTACCTTTCTGATGTTAGTACCAGTCAAGAGTGAAAGGATTGTTATTGGTTACCCGTAATGCCATAGAAAGCGTAGGGACAATCATAACATTTTCTCTAAACCCTCATGATTTGTGCAAGTTATCTATTTCCAAACAATCAGCTGACATAAATACAAAGGCAAGCAACGAATCTATACCTCGTTCACAATAAAACTAGGAAGGGTGGGGTGTCCACTCGCTTTCGCATTCGGTTGCACCTAACCTCTGCTAAAAAGGGGCATCTATAAATACCCCACCGAAGACTGACAACCTAACGAAATTGGATGGTCCTTATGGATGGACAAACCCTTAAACCTAACCTTGATCCAAACTATAAACATAAAAATAGATCCAAATCATAAAACCATAGGAACCCCAAATCCTAGGACTTCTTTAAATCTATTTAGCCCATTGAGTCAACTCACTAAGTCATTCTGAGTTGACTCGTTGACCCAAAAGCCCAACCAACTCACTTAGTCAACACAAGCCTCGTACAAAACTAATACCAAGCCTAAAGTCCAAGCACATAAGCCCAATAGAGATTCCCAGTTCAGACAACAGGTGAACATTGCAATTAACAGACAAGTCATCACAATCATAATCACATAAATTTAATTTTTTCGACCCATTTGGAACTTATTCAACTATAATGTCAATTACCATTTAACAAAACGTGATTATAAGCATTTCAAATTAAATCTAAATGTCAGTATTTAGAAATAATAGAAACTAATTCTCTTATCAGCCAATTATATAAATGAATCATCCATCCAACGCTTCAAGATCATCTTTCGTCAGATACTCCAATTACTCCTGGGTTTCATTCGTCAATCAAGCCTCATTATTCAACACTTAGTTCGGATTTCGTATCTCATTCGCCTTTGTACAGTTGTCAATCCACAACGTTAGCTGGCCAGGCTAGTGAGTGAACCCATCATGGTTCATACACAGTACAATATAAGATAACACAAGTAAGAATGAATTATATGTATGCTAGCATGTGTATGGATGCTGAGATGTCATGAAATGTATGTCAAGTGGGATGATCTTTCACTTGCTTGGGTTGCATATCCGTAAACTCGCATATGCACCCGCCAGGCTTCTACCATAGGTAGGCATAGGCAAGGCCCACGTCTACTTCATGAGTAGACTTCTACTAATCTGAGCATCTGGCAACGAATTTACTAAGAGAACCATCCAGGGAGATTCCCAAGAACCCGGGCATGAGGTATGCATGCAATCATCTAAAGTGTACCTCTAGGAATCAGCGTAGGAACGTTATGGATGCATGTAATGCATGATTAATATCTATACATTGTCATATATAGGAAACGTATACATCTCTCTAAGATAAACAATGAATTTATGATATTAATGTTTTTCATGTCCAAATATTCAGCTTACATTATAATAACTCAAAACACGAATCATACAACAAGGGGCATGCTAACACAGCAACAGAATAAATTATATTAGTCATGGCAATCATAACGATCATAACAGTCATAACAACCACATCATCTATCTTAACCATAAAAGTATGAGACACGTTGGGATTCACTCACTATTCTTGGTAGAGTTGAATCATCGAATAGTCATAAGCTTTCGAATCTAGAATTTGGATCCTTATTAAGATGATTTAATAAATCATAATTTTAGTTATTCCCTCAAGTGGGGTCCACTTTAATTGATCCAAGATGAACCATTACTAATGCATTAAAACTTATTACTCCATCAACTTAGTTTTGAAAATCAAATAGGCGACAGTCAATCATGTAGTCGATCAATAAAGCCACATCGAAGGCCTTCAATTAATCCTTCGATCAATCGATCATGAATCGAGTCAGCTCAAATTTCAACTTCTTAAATCTCTGGATACTTTTGGTCACCTTTGATTGATCAAACATACCCATTGATCAATCGAAATATGTCAGATTAAATTCAATTTACTCGCTGGACAAATTTTGTTATGCTCAATTGATACCCTCAATCGATCGAACTAGGACTTCGATCAATAAGACTATATTATGAATTTCAAACTCTGATCTCTGGACAAAAATCGGCCTTTCAATCAATTAAAGACTAACTTCGATCGATCGACCGAAGTCGGCTGGGTTCTATAACATAATCTGATTTTCTAAAAATTTAGGTTTCTTCTCTAACTCTTAGCTTTTAGGGATTCCATCAATTCAAGGGTTTGGATCCAATACCATCCACTAATTATTTCTCCATCAACAAAACTGGAAAACAATGGATCGCTCAGATTCGAATTTAGGATCTATAGTAAAAGTCACTGTGCAACATAATCTATCATCATCAATACTTTTCAGATCGTTGTGGGCAATATACAGTCAGATCACTTTAGGGTTCGAGGCCCTGACATGATTTGGCCTAAGAACCTCGATTCGGATCACTCCAAACTGATATGGTTGGATTCTCAAAGCCGATCTCTACAATATGAGATTTCCCTTACAAGCCATCTTCTTATATCAAATCCTTCAATAGAACAAAAAAATGGATAGAGGATCAATTCGCCTTGTCCAGTGTAGATCTAGGATTTCAATTGGGAATTTGGAAAATTAAATTTATATATATATGGCAATATAACAGTCAGATCACTTAGGGTTCGAGGCCTGACATGATTTGGCCTTAAGAACCTTCGATTCGGATCGCTCCAAACTGATATGGTTGGATTTCTCAAAGCCGATCTCTACAATATGAGATTTCCCTTACAAGCCATCTTCTTATATTCAAATCCTTCAATAGAACAAAAAAATGGATGGAGGATCAATCTGCCTTGTCCATTGTGAAGATCTAGGATTTTCAATTGGGAATTTAGAAAATTAAATTTTTATATATATATATATATATATATATATATATAATATATATATATATATATATATATATATATATATATGAAAATCTTACCAATAAAAGCTTCTCCTCCACAGGCCTTCTCTCTCTTTTTTGGCTACTCTTTGGTTTAGGGTTTATGAAGAAATTTCCTATAGTTCCTCCCTTTATATAGAGAAAGAGCCCTGAATCTAGTAGATTCCTTCAGGTTTTGTCATTTTTTATTTTTTATTTTGCAAAAGTTACATATATAGTGTTAGGACTCAATCCTCTGACCTCACCTTCCACTAAGACTACTCCCACCAATAAGCCAAGTACTTGGTTTTTTTATTAAATTACTAAATCTAATTAGTTTGGGTCTAATATCGTTCAAAAATTCAGGATCGTTACAGGTGCTAAATTGTTATAAACAATAGCCCGAAATAGCAGTTTTTTTCGTAGATCTCAATCCTATGGCAGGTCGTCGATAGAACTTGATACGATCGAAGATCTCCTCAATAGCATCGAAGAACCTTCAATCCTATCGAAGGTTCGCTATTTTATAGCCAATGCAAACATTTTTTCTATAAATTAAGCATTTGACCATTGAGAAAATTGATGGGTTTTTAGTGTAATTAGAGCGTAAGTAATTCCCCACACTCAATATCCCTCTCATTGACTCCAAACCAAAGAGATTTGTAACACCTATTAGAAACCTCCGAGATAGTGAAATCTGGTGCACTCGAGGAGAGTGCAACCACCGGGAGTGGAGTAGGCAAGTAGCCGAACTACTATATATCCTTGTATTTGCAATTATGATTTGTGCACATTTCTATTTATGTTTATGAGTTTACTTAGTTGAATTATATGAATACTTGAATGGATTATATGTTAGGCATCTAATTAATTACATACACACAAGATATATATTTTGTACATAGTATAATGGCTCAACTTATTACAACATTTATAGACTATGCAATTAGACTCACCTAGCTTGGAAGCCTAATGGCCCATTTGGGAGCTTAGATTTGGAATGCATTGGAATCCAAATCATGATTACATTAGAATTAAGGTGATTATGAATCTTTAATCATGTTTGGTTGAAATGCGCTGGAATCTAAATCTTCCGTTTTTGGATCTTGTATTTGGAATGCATCGGAATCTTCAGTATATTCACAAGACTTAGATTTGATGAATAAATCAACTTTCATATCCTAAATTAGTAGATTTATATGATATTTGATAGAATGATTGCAATAAACACATTGAGATATATAATTGGCAAAAAATGAGGAAATTTTGAGCCTTTAGTAGTCCATAAACGTAAGGATCACAAACAAGCGACTTACATACATTTTTTAACCGACCATTTAGATGTCTAACGTTTGGATGGTTCAGATTATTTTATTGTTGTGATTTTAGTGTTATAGCTGCTAATTGAACTGTTTTTTAGTATCATAAGCGTGTCATGCGCATAGTGGATTAAAAGCCTAGAAATACTTTTATTACATGTGCGACTCTTCTAGCTTTAGAAAGGATCCTAAAAAGGCATTTCCTTTGGATCACACCAGAATCCTAGCATTTTACTGAGATTTAAAAACACACTAAAAGGGTGAATTTGAAATACTTCTAATTTCATTTACCTCCAAATCTAGGGCCACCAAACGCCAAAAAAAAGTAGCTACATGGATTTGAAATGCAGCCATTTACCTCTAAATCCGAGATGTCAAATAGAACATAAGTGTTAATTATTTTTAATTAGTATAATTTTTAAGTGGTTTTATTCACCCCATCTACGACTTAATTGTAATTCTAAGCTATGCTAAGCTTCCGCCTGTCATGGTAGACAATCCATGTAATTTCGTGGTGTATCATATAATCTTATTTATACAATGTGGATCTCATGAAAGGTTCATCTATGTGGTGCTTAGTGGTAGACACATCACATGTACCCCTGCGAGATGCATAAAGAGATACAAAAGAATCTAGAGCATGAGTGTGGCAAAGAAGGAAGATTACAAAGCGCTATTAAGTGGTAGTACAAGTGGTATATATCAACTCAAATAATAACTGACTAAATAGTGGAAGTCATTATACTTAAGCCAAAGTTCCAAAGTAAGATCAATTGAAGAATTTTATTCTCTAATTTGTGAACAATGTTTGTTGAAAGGGCATTGTCATTGGAAAGGCATTTTCGTTATTTATAAAAGAAAAAAAAGATACCACTAATAAAATCTAATGGAAGGCTACTTAAAGAAAGTTAATTAACTTAATAAGGTAGTTTTATGAAAAAAAAATTGCAGAAAAGTTTCAAAATGTAAATTCTATGAAAATTAGGTAGTATTTTATAAAATTTCTTTATTATAAATTAAAATATTTCTAATTATGATGAATATTTCTAATATTTATGTTAGTATAAGTATTATAAAATAAGAAGCTTAATATATGGTAGTGTATAGCTAAGTGGTTGGGGATGTCACTTCATTTTATTAAGACTGCAGTTTAAATTTCTTCACATTGCATCTTTTCATTTGCTTCCCAATTCCAACCATGCTATGATTTTAAGATTTGAGTAGTCCCATGGAATAAATGCCCACAAACCAAAGGTAGCATTATTCCACAAATTCGGTTATGGGCCGGTAATTCAACCGCAACGTATTCCTACCAATGGCTCAATGGCAGACGGAATGCATTTCAACATTGGCATCATGGATTGTACCCCCATGTGAGGGTGTATCTGTGGGAAAAAAAAAAAAAAAAACCATCAGCCACGACTATAATTTAGTCAATTTGATTTGAGTTAAAGTATACCATATCCAATCCACCCATCCGAAGGGCACAATTATCTCGATGCACTACTCCAAAAATCAAGTTGATCTACTGGTCAGATGGGCCACAGTTAGGAAAACAAGTGTACAGCTCTACAAAATTAGCTGAAATTTTCTAACTATCCATTTATTTCCGATATTGTGTCCACATGCTACTAATGGACCAATTTATTTTTGGTCAAGCATGTAGATGGTCGGGTCAACCTAATTGGGACTGGATCTCGCACCGATGTGACATGACATTTTGGCACATGTGCAGCTTGTCCATGAACTTTATTACACACGCGTGTGCACTTAATAAAGTTCAATCTCCTAATGTCCACCATACAGTAAGAAGAAACCGGAAAATGCATATGGAATCGGATTTTATCAAATAGTACGACAATTGGAATTTTACCAAATAGTGCTTCCAGTAACTATACTGCAGTTCAGTGCTTTAAAGAGATGAAATTACATTACTACCCTCCCTTGCTTTTCTTTACAACAAAGTGAAAATTTCAAAGTAATAAGCCTATGTATCTCACATCCAAGCCATTCAATAGATGCACATCAACATAATAATAAGAGAAACCAAAAATTTTACAGATCCAATTGTAAAGTGGGCCAATTCATGAAAATTAATGCACACCATTCAAAATATCCAAATTCAATTACAACACATCTGATCATCTGATTAACCTGGTGTTTTGTTCATGTTATTACCCTAGTGTAGTGCATAGATATAGAGGGTTGGATGTTGTACACATTCAACGTGGGCCCCACAAGTCTTGAGCTTTGCTTTTTTGAAGTAAAATAAATGAGGGCATTTTTATAATTTCATCAATGCTGATTTTGTGGTAAAAAACCAATTGAAATTAACTCACAACGTCCAAAAGAAATTACACTTAACAGATGTTTTGCCAGGTTGGTGGCCATCAAATGGACGGCCATAAAGAAAATAGCCTTCGATCCCGCAAAAGAAAAATGTAGACGGTGAGGATTTTACGTATGTCCAATCGATCTTATTTTGGTGCTATGCCCATATAAGTGGGGCCCACATTCCGTTTGAATTGAGAAAGCAATACCCAACGTGTAAAGTGCTTGTGTGATGCGTGTGGACCATCACTCGAGGTATCAATGTTTTGTCCTTTTCGGCAAAGGGGAGACACGCTAATGATGAACTAGATACTTAGTATGGCCCACATATGAGTAAAAGAAATATCTCATAGATCTTCACCGTCCATATGAAGATGAGTAAGAAACAACGGTCTAGAAAGGCAGTTTCTAGTCCACCAATGTATAGACGGGCGAGATAGCTCGCTATTGAAATTTTCTCACATGGTCAATCTATGTTGGGCCACTCGAGATGAACGGTCTGGATCATTACGTGGTGGGCAGGAGAGCTGAATCTGCCTTTACATTTCTCGGATAAAATAAGAACAAAAGATGAAAAGAGAATGGTGGACGAGGAGAAGGTTGATTCGGAACCGAATTCTCATTTAAATACTTCGATGCGATTTGGATGTCGAATATGCCGCCGACGAGAACAAAGGCGAAAGATGTACTTCGAGAGCTGCTGTTCGTAGTCTGCGGGATCACTGAATCGTTTTCCTTCTAAGGCTGTTCTTACCGTAGATTATGCTACGTGCAACGCAACCGGAGAAAGTAGGCAAAAGAGAAAAATAAAGACGAACACTCAGAGGGGTGCAACCACACGCATGAAGGCTACATGAAAACAAAGAAAAAAATATTTTCACAGCTGGTGATCCAGGCTCACTGTTTAAAAAGTAAGGATTGTTTGTATTCTTGAAAAGCACGAGAAAATAAATAATATTTGTTGGGAAGTTTTATTTTTAGAAAATTTTGAGAAAAGAAATATTATTTCCCTCATTTGTTTTTCAATAAGATCTCGCTCGAAATTTAAGATTTTATTATTATTATTTTTTATTTTTTATTTTGAATTTGCTACTGGGCAAAACAAATAGTTTTTTAGAAAAAATAAAAATAAAAAAAGTAATCATTAACATGTGCCACATGTAGCATATATAGGATGATTAGAGATGAACTGTAGTACATGTGGCATACATAGCGTATATGTTAGAACTTGAAGTTGAATTGTGGCACGGATGGTAGATGAGGTGGTTGAAGCTGTACTATGGCATGTGGCACAAGACACGTTGATACATTTGACATGTGGGAGCTAATTAAAGCTAGAGATAGCCCTTGTGCTATCATTGGCATGCAACATATTCGGAGGATTGAAAATAAACAATGGCACGTGATGCACATTAGTGCATGTGGGGTTCTTTGCACATGTAGGGCACAGGTAAAATGAATTATGTTATATGTGGCATAATAGCAGGTGTGGGAGCCTAAGAGGTAATAGATGGTAACACATGCGACACATTAGTACATTGGAGGCTCTTTACATGATGGGCACTTTATAAGATGGATGGCGGCACATGTGGCATGGTGACACATGTGGAACATGATTGAAGATGGATAACGTCTTATTTAGTAGAAGGTAATGTATGTGGCATATGTAAGGTAATTGAACATATATGGTGGTGTAATTGGGCCTTTGAAATTTTCATTTTTCTTCCACCATAAGAAAATTCATTTCTTAAGGATATTATTTGCCATCAATGATAAAAGTGAGAAATCGTGTTTCCAATCATTTCTCAAAAAAAAAAAAAAAAAAAAGGTTTAACAAGCAATAGAAAATGAGTAAATGAGTTTCATTAAAAAAAATTATATATAAAATTATAATAATAATATTATTATTATTTTTCCCTTATTTTAGGTCCACTTATGTTTTAGGCTAATATCCTAGCATACTCTAGGACAATCAATGTTATAGCAAGCCTTGTTGGGAAGCGCGGAAGGTGAGCCCTCAAGATCTGACGGTCTACACGAAATTTGGAACCCTCACAAAGCAGAAGAACGGTGTTCCAACGGCCCACCTATCTACTACTGGAGCAGATGAAACTATTCACACCTCTGATTCTATGGTATAAGTGGCCCCGGATTGTGATATATGGATCAGATCGTCCCAAGGATAAGCTAAAATGGACAGACTATAGCACACACTGTATCTCTCTTTATAGTCTCGGTTTATCGTATGATTCAATGCATTACACGAGAGAAGTGCATCCCTTTATATAAGAAAGGAATGAGAGTTTGGGTGGAATTGGATAAGGCCAAATAATCCGATCAAATCCCTATCTTCAATTAAAAATCAAATTCATAATTGAATTTGAAATTTAATTCAAAGGAAGAGACCGGAGAAAACATGGGATGTACCCACTAGTGATTGCTCACAAGTGGGCCCCACTGGCCTACGTCCAACATCTCCCACTCAATTACATTATGGGATAGGCACATAAATTTGTCCATCTAACTTGCCTAATAACAATCAAATAACCAAACATTGCGATCAAAAGAATCAGAGGCATGGGACCAGCTGGATCACCATAATCTTCTCACAGGTGCTTAAGTGCTAAGTGATCACCTAATTAGTACTCAATAACCCAAGCTTTGCAATGCCTGTCCTAGTCCGCATGACCACACCGGATGGAGTTAACTCTCGATCTGGAGTACTCGACCAACATACGTACTTATCCAACTTATCAAGTTATTCTGAAAACTTGATTTTTCACAACCGTCGACTAAAACCAATTCAAAGCATTACTTTATATATATATATATATATATATATATATATATATATATATATCTGTCTTTTAAGAAAAATATTGTTTGCAAAAGTCTAATGAAAACAACTTGATACTGCCGGCGGATAAGTCTTCAAATGCGTATTAATAGTTCTAGAAACTTGGTGTAGCTGTCATGGGATCTTCCCTACGCAAATGTGTAATTTGGAATTAATCAAGCCGCTTTCCTAGCGTAACTGAGTCTGGCCAATCAAAGACTTTTCGTCATAGTACACTAAAGTAACGACACTCAATCTCATCCTCATATACACAAGAGGAGGGTAGCTAAGGACACAAAGAGTCACCTACGGGACTGGCTACTCGCACGTTGCAATGATTAGATCAAATCAAAGCAATCTATAGGTAAAAGGTCCCTGCACGTAGCTACAATCTACGTCGTAAAGTAGACAATACTAGGCGTATGTCGGGTCTACAATACGCAGGTTATTCTACATGAGGTACGACTCATTTCATAACCTCATAACTTGGCTTTAATTTCAGGTCATAACATTGATCGCATGTAGAGGAATGGTGCGATTATGTTATTCGACTTTATCAGTCTCATCTTCAATCTTAAAAGATTGTAGGTGGATATGACTCACTCATATCCTCATCCTTTATTATTCACAATAAAGGGAAGTTCATACCTCAATGTATAAACATGGCCCCAAATGTACCTCTCTAGTACATTCAAGGTTGGTCGACCCGTGCGAATGGGTGACCAGCCTACCGACAAAAATATAAATCCTACGTGATTTCAAGGTAAATGTTGATGATCTTCTTACCTAGTTTATATTAGAGGTCAATACTGAATAAATGGAATATATTATTCATGAAAGATCGAATGTATTACAAAATATGTACATCAGTCAAACTTTCCTCAATCCCATCTGCCTGACGTGAACCTGAAATAGATATCTAGCTATAGGTTTCGTCATGGGATCAGTCATCATCTTCTTAGTAGGAATGTAGCTGAGGTGACCTTCTTATCTCTCACTTGATCACGGACGTAATGATACTTGATCTCAATGTGCTTAGATTTCTAGTGGTGTTTAGGGTCCTTTGTCAAGTCAATGGCAGAAGTATTGTCTATCTTCAGCGATATAGGCTGACGAACACTCGGTACAACACCCAGACTCAATAGAAATCTGTGAACCCATACACACTCCTGAACTGCAGCACAACATGCAATGTACTCGGCCTCCATAGATGAAAGAGCTGTGGATGTTTGTTTCTTACTTGACCATGAGATAGTTCCTCCTCCGAGTAAGAATACATATCCTGAAGTAAACTTTTCCTCATCGGCGTCATTACCCCAAGCAGCATCAGAATATCCTTTGAGCTTGAGGTTTGTTCCTTCATAACACAACATTAGTTCTTTTGTTCCTCTGAGATAGCGGAATATACGTTTGACGGCTTGCCAATGAGACTGTCTCGGGTTACTCTGATAACGGTTAACTATGCCAACAGCATAGCTAATATCCGGTCTGGTGTAAAGCATAGCATACATTAAGCTCCCTACTGCGCTTGCATAAGGTACTGAGGACATAGCCAATTTCTCGACTTTAGTCTGGGGACACGATTTTCTTTTTAGCTTGGCAGCTTTATCCATAGGGGTTTCAACAGCCTTTGAATTTTCCATCATGAACCGCTTTAAGATCTTTTGTATATAGGTTGTTTGAGATAAGCCTAAAAATTTCTTAGGGCAATCCCTGATGATTTTTACCCCAAGAATAAAGTTGGCTTCACTGAGGTCTTTCATCTCAAAGTTCGAGAATAATCAATCTTTAGTCAATATCAACAATTGCATATCATTACCAGTTAACAAGATATCGTCTACATATAGAGATAGTATTAGAAAAGATCTTCCAAACCGTTTCAAGTATACACAATGATCTTCTTCACTCATTGTGAATCCAAAAGTGATGATGGCCAAGTGGAACCTCATGTACCACTGTCTTGAAGATTGCTTCAGCCCATAGATAGATTTCAACAATTTACAGACTTTCTTTGGATGCTTTTTGTCCACATAACCCATGGGTTGTTGCATATATATTTCTTCATCCAAGTCACCATTTAAGAATGCGGTCTTTACATCCATCTGATATAACTCAAGTCTGAACTTGTGACAATGGACAAGATCATGCGGATTGAGAAGAACTTTGTAACAGGTGAAAAGGTCTCCTCGTAATCAATGCCTTCTTGTTGTATAAAATCTTTAGCAACTAAACGTGTTTTATATTTGTCCACTGTACTATCTGTCTTTCTTTTGATCTTTAGTACCCATTTGTTACCTATTGTTTTGTGATTAGAAGACAGATCAACAAGTTCCCAGACTTTATTCTTTTCCATGGAAGCGATCTCTTCGTCCATAACATTCACCCAATCGGCCGAGTTAGAAGATAATAATGCATCTTGATACGAATCAGGTTCATCATCATCAACTGCAACGCAAGAGAATGTTTGCCCTTCGATATCGAAGTATCTTCGGGGAATCAATCCTCTTTCGCTTCGACGTAACTCAGGAGCCTGCTGAGATGTCCTCCCACTGTCCTGACGAACTATAGGAGCATCATCATCTTGAGAAGCAGAACTCCCACTCTCCTAAGATACATCGGGTATTTTAAAAAGTTTTATTGAAGTCTTTTGCTTTATTCGGTTTGGGTATCTATCTTCAACGAAGGTCACGTCTCGGGATTCTATCTCAATCCATCGTCCATGGTCCTCATAAACTAGAACGTATCCCTTTGAATACATAGAATGCCTTATAAACACGCGTTCAATGGTTTTACTATCAAGTTTATCTCTATGCGAAGTAGGTAGCAAAACATATCCCAAAGATCCCCAATGGCGTAGGTTGGCTAGAAAAGGAGTCATCCCAGACCACATCTCATATGGTGTCTTAGGAATGGATTTGGATGGGACTCTATTAAGGACGTATACGGTTGTTAACAGTGCATCTCCCCAGAATGTGGTAGAGAGATTGGTTTGTGCCATCATCGATCTAACCATGTCCAATAGTGTCATATTTCTTCTCTCTGCAACACCATTTTGTTGTGGAGTGTAAGTCATTGTGTACTGTCGAACAATTCCAACATTTTCACAATATGATTTAAACATTTCAGATGTATACTCGCCACCTCTATCAAATCGAAGGATTTTAATCTTTTTCTCAATCTAATTTTCCACCTCAGTTTTATACTTAAGAAAATAATCAAAAGCCTCAGATTTGTGTGAGATGAGATACACATATCCATAATGCGAGTAATCGTCAATGAAAGTGACAAAGTATTGACATTCGTTTCTGGCATGTACATTAAAGGGTCCACAGATATCTGAATGAATTATCTCTAGTGTGCCCTTTGACCTAGCCTGGGAAATGGTTTCTTCAAAGTCTTCCCGGACACACAATGTTCACAAAATGGCAAATCAACTTTGGATAAGGAGTTTAAGATACCAGAACGTACTATTCTTGTCATACGATCCTTTCCGATGTGACCTAACCTCGCATACTATTTTTTAGATTCAGATACTACAGTTTCATTCGACATAGCAAATAAAGCAAGAGGGGCAATATCACAATCTACGTCTAGAATAAATAAATCTTAAATTAAATTTTTCCATGCAACGATGAGGTTATTCTGTCTCAAAGAAACTCTTGTCCCGAAAAATTGAATATCAAAACCATCAAATAATAACCTAGAAACAGAAATTAAATTCTGACGCATCCCCGGTGCATAAAGGGTATCACAGAGGATTATTGTTCGCCCTATGCGCGTACGAAGATGGAGAACGTCAATCCCTTGTACGTCTTCAATAGCGTTATTGTCCATGTATAGCTTATAACTTCCCTTGGCTACAGGCTGGAATTCCTCGAGTCCTCGAGGACTCTGTGTCACGTGCTTTGTTGCGCCTGAATCCAAAACTACCCGTTAGATATTGTATCTACGGAAAGGATTTCAGAACAAACGCTTACACACAAAGTATCTAGTGACTGAGAAATTACCGTCTTTTTATGGCTGCATTGTCGAGCATAATGGCCAGAATTTTCACAGACAAAGCAGACTACATTTGTCTTTTTCTGCTTCTTCTTTCCATTTCCCTTCTTGAGATTTGGAGGCGGTGTTGTGGTCTTTCATTCTTGAATATTCTTCTTCACCTTCTTGCAAGCTTTGGACCGTTTGTTGTTAGCTTTCCACCTGTAGTCTCTGCTACAAAGGCCTTGGCCGAACCTGGCTGAATTGCATTCATTTCAACCTCACGCACCAAGTGGCCACAAAAGTCTCTGAACATAGTGATAGAATCAGTATGGTTCAGAATTCTTTTGATTTGGGCCCATGATTTAGGCAAGAAACGGTGCATGGCTATAATCTTCTGATTTTTAGTCAATTTACACCCAACATTCCTAAGGGCACCTATCATTTGCTCCATCTTACGAATATGATCATTGATGGGACAGCCGATAGGCATCTTATACTCCTGAAATTCTAATTCTATTGTCCTAACTCTCGCATCTGACTTTTGTGCATAGGATTCTGTCAGTGCTTCCCAGATTCCCTTAGCGGTTTCATGCACTTCATATGTAAGTATGAGTTCTTTGTGCACAGTGCTAAGAAGGACATTACAGGCTAAACGATTTTATTTTCGCTACTTATTATAGCGAGTCATCGCAACCCTATGTTCTTGTAAATTTTCATTTTCAGCTAAGATGGGTTCCTCTTGAACTACATTGAGTGTGTGAGATATGTTGTCCTCGTCCAGAAGGCATCGCACCGCGCGAGACCAGTCTTCGTAGTTGTTGCCGTCGAAATATTGTCCTTTCAGCTGTTCAGCGATTAACGCTTTGGTGGTCATCTCTACATTGTATAAGTATTATTACTTAACTAAGATCTAATGTATTAACTCTAATCATCAGCATTTCTACGTGTTATATAAATTTTCAGAGTATAAAAGCAGTCAACACATCTTAACGAGATCTGAAAGTCCACATACTCGAATGGACGGTGTAGAACAATCAAGTTCTCTATTTAAGATGAAATTGGTACTTTTATAAAATTACAATTGTATAACATGCAACCTTCCATTATATGGTTGCATGCATCATTTGGTGGAGGAGAATAAACTCTCACTCAGGTTATGCACAACCTTTATATTTTAGAGAGCATCTAAGCACTAAGTTTTGTAATTTCTAATGGAAAATGTAGGGGGCTAAGATCTAAACACATCAAGCCGAATATTTTCATGCATATTAACATCATCATCAGAAAGGAAAAATCAAGTGCTAAGATATCAAGAGAGTACAATCTTCACCTATGATCATGACCATTAGTGATGGATCTGATTATTACCGTTAATGATCAATGTTGATGATGGATCCGTTCATCAACATTGATCATCATGGTTTATGATCGTTTCGTTCACTAATGAGCTTTAGATCAACAGTGAAGAAGATATAATAAAGGAAACAACATACTTGACATGTGTCCATCATCTCATAAAAAAATATATATGATCAAATCTAAAAATCAAGATAACACATTCAGGT
The DNA here is from genome assembly GCA_021015155.1 of Magnolia officinalis. Lineage (NCBI taxonomy): Eukaryota > Viridiplantae > Streptophyta > Magnoliopsida > Magnoliales > Magnoliaceae > Magnolia > Magnolia officinalis. Next base: position 41,135,513 of record JAJHSJ010000015.1, read on the forward strand.
TGCAACATATCTGAATGTGGGTCACACTATTATTTTGTAAATTAAACATGAATTCAACAAATATGTGCATTCATCTTTCAACAGATCTACACATGTGGAATTAGCAAAACTAAAACATAGTTGTTGCATGTGTACATCAGCCAACACGTATACGTTAGCTAATCATGTGAGATGTACATTAGCCCATCTGCTTCACACAACAGGGAAGCATGAATGTCACGAGCTGATTTTTGGATTTATTTTACACATATGCCATCTGCTTCACACGTGAAATGTACATATCATTATTCAACAGATGTACATGTCAGATGTGTACCATTAAACGTGTTGGATTTATATTAGCAACATGTATAGCAACATATAGGTTGACGTACAACATGTAGGAAACGTGTAATGTATACATGTAGACTTATGTATGACGAACATCTTGTAGGCTGACGTATTATATTTTAACACGTTAGAATATATACATGTATTGCATGTTAAAGTACTTCAACATATACTTATGTGGTGTGGTCCACCAGAATAGAGGATCTGCCTCATTTTTAACCCTATATCATTAGATGATACAAAGAAAATAATGAATAGCTAGAGCGGATCCCCTAGATGACATCACAAGTGGACCCCACCATTCCATCCTTCTTAAATGGAAACCTTCCACGTACAATAATATGATAATGTATATATTCTAGTTATAGTACAACACGTCAGCCCTCCTCATACGTTAACATATGGCTTGTAGTTAATATGTGTAATGATATAATAGGCTGCATTACATGTATTATTCTTGCATGCTTTATACGTGCACAACATCCACACCTACATATATTTGAGAAGCCATGTGTATTGTAAGCAATAGATCACGTGGCCTACATCTATATTCAGTCAACTAGATCACACGTGTACAGTAAGCCATCCATGTGTACTGTGAACAATGTATATCCATCCATGTGTACATCTATAAACTACATATGTAAATACCATGCTAACGTGTTGCTGTAAACATCATGTTAACAGAAACAATGCAACGTGTTATAGGACATCATACAACAATATGTAACATATAACCAACGTGTTATAGTACATCATATAACAACATGCAACGTGTTGCTGTAAACTACATGTGAACAGAAACAATGTGTTGACATATGTACAGCACAACACGTTGGCATGTGTACAGAACAACATGTGCACAAAAGAACATGTATACAGTAGCCAATGTGTACAAAATCCATGATAATTATTGCTAAACTTGTGTATAGATACATGTGTGTACAGCCAACATGTGTACAGATACATGTGTGTATAGATACAAGATTCACGTCAAAGGGCCTTTATATATATATATATATATATATATATATATATATATATATTCTTATCAAAATACAGTGTGCAGTGTCTTCATCATGCACATCTATGTACACGGTCACACAATCACATATCTATGTACACAGTCACATGTGCACACATCTATGTACACAGTCACATGTGTATACATCTGTGCACATCTATGTAGTCTCATTCGGTGCATATTTGCATATCAAGAGTCACAGTGCACACTGATCTAATACATTTCAAAAGCCAGGAGCATGAATCTAATAATTTTTTTTATTTTTTTTTTAAAGAGTCACTTACCTTTTTAGATGAAAATTATAAATCGGAGATCCGCCGTTGAGTTTGCTCTGATACCACTGTTGGGAAGCGCAAAAGGTGAGCCCTCAAGATCTGACGGTCTACACGAAGTTTGGAACCCTCACAAAGTAAAAGAACGATGTTCCAACGGCCCGCCTATCTACTAATGGAGCAGATGGAACTATTCACACCTCTGATTCTACGGTATATGTGGCCCCGGATTGCGATCTATGAATCAGATCGTCCCAAGGACAAGGTAAAATGGACAGACTATAACGCACACAGTATCTCTTTGTATACTCTCGGTTTATCGTATGATTCAATGCATTACACGAGAGAAGTGCATCCCTTTATATAGGAAAGGAAGGAGAGTTTGGGTGGGATTGGATAAGGCCAATTATAATTCGATTAAATCCTTATCTTCAATTAAAAATCAAATTCATAATTGAATTTGAAATTTAATTCAAAAGAAGAGACCGGAGAAAACATGGGACATACCCACTAGTGATTGCTCACAAGTGGGCCCCACTGGCCTACGTAAAACAAGCCTTAAGTAGCTTTTATCATATGAATTTCTTAGTTGAAGTCGTTCGTGCAAGCAGAAAAAGAAAAGAAAAGATACGTATCATCCGGTGCAACTATCAGGCGAAAAGTGACTTAAAAGCCACTTTTGTAGATTGGTAAGTAAGATTTGAGCAGAAGTTTGTGATCCTTTCAGTGCGTGAGCCAAAAAATGGAGTATATTCAAATCTCATATGGACCGTACATGGAAATAGTGGTGTTTGACAGTTAAACTCTTCTTGCGGGCCACAAAAGTTTTAGATCAAGCTGATATTTATTTTTTCCCCTTTATTCAGGTTTTCGTGACCTTATCAATAGTTTGGATGGCAAATAAACATTTGAGGAAACATTATGGTGGACCTTAGTACGTTTTTTATGGTGGGGGCGTTCAATCACCAGAGTTTCCTATAGCATCGTCCAGCTGAGATTTAGATCTCCTAAAATGATGTGGGAAAAAAAACAGGACGGTGTGGATTTAGAATACATACAACAAGGTGGCCCCACGGTACGGCAGTGCCATCTTAGGTGAGGCCGGAGCTGCACCTAATCCGCTCCCTTACGTACAATGCTTGCGATCCATTTATTTGGGCATTTCCGTGCCAGTGTATGACAGAAAAAATTAGCACAGTAGACGAGTCTGTATAATGCCTCTTTTTTTCTTTTTCTCCTTTGCCTGGGGATTTATCTCATGGGAGGTGATTTTTACAACAGGGACGTTGGTTTTTTGACAAAATATTCCTTTTACCTGGTAAGATAAAGCAGATAAAAAAAAGGCAGGGGTATTTTCATCTTTCTGAGTTTGTCTGTATTAATAATAATCTACTTTGGTAAGTAAGTTTTTTCGGGTAGAATGAAATAACATGGGTAGTCTGTCGGGTATATACTAAAAACGTACCCGATGACACATCCTAATGCATGGCCCTGAGTTTGTCCGTACAAGTGGATTCCAGAGGCAGGTGATCCAGACAGTTGATATGGTTGACCCCTGTAGATGGACCATGCCGGATAGTTGGAATGGGACATTCTAGGCCGACAGTTGGAAAAAAAAAAAAAAAAAGTTAAAAAGGCTAAAGTAATGGTCCACATTAAAATAAAAAAAAATTAAAAAAAAAATGATGAAAGATTTAATGAACAAGTTCTTCCAATTGACCGGATTAATGAGAAATCGTCAATCAGCTGCAGGACGCATCAACACAACGGTCCAGATCACTGATCCATAGATGCCACAGTAAAGTAGCGATTGTCCTATGCATATACTCGGTCTAGGATGTTATGAAGAGGCACTTTGTTATCCTTAACTCCTTACCGAGATTTTCAGTATGCTCGAGTGTTCCATAGATGGCTCAATGGTCTAGACCATTGGTCAGTTGGGCCAGCCACGGACCATTAACTAAAATCTCGCGGATCCCAAAATCCTTGCAATAAATCTTGGGCCTCTCTCAGTCGAATGTGAACGACTATTTTATTCTCCTCTTACATGGTCCAAACAGGGTGAGCTCTCACCTTTCCAATGGTTTGGATTAGCGAACCACGGTCCATAGCCCCACTCGTAGAAACATTAAGCTGCCATTTGGTAAACTAGGGAATAAGGTCTGAAAATTAATTCAAGTAGGAAACATAAAATACTGAATTTCAATAATTTGTCTAAAAAGTACTAAATTTTAAAAATAAGTACTTTTTTCATTTAAAAAATAATAATAAAACAGATAAAAATGCCTCAAAATTAACAATTTATCACATTTGTCCTTATCATTTCAATTTTTATATTTTGTAGAGTTTAAGGTAAGATATTATTGCCATACTACCAAATTTAATATACATATACACCATCCAGTTAAATTTTAATAATTTTCCCACTAAGTAAAGTCAAGTGAATAAATGGCGGAGATAGTTTATGTTTGCAACATGCAATAACATAATTTACCTTGTGAGGCAGGTAGATATAATCATCTGAAAAATATACACAATACGTTTAGGTTTCCAATTTGATGTAGAGTGGGTCACGGACAATTACATGGCAAAGATGGATCAGAAAAGGCCCAGTCGGCGACAGAAGTGATCTGGACCACCAGATCTTAAATCAGGCGTATCTCGCAATCCGGGATGAGTTAGCCGACGAAAAATATATGATTTTGGGGTAGAACAAGCTACTTTAGCCAACCAACCCCGCCACGCCGGGTTGCGACACTCGGAATTGCGAGAAACCCCTGATTTGACGGTCGTTTCCCTGTTTCAATTTCGTTTTTACTATAAATAGTAAGTTTTAGTTTGCTTATAACTCTTAATCCGTCGGGCTTTAGGAGTTGCGCCCAACATGAAAAGAGCTTAGAATAGTTAGGAGAACGGGTTGGTGTAGCCAAATAGGACACTTACTATTTTTGGCCGAAAACCTTGCACACTAGTAGACATCACGACTGTCTATAAATAGTAAGTTTACTATTTATACTAAATCGCGAATTCTAGGAGTCCTGTTGTAGTTTGATTCTGATTTCTTTCCCATTGCTTAGTACCCTTATTTAAAGGGTTGTGAACTCGTTTTTATTCATTCATTAATCTATTTCGAATTTATTTAGAATTTATTTCTATTTTCTGCTCTCTTTTCTCGTGGATTCGAGAAAGTCTCTGTGAGGAGTCCAGAGAAGTTCCGTGGATTCGGAATAGTTATCCTCTTGAGGAAGACGGTGCTCGACCTCACGTCCTCCCCTGCGTCGCAACTACATTATTGTTACCTTTAGTCATGTGATCAAAGCGCTTGACGAAACCGATCACAACATTGATGAACCATGAATTATATTCTTCTTAACAGGGTAATTATAACCTTTTGATTGGTGGCGGTATGGGACAAGCATACCAAGTGAGTGATACATACCTTATCGGTTGAATATGAATCACTCTATGAGTGCGACAAAGATAAAAAACCATTACTTGGAAGCCTCCTTGTTTATTTGCCTTTTCATATGGTCACACGGACCTATATGAAAGGAAAACACAAATTAGCTTGATCCAAACTTTCATAGCCCCTGAGAAGTTTTCAATGGTATAATTTCACTGCTTTCTATGATGTGGTCCACTTAAGCTTTAGATTTGTCTCATTTTTTAGCTCATGCCATAAAATAATCCGAAAAAATGGATGGAAGTGTAGGTATAACACATACATCATGGTAGGCCTGCATCAGCTTGCCACTGCACCACTGACCTCGGTGGCATCTTATACACTCTGCAAAGATGCTCGTTGCCTTCGCATGAATTTTCTGCGACACAAGCTAGTTGAGGCCCACCTTGAAATTCACCTTGTCCATCCATTTTGCCACATCATTTTAGGACGCGGACCAAAAAATAAGGTAGATTTAAAACTCATGTGTACCATACGACAGGACAAAGTGAGTAGTATAATGCCTACCGTTGAAACATCCTTAAAATCTATCACAATATTTATATGTTATCCATACCATTCATAATGTCATTCTTACTGCAATGGACTAAAAACATAAAAATATTAACTTGAACCAAAACTTCCATAATTTTAGGAATGTTTCAATAATGGACTTTCAATTGTCACTTTCTCTTGTTGTACGGCTCACTTGAGTTTTGGATTTACCTGATTTTTTAGTATACATCTTAAATGAGGTCTCAATATAGATGAAGGGGGTGAAATTTTCACAAACATAGCAGTGACCCCCACCTTACATGTCTGGAACTTCCAGCTAATGGTAGGAAATCCGTGCTGATTATGTGGATTGCCCACTTGATGGCTATGTGAGCCCCAGCATGATATATGTGTTTCATCCATGCTGTACATTCATTTCTCCGTATCAATTTAAGGCATAAGATAAAAAATGAGGAAGATCCAAATCTCATGTGAAACAAAACATAAGAAGCAGTAATGATTGAATGCCCACTATTAAACAAAACATAAGAAGCAATAATGATTGGATGCCCACTATTAAAAATTACTGGGGCACAAAAGTTCTGGATGAAGCTAATATTTGTGTCTTCCTTTCATCCATGTCTATGTGACCTAATCAACTAGTTGGATGGACAATAAACATTACAGAGGGTCTTAGGAAGTTTTTAACGGTGAACATTCAATCACCACAGCTTTATCATGGTGCGGTCCACCTGAGACTTGCATTTGTGTCACTTTCACGGTTTGTGTCATTTTTTGGAATACGGATCTTCTGCTTGCCACGAGCAGGGAAATCCTTCCTGTTGCACTCTAATTGGACCGTATCACCGCACACTGCATTTAATACTATAGTGGTGAAAATGTCATTAACAACATGGAACAACGAAGATCCATGGCATGGACCAATGACGATGCAGGAAGGAGGAAAATCCTGCTTGTTGTAAACAGAGGATTAGGACTCCACTTTTTGATCATATCCTCAAATTGTTCTAAAATACAGATGGGACCACATAGATAAAACATAAACATTATGGTGGGCCCACAGAGCACTGTCCAGTAGCTAACTCGCTGCAGGCACTTAGTAGGCAATTGACAATCAGGGCACCCGCACTACATTAGATACTTTGTCTACTAGGCAAAGTTCTATGAACCCATTATGATGTATGTGTTAGATCCACCCTGTTCATCCATTTTTTTCATATTATTTTTTGTAATGAAAAACAAAAGGGACAGATCTAAATCTCAACTGGACCACAGCAAAAACCAACGGAGATTGAACACATGCAATTGAAAACTTCCTTAGGGCATAAAAGTTTTGAATCAAGCGTATGTTTGTACTTGCCATTCTTCAAATCCTATGTGACCTTATGAATAGATTGGAGGACAAACAAATAATATGATGGGCCCTAGGAAGGTTTCAACAGTAGGCATCACTGCCCCCTCATTTTTCTGTGGTGTACTCCACTTGAGCTTTGTGTCTGCCTCATTTTTTAGATCATATCTTACAATGATGTGATAAAATGGATGGACAAGGTGGATATAATACATACATTACGATATGGCCAAAGAACATTGCCACATCAGCAAAGCCTCTATGTAATTACTCTCCATAAGCTTGCACTCAAAGTAAGAAAAGGACAGAGTTGTCATTTAAAAAAAATATTTTAACTCAAAACAACCTATGGAATTAGTATTAGGTTTAAGTTAAAAGAGAAAAGCTTAAAATTAAACTCATATTTTCAGTGCAAAATTTAATTAAGCACTTAAAATTTTTACCAAACGATCTCAATTTTAAAAAATCACTGAAAAAAAAGACTTTCTTTTTTTTATATAAGTGCTAAATTTAAAATTTTACCAAAACATCCCCGGAGTACGTACCTTTGGATCGAGAACATTCCAACAGGAGATTCCATTTACACGATGCTTCTTGAATTACTGAGACTTTGTCGCGAAGCTCTCCCGAGTTACTGACTTTTAGTTAGATTCGTATTCGCGTCGGTGGTTACCAACCTTTATTGATCCGGATCGCTCATCTCCTGGGCTCCACCACGGATGGAAAAGTGAACTCCATTGAGTAATCTGAGCCATTGGAATGGTTTACTGCTTTCTCGTCCCATATACTTTTCCTCACCCATCCATTTCCAAGTTAACAATGGCTAGGATGGTCCAACAGGACGGACTTTGTATGGAACTACTTCGGGCATTATGTATAGCGTTCGACTGTCCAATTTGTACGGCCCAATCAGAACTGTTCATATGGTGGGGCCATTATGTGTTGATATATCTAAAAGTTTTTTTTTTTCCTGTTGGATGGACCGACCCTTTGGACCATTCATTTCCGCATTAAAACTGGACCATTGGATTAGAGGGTCCACTTGGCAATCCAGTGACCAGGAGGTGGGTTCACCTATAAAATAAATAAATAAATAAATAACAATAATAATAATAATAATAACTAAGATGATTCACCACTCAACTAGCCACGCCAACCAAATCATACTTAGGGTATGTTTGGATAGTACCAAATAGTAGCTTTTTTAAAATTATATAAGTTATTCTTCTTAAATAAGTTAATTTGGTTAATAAACTTAAATAAGAAATTATATATATATATATATATATATATATATATATATATATATATATATATAAGTTATTCTTTATTATTTTTCAACTTTCAAAAGTAACTTTTTATTTTATTATTTTTTTGTTGTTGACACGACAGCTAAAAAATTATTTAAGAGAATATGCTCTCAATGGACATGAATCTTTTTAAGTTCATGAGATTGAAAATTTATCAAATGAGTAGGTGGATGATCCAGTGGCCCCACATGATGATGGACCATATCAAATTGACCCCACATGATGGACGATCCACATCAAAGATCCACCCCCAATTATGAATGACTTACATTCAAGGCAAGCCTAGCATGATGGGCAACCCATATTGAAGGTGGGGCCCATATGATGGGCAACCCCATCAAATGTGGGCTCCACATGATATGCAATTAATAATGGTAGGCCTCACATAATGGATGATCCACATCAAGGCGAGCCCTCACATGATGGACAATCCACATCAAAGGTTGGCCTAATGATGAGTGGCCCATGTCCACAGAGGGTCCCGCATGATGGACGGCACACATTGGAGGTGGGACCACCTAATATTGGATGGTCCACATCAAAGGTGGGCTCCACATGATGGACAGTAGATATTTAAATGGGCCCCACATGATGGACAATAATATTGATGGTGGGCCTCATATGATGGACAATGATATTGATGGTGAGCGCCACATGATAGATAACTAACATCAAAGGTTGGCTCTATCTAAGTAACCATGCACATTAAAAGTCAGCCTCTAATGATGAATAGCCCACATTCAAGGTGAGACTTGATGATAGACGACATGCACCAAAAGTGGGGCCCACACAATGAATATCCACATCAAAGGTTGGCCCCACTTGATGGATGATGGATGTGAAGGGGACCAAGCAGACTTTCAAAAAATTACTTATGATGTTAGAAACTAAATATATATTTGATTGGTCGGATAAACTCGGCTTTCAAAAGCTGTTTGATATCTTCTTTGACTTTGAGAGTGACTTGGGCCATCATCTTCCTTGGAGGTTGTTTATGTGGCCGATATCCTTCTTTGGTTGGTAACCTATGCTCAACCAAATATTTGTACAATCATGGCATGTCGTGATAGTTGCATGCGAAATAGTTTGCAAATTCTTGCAATAACTTTATTATCTTGTCCCACTCAGGCGGTCACAACAGGTTGCTTATAAACGCAGGCGTTGGATCTTGATTCGTCCCTAGATTTACTTCGTCCAGTGGGTCTTGAATCCGCGGTCGATGTACTTCCACTTCTTGTAGTAAATCTTTTATATCAAAACTATCTTTCTTGGCTGATCCATCCAATTCAGCCAAATTTATAAAGATTTCCTCATCGCTTCTTTCTGGGCTCTCCTCGACTCTCTTTATCTTGGCCACGAAATCAACTGGGCATGCTACACCTTTAGTTGTTACCATCATGATATCTCTTTGATAACGCAACTTGCAGCCGGCCGATACAGGGCTAAGCCCTTTGGTTGGGTCTCATTTTCCTATACCGGCATAGCCTGAATCATGCTGTCTAGGTTCTTATTTACTGAAATACCCTTTGGTCGCCCATATTTGTTCCTCCCATGAACCTGATGGGCCATATTTCCTCGCCATAGTAATAAGCTTCATTGACATTAGATGTGGCAAAGAAGGGCTTGTTATTGGCCAAAACGAGCTCTACCTGTTCTAATTCTAAAAGATAACAAACTGGTAAAGAGAAGAAGGAATACATGCAAAAGAGTGAATCTAGTCTTTTTCTAGTAAGGCATTGTAACTTGACGAAGTATCAACTACAAAGAATTGTACCAAAACAGACTTATTGCCTACTGTAATACTGTAAGATCGACCGGTAGAACACCATGAGTGTTGGTAACGTGGTCGAAGAAATTGCTAATAGTTACTTTGAAAGGGATCAAATCGGCCGCAGTTTTCTCTAATTTGGCCATCATTCCCTTTGGCAGTAAGTTCACTGCAGCCCCGTTGTCTACTAAAATTCTAGTAACCGGACATCTGTCCAAATGAGCTGAAATATACAACGGCTTGAGGTGTTGTGTCATGTCGGTGGTGAGTCTATTGATAACTCTATCGGTAGCCCCATCAGTCGCTACGGTGATCGTGTCGATGTGTGATACCTTGCCTTGTTTCCCTTCATCGTATGACAAAGAAGTGTGCTGAATAACAACTGGGGAAACATGTTCTTCCACATCGCCAGGCGTTGTGCCTAGTTGAGTAGTTCTTGCCTGAAAATCGGACGGTAGCGTGAGCACCCTATTACAATGAAATAACGTCGAAGGCAATGAATCAAACACAATACTATTAACAAAATCTTGCCCCCCTAGTGTATCATACTTGATCCCATCAGTTTGACTAGGGGCTCCATTCCTCGTGGGGCCGATTGGCGAATCCGCCATCATATCTTCTGGCTTGTTCACGGTGGGTGTGAATTCATTGGGTACTATTCTACCATGGGGAGGCAATCCTCACTAAAATAATCTAATAAGTTGTCGGCACTGTCTTCTTCTTCTTTAAACTCAATCGATGTTTCAATTCTTTTAAGAGTAACTTTGCTCTCCTGATTGATAAGCAGAGCAATCGCTTCAACTGCATTTACTGTTATCAGTTCTTCGAACAAAAGAACTTTCCAAAATGGACGCAGCAGCTTGGGTTCCGGTCGAAGAAGATCTTCGTTCTCTTCCCTTCCCCTTCTCATTGTGGCCCTATTCTTCTTCCATCGGCGTTTCTGAGTTCTGGTTAGATTTTTCGGTACCACTGGAAATTTTGGATGCGTAAGTCGCTTCCATACCTCTTCTCATGTAGCGGGGGGTTTGACCATCCTACTCGAAGGTGATCCCCAACACGGCTGACGATGAGACACTACCTACCTTGATTGCTGGCGAACTCAACTGTTGCCTCGATGGTGATTTTCTGGTTTGGGACGGTCTTTAGGTCGCCAAGGGATTTCTCGGGCACATCAATCACATAACCGATGGTTCTTCTACATGTGTTTGCCTTGATATTGAGATGCCTATTGCTGTATAGGGACGTATCAATTGTTCATCATGCGCAAACTCCTTGGACCGAGTTCTATTTTCGGTCGAGATCGATCTCTCAAGCCGGTATCAACCAACATAGCTTCTTTTTCCTTTTCCGGAAACTTTAGTAATCCGCAGTCGATGTATTCCTGAATGAAATTCCTGAAAATAATGCATTTGTTAGTGGAATGAGAACGAGATCCATGTTATTTACAATAGTCAACCTTCTTGAGTTCCTCGACTGAAGGTATCTTGTGATTAATAGGAACTTTGATGAACTTTGTTTCTAACATGAAGTCAAAAATCTCCTCACTCGAGTAATATTAAATGTGTATACTTTCTGAGTCTTTTATGTCGTTGGAGCGGCTAACTCTGTCTTAACCAACGTCGAGAAGACTAGTGGTTTCTTAGTCACTACTTCGACGATAACAATTTCGTAATTAGGAACGTTATAATACGTTGCATTTGACGAAATTGCATGCCTAGCCCCTTCTTAAAGCAATTCTTCATATCGAGAGACCTTCTTGGTAAGGTCATATAAATCAGCAAACTCCGTGCTTACAAACTTTTTACGGAGTTTGTATTCCAAATCGTCTTGTACAAGTTGCATAAATTCGGCTTCGGTCATGACCACCTTACAGCGACTCTTTGCTCATTTAAATCACATGATGTAGCTCTCATAGGATTTGCCGGGTAACTGCCGGAATTGTGTGAGATTAGCCATGGTGATGGCTCTATTTTTAGAAAAGAATTGAGCATGAAACCTTTCTTCTAATTCTTACCAGTTATATATTGAATCTGGCAACAAATTGGAATATCATGTGAAGGCCGCAGCGGTTAGTAAGTGACCAAATAACTGCAATTTATAATAATCATTATTGGTTAATTCACCACATTGTATGGTGAATCGGCCAACATGTTCGATAGTCAATTGACCGTGTTCTCCTGAGAATAGGGCGAAATTCGGTCGATAATTTCTGGGCAACGGGTGTTGTCGATCCACCCATTCTGGGTATGGTTTATGATAAGTAGGAATGGCAGTGCAGCCCAACACCTGGCCCGTAACCTCCTGCACAAGTTGCAACATCTGGTCATGATCGATCTTTGTAGGTCTCATGGTTAGCGGATAATCCGGACCAAATCTATTAAAATTCTCTTGAAACCTAGGACCTTGCGGGGGGTTGAATCTCATTGGCGGTCATTGATTTCTATTATCACAATTTCTAGCTTCCTGCTCCGGTCGTCTGACCTCTGTAGGAGGTGACATATTTCTGACCTCCTGAGGAGTAGATGACGTATTACGCTGCAATGGTGGTGTCGGTGGGAAAGAGACAGCATTACCGACCAAACTACCATTATTTTGTTGCATAGGTTGCGTCTGCTCCGTCACAACGGCTAATAATCATTTCATGACCTCGGTCTGACTGGCCATATAACGGTTGGTATTTTTCACCTATCGACGAAGTTGTTTCACTTGATTTCTCACAATTTTTTGCACCATCTGGATGCTTATATGTACATCCCTTAGTACCATTGATACCTTGTCCGAAAGAATCGTGCGAGCCGTCAACGGCCCCGCTTGGTTTTCGATTGGGTTGACATTCAAATTAATTTCACTTGGAGGTGTCTGAACCTGCACATCATCCCCCGGGGGTGGTGCGGTTGGCGTTGAGGCTTCGTTCCTGGCAATTCTGCCACTTCTTCATTGCATTCTGGTAATAACTAAATCGGTGGTTTATAATAGGGTCCCACAGGACATGTCAGAAAATTGTTCATTGTTGTTTTGGAGATCCTTTCTCCAGCACGAGTGACGGGTGAGTGGGCGTGCCAAAATAAGATTACAGTTCCAATTCAAACCGAACGACAATGACCCCGAACACCAAAGTACATAGACACTGAGCATGACTGAGATCTGAGGAGATCAGTAGAGGTGGGCACTAAGTCGAGTCAGACCGGATTGGGTCCAACTCGACTCGATCCGAATTTTCAAGTAACTACCCGAACTCGATCCGATCCGGGATCGAGTATGGGTCAGTTGACTCGATCTAATCCGATGCACGGTTGGCCTAACTCGGTCAGGGAAACTGAGTCAGATCGGGTTGGGTACGGTTCGGATCGGCTTGGGTCTGTGGGTGAAACTATGATGTATGTGTTATATCCAAACCGTCCATCCATTTGGAGAGCTTGTCTTAAGGCTTGAGCTGAAAAATAAGACAGATCTAAAGATCAGTTGGACCACACTGCAAAAAAAGTGTGGGGGATTGAACGTTTACCATTAAAACCCTTTTGGAGATCATGGAAATTTCATATCTATATGAAATTTGTTTTTCCTCTTCATTTATGTATTTTTAACCTTATTAACAGATTAGATGGAAAATAAATGTTATGGTGGGCCCTACGAATTTTTTAACGGTGAAAATCATTATCCCCGCTGCTATTTTCGGTGTGGTCCATTTAAGCTTTCAATATGATTCTTCTGTTTTTTTTTCCTAATGCTCTAAAATGATCTCGAAGAATGGATAAATGGTATGGATATAATAAATACATCATTGTGGGGCCCATGTAACTTTGATCTTATTTGAGCTGCTCATACAACTTGGAGCTCAAGGCGCATTTGCGCTCGTCTTTGCACGACAAGTATCTACACTAGCTGTACAGCTGGTGTGTTATACACGAAATAGGATTGAACCCCAGAGTGTTGTACACGAAACAGGATTGAACCCCGGAGTGTTGTACACGAAATAGGATTGAACCCTGATGCATATCCACGTGAATGCATGTGGTTTATCCATGTGGGGCCACCGTGAATGCATGTGGTTTATCCACACCGTCCATTCATTTTTCCATATCATTTTAGGGGTTGAACCCAAAATTGATTTATATCCAAAGCTCAAGTGGACCATACCATAGGAAAAAGTAGAAGTATTGATTTCACCGTTAAAAGCTGTATAAGGCTCCAGTGATGTTTATTTGTCATCCAACTTGTTCATAAGATAAAAAAGACACGGATGAAGGGAAAAAAGAAATATCAGCTTGATCTAAAACTTCTTTGGCCCCAAATAATTTTTCAACGGTAGATGTTTAATTCACACTGTTTCCGATGGTGTGCTTCACTTGAGGATTGGATACACTCCATTTTTAGGATAAAGCCCTAAAATTATCTGTTAAAAGAGATGGACGGAGTGGATAAATTTCATGAATGATAGTTGGGCCCACAAAGTTTACTCAGTATGCCCCCTTCCGTGGTACACTTCCAGGTTTTAAGGTCTTGGACTCTCGGGTACACCTACCCAACGTGCACCCCTCATCAATGTGCCATCCACTCGCTAGTGCCCTCACGTCACCTTCATATGGCCTGATCGGATCAAATCGGATCGGTCTGGATCGAATCCAATCAGATCGGATTCTTGATTGAATCGGTCCGGATTGGCCACTGATCCGAACTCGATTCGATGTATGGTCGAATTTGAGTGGGCCTACTCAATATGACCTGATCCTGGCCTTTAGTTCGGATCGAATCAGGTTGGATCCATCGGATCGGGTTGGATTCTGCCCAGCTCTAGAGATTAGTCACCTATTCAGCCACTCGCTCATAGTGTAAATGGTCAAACGATGGTCAGAGGGTAGGGTTCGTCCTCTGATGATGTGTTTCTCCTTACCTTCTGTACGAAAGGACTTTCTTAATGCATGAAGAATGGAATGTAAAAGGGAAATTAAAATCGACCATTAAAGAGTGCTTCAATTACAGCTATAGATATCGACTACTGTGTTTATACTATGAATTAAGCTAAAGAAAACAAGTAGCAAATGCGATAAGTAAAAGATTAGTCTAAAGGAAAGGAATTATGTGATGAAAGTTGTGATTACACCATGGAGCATAAATTTGATAGGATAATTAAAAGATATTTGAAGATAATTGATTTGTTGATTTGTTTGGGTTGGTGTGAGACCCTTTTTTCTGCTGAAATCCTCTTCTATTTATAGCTTCGATCCAGCTGTTCTAGATCATTCCCATGATCTGACGGTTATCATAACCGCTTCTACCCTCTCTTTGCTTCTAAAATTTTCCACATTCTTGCTCCTTTGAAGTATTCTTCAGCCACTGGCAATTACTTTGCATGATTTTGTCTGATCTTTTAAAATTGGTCATGTGAATCCCGGTCAGAATAACACAATTAATACCTTATGGCCTCATGACTGTACATATCTTCAAAAAATTGTTGCACGTGTTCCGTACATTATTATACGTAATTAACCCTGATTAGTTAAAACAGAACTCGGTCAGATATGGTACAAACAAATTCAACACTCGACTAGCCATGCCAACAGGATCATACCTGGGGTCTGTTTAGATACTGCCAAATAAGTAGCTTTTTTAAAATTATATAAGTTATTAAGTTACTTTTCTTAAATAAGTTAATTTGGTTATTAAACTTTTTTAAAAAAAATTAGAGAAAAAATATTTTTATAAGTTATTTTTTCATTATTTTTCAACTTTCAAAAGTAACTTCTTATTTTTTTTATATTTTTGGTCGGTGACACGGCAACTAAGAAATTATTTAAGGGAATATGCTCTCACTAGACATGAACCCTTCGAAGTTGATGAGATTAAAAATTTATCAAATGAATAGGTAAATGATCTGATGGGCCCCACATGATGATGGCCCATATCGAATTGGCCCCACATGATGGATGATCCACATCAAAGATTGTAACGCCCTGGAAATTGGGGGTTGTGTATACACTCGACTCCCAGGTTTCCGGGTATCACTTAAAACCAATTTTTACTGTTTTGCGTTTAATCCGGTTCACTGAGCAGCATGAAATTACTAGATACCTAAATCACAATTCACGACTAGTCTACTGGAAGGGAAATGGCCAAATATATACAATGTCTAAAAATATCGATGGAATGCACAAGGCGTCTCCCAGCAAAAATACAAAGGAATAATACGTCCAAAAGAATAGTGTGTTGAGTCCACTACTCAGCGACTCAAGTCCGCCTGCAAAATCTACGATGAACCACCCATCAACTGGAAATAGGACTGCTCGTCCTCCTCATCCAGCTCGCGCTGAAAGGCTCCTCGTACTCAGCGTCACCTGCAACTACTGAAGAGTCTAGTTGGTGTTTTAAAACACCGTCCCAGAGTGGGAGTGAGTGATCAACTCAGTGGGTGCTATTAATCTTAAGTTACAACAGACATCAATTATATTATGAATTTAATAAAAGGCGAACATCCATAAATCCTTAACTAATATTGTTAATGCATATGCATGATAAATGATATGATGCATGACCTCGCCACAACACTCCCTCGAGCGACTCCGTCTAACGATCACACATGACCAGCACTCCCTCATTGCACCTCAACTGCCGAGTCGCCAAAACCTAGCTAATGCAATGCATAAATAATGTTAACTGAGCATTTAGTTAATTCCGTTCATCCAGCAGATTGGGAAAACTGGCACACCCCACGATATCAATGCCCTTAACTAGTTGCGAGGACAAAGCCCCTCAACGCGCGAGGCCAAGACCCCGCGATCCTTGATCCCATCAGGTTCCCCATCCCCGATTTCAAGCACATGGGGAGTGCTGGGAAAGGGATCGCTCGTGGTCACTACGGGGAGGCTCGTTACACCAGCGTAGGCTGACAGCTCGGACACAGTGTCCCATTACACCATGCCCGGCTCTCGAGACGGTGGATCAGTTTCAAATGGTTATCAATGGGCTTCAGTGGGCGAAGGGTGTTCCAGGTTCCATTCAAGCGTGAGCAGACATGGTTAACAATCATAGTTGGTCAGTAATTGGGCTAGTCCAAGCGAGTACGTGACGGACGACATCGGGTACAAGCGACCCATGTAGTCCAACTACTGTCACCCATTCGTACCCACCCAATTCCACTAGTTTAGCAGCAGGATGGTCCTACCAATGGGGCCACCTTCTCTTACCTCAGTTTCCTGACCAACCTAGGAATTTGGGGTATTCAATAGTACTTCAACCAAATAGGATCTAACATCTAACTCAAGTGACGTTATGTAAGCATACCCCAAACATATAAATTCAAATTTTTCTATAAATGTAACTACTAACATTTCATGAAATAAATATGCACGGGTGTGTGTGGGTTAGTGAGGAATCCAAGAATTTCATATATTTCATAGTACAAAAAAAAATACACAAAGGTTAATGCATCATACATATTGCAAAGAAGCATGGAACAAGAATGCACATAAGAGATGGACATGCATTCACCAAATTTATGCCCAAGCATGTGAGGAATAACAAGCAATACAAAATCATTCATATCATTTGGAGGATTTATCATGTGAGGTTTGACTAGGTTTTCTCTAGGTTATTCAAATGCTTCACCCAAATATTCGAAATCATGAAATACATACTAAAATTAGTGCTACGTCACATAAGAATAATAGTCCGCACCTATGGATCGTTAAGGTCTTGGGAAACGACCTAGAAGCGCCGAACTCGGTGTCGATCGCCCGGAATCCTAAGACAATGTAGTTGCATGTTAGAATCTCATGCAAATCCCCTCTCAACACAAAGGTTTTTCTAAGAAGATAAGATATTTACCTACCCAATCGGCGGAGAGACGTTCTTCCGATTGTGGGTGAGGGATTTCCTTGAGGGAGAGATAAGAATTTGCAAGATTGAGCTCCCTTGGGCCCCACTTCAACTATGACCCACTTTCTCTCCCTTCTTCACTCTCCCTTCCTCTCTTCTTCCTTTCTTCTTCATCCCTTTTCTCTTTTCTTTCTTTCCTTTCTCTAGGGAAAATTCGTATGGGGAGAGGGGTGTCCAAAAGAAGCCCCTGTTATAATGTCATATCTAGTGCAAATGGCCCCAAGGGCTAAGTTTTTACTATACTAGACCTATGGGAGGGTCTTTCTAAGCTCTGAGGCCCACTATGGGGTGTACGTATTGATATACATCGTAGGATAGTTAGCCCTAATGATGATCTACGTATGTATATGATTGACGCGCCATTTGGATGCGTCGATCGACAGATATGATTAGAAGTCTGTTCAACGGTCACCGATAGTCGATCGGGGCCGCAGCTATATAGATATGAGCAGGAAAATATCCTTACTCCATGGGTAAAGTTTGGTAGTAAACCGACGGTCCGAAATCCTCAACTTTGCATAAGAGTGGACGACCTAATTCACTTAAGTTTCAGTTCATTCCTTTAGGGTATTTGCACTTCTCATGCACTCATCCTTTAACTCAAGTTGAGCGGTTCTGGACAGCACCCAGATCCGACTCTCGCGATGGACGTCAAGCCCAGTAAGACAGACATTATCCTATAGTTTTGGAACTAGTGGCCCACCAACGAGCGGTCTAAAGCTTATTCGGGAAATCGGGGCATTTCCGGAATGAATTAGGTATTGAAATTTCTCATGGGCAATGATTAGGTTTTGGATTAACTATGTTCATAGTGTGGTCTATTTATAACTAGTGAAAGTGGAGATTTGATCATGATTACTTTAAACCGTCGGTTTTAGGCTAAAAGAGTAACGGGGTTGATTTGTTCTATTATTCAAGATCCGGGCCATATCTGACTCGGCTTCGATTAGATCTTTAATTTAGTTATGATTGTCTTGATTAGTTAATGATGGTTGTTTAGAATTGGGCCCTATGTGAGTAAATCATGGGGCAAAAGTTGATGTTCAAGTGATCGGACGGATTTTTGGCTTTCTACAGTTGATTAATCGGACTTGTGCGGTTCTTTACTAGTTCCACCCGTGAATAAACTATCGTTGAGTGCCAATGGTCAGTAAGTGATAATATAAGTTGATTACATTTTTAAAAAATTAAGGATTTTTTGGAAATCCAAAATAGTGAAAATCCAGGATGTTACAAAGATTCACCCCTAATTATGAATGGCCCACATTCAAAGCGAGCCCAGTATGAGGGTAACCCACATTGAAGGTGGGGCCCGCATGATGGGCAACCCCATCAAAGGTGGGCTCCACATGATTGGCAATTAATAATAGTGAGCCTCACATAATGGATGATCCACATCAAGGTCGGCCCCACATGATGGACAATCCACATCAAAGGTCGGCCTAATGATGAGTGGCCCATGTCTACGGAGGGTCCCACATGATGGACGGCCCACATTGGAGGCGGGGCCACCTAATGGACGGTCCACATCAAAGGTGGGCTCCACATGATGGGCAGTAGATATTTAAATGGGCCCCACTTGATGGACAATAATATTGATGGCGGGCCTCATATGATGGACAATAAATTGATGGTGAGCTCCACATGATGGGTAACTAACATCAAAGGTTGGCTCTACCTAAGTAACTACGCGCATTAAAAGCTGGCCTCTAACGATGAATAGCCCACAATCAAGGTGGGACCTGATGATGGATGACCTACATCAAAAGTGGGGCCCACATAATGAATGATCCATGTCAAAGTTTGCCTCCACTGGATGGACGGTGGATTTGAGGGGACCAAGCAGACTTTCAAAAAATTACTTATGATGTTGGAAACCAAATATGCATGTTTTTCTACTTTTTGAATAATAAGTACCTTGTTTATGGAATATATTTCCCTTTTGATGAAGTACAAACTAAGATATATTATTTATGACTTAAATAACTTATCTAAAGTAATTTGCTGCCCAGACGCTTATCAGAATCTCTACATCCATGTGGTATTGTCCGCCTGATTTTTTCAAACGAAGCACGTTATAAAAAAGAATTGGATGGCATACAGACCTCCTGATTTTTTCAAACGAAGCACGTTATAAAAATGAATTGGATGGCATACAAACCTTCAAGGATCTTATACAAAATTAATGAAATGTTTCAGATAGTCATTCAGCTGGTAGGTGACCATTCTTACTGGAAGCGAAGTGGCTGGTGTACGACACACCACCGATGTGGCTGGTGTGTCGACGACACCAAGTCATGTGGGTCCCATCATGAGATATGAGTTATATCCCAACTGTCCCTCCACTTGGTGAGCTCATTACTAGAGCCAAACAATAAGACAGATCCCAATTTCAGGTGGACCATGACGATTAAACGCCTACCATTGAATCCTTACGAGGGTCACAGAAATTTTGGATCAATATGATTATTTTTTTCTCTCGTTATCCAGGTACCGTGGGCTTTACAAATGTTTTAACAGTGAAAATTATTGTCCCCACTATTATTTGTGGTGTAGTTCACTTGAACTTTGGAAATTACTTATTTTTGGGATCAAGATCTAAAATGATCTCGCCAAATGGATGAATGGTGTAAATAGATTATTGTGGGTCCCAGTAACTCTAATTTCCTCTAAAACGTTAGTATAACTCAGAGCTCGAGGAGCGTCTGCGCTCGTCTTCGAGCGACACGTACCACACCAGCTACGTTGACGTGGTACAACAGCGAATCCGCTTCCAGTGCCCGTCGCCATGGCTCTGCTGCCGTCAGACAGCACAGAACAGCACGGCCCCGATGCCCGTAAGATGAACGGTTTAGTCTACCATAATGTTTACCAAGATCGTATGTTATTGCTGCTGGTATTCGGAAATCCGGGACACGGATTTACTGCTAAAAAAGTTGCTACGTTGGAAACCTAGGTAGGGTCATTGTGACATTTTTGAGAAATTTACCAACAATATCCATTTTGTGAGATCAATTTAGGACTTAGACAAAAAATAAAAGGTATTCAAGACTCATGTGCGCCACACAAAAGGAAAATGTTGGTAGGAAAATTCCTACTGTTGAAATATTCTCGGGTCGACAGTGATGTTTACATGCCATCCATACCATCCGTAACGTCTTGGATGAACAAAAACATAAATATTAGCTTGTTTCAAAGCTTCCTTAGCCCCACAGATATTTCAACTGTAGACGTTCAATCCTCACTGTTTGGGCCCACTTTATTATCGGATCCAGCTCATTTTCAGCCCATACTCTTAAGTGATTAAAAAAATGGATAGACGTGATCGATTTCTTATAAACATCACAGTAAGCCCAAGTATGTTTCCAGCGCACGAACTTTCCGCAAGAAGCTTTAGCGGCGAATCCGCGTTAGAGGGCAGTAGATTGGGAAACGGATTGGCTACTTCCCCTGCCACTACAGTCGGTGGTCTATGGGCCCACAATGATGTATATGTTTCATTCACGCTGCATTTATTTTTATAGATCATTTTATAATATGAAACAAAAATTAAGGTATAAGATCAAGTGAAACACGTTATATGATACCGCGTTGAATGAACATTGACCATTAAAAACTTTTGGAGGCCATAAAAGTTTTGAATCAAGCTGATATTTGTTTTTTTTCCTTCATCTGGGTCTGTATGACCTAATTAATAGATTGGATGTAAAATAAACAGTACACTGGGCTAATCAGGATTTTAATGGTGAATATCCAGTCACTATTGTTTCCCTGTGGTGTGGTCTACCTGAGATTTAAATCCCTCTTATTTTTAAAATATAACTCTAAAATGATATGTTAAAATGTATGAACGGAATGGATGAAACACATACATCATGGTGGGGCCCACAAAGCACCGACCACCAGCCACATGGTGGGGCCCGCAAAGCACCGACCACCAGCCACCGGGATGGTGGCACAGGAGTAGCCGATCGGTTTCCGTGGATTTGCTGGTGTACCCACACCATCAACTTAGCTGGTGTGGGTGCGTGTCGAAGATAAGCACTAGCGCTCCTCATGATGGAGTTGTACCAACGGTTCAAATGAAATCAAAGTTATATGGCCGCACAATGATGTATTTATTATATCCATACTATTCATCCATTTGGAGAGATCATTTTAGATCTTAATCCCAAAAATGAGTCATATCCAAATCTCAAGTGGACCACACCGTAAATAGCAGTGGCGATAATGATTCTGACGGTTAAAACATTCACAGGGCTTACCATAATGTTTATTTTCCATCCAATCTGAACAAGAAAAACAAATATTATATTGATCCCTGTAACTCCCATAAAGGGTTTCAATGGTAAAAGTTCAATCCCCATTGCTGTTTGCAGTGTGGTCCACTTTATCTTTGGATCTGTTATATTTTTCGGTTCAAATTTTAAGATGAGCTCGTCAATTAGACGGACGGTTAGATATAACTCATACCTCAAGATGTGACCCACGCAACTTGGTGACGTCAACAGACCAGCTAGGTTGGTGGTCTGTCCTGCACCAGTCAAGCCGCTTTCCAGAAAAGACGGCCGTTTCTTTGGATTTTCTTTCCTACATACTCGGCCGGCAATCCAAAAAGTGTTGGTTGAAGAGGCAATTGGCTACACATGGGCCAATCTGGCAAGTGCGTGAGATCTATGGTTTTAAATACTGCCACGTAGATCATGGATCCATCCTGACCGATACAATGAAACCATACTATTTATGTATCAAAGAAAAATCAAGAGAAAAAAATTAAAACTATATATTTTATTATTTACTAAATCCTTAAACAAAATATTAATATTATTTATTAATTCATGAAAATATTTTATAATTGAATATATATATATATATATATATATATATATATAGAGAGAGAGAGAGAGAGAGAGAGAGAGAGAGAGAGAGAGAGAGATGCAAGAAAATGACATGATTTCAATAATATTTTATTTTTTTTAATTTCACACTTTGGTAAATCCATCGCATTGGACGATACAATGCGTATCATATCGCGTATGAGTGGTCATAGATATGAAAAGAATACATGATGATCTTGGTTGTTATACGTGTGCCTTGTTTGACTGCACGTGCAAAGTGGTTTCGTGCGGGGTGGCAAGGCTCTCCTTCCATCATCGAGCTTTCTTAAGTTCACACGTGCCTCCAGTAAATTTTGTGCACAGGCCATGTATGTGCTAGCATGGCATGATATGTCTGATGTCCAAACCATCTATCAAAATCGCTTGGCTATATTGATGCCCTAGCCTATGAATAAACGTGGATCGGGTACTAACCATACCAAGACGTAGACGCAGTTGGACGGTCCTATGAGGACTCTGCGGGGCCATTATGATGTATATGTTTTATCCAGTTTGTTTATCCATCATGGCGGATTATTTTAGGGCATGGGCTTAAAAAAGAAAAATAGAAGTCCCAAGTAGTGGTAGATTATTTCAGGTTGGGCTATTCACGTGTCAAGCTAGCTCGAAAAGCTCGCTCGACTCGGCTCGAGTCAGCTCAGATTGACTCAGCTTGAATGGCCGATTCGAGCCGAGCCAAGCTAATTATTTGAATGGCTGATTCAAGCCGAGCCGAGTTAATAGCTTGAATGACCGATTCGAACCGAGCCAAGCTAAGTTCTTCCAGGGGGCATTTCAACTCGATTCGAGTCGAGCTAAGTTAATAGCTTGAATGACCGATTCGAGCCGAGCCAAGCTAATAGCTTGAATGACCGATTCGAGCCGAGCCAAGCTAAGTTCGACCAGGGGGCATTTCAACTCGACTCGACTCGAAGCTTGAACTCGAGCTCGACTTAGCTCAATTAATAAATATATTAAATATTATATATTATATATATTATTAATATAAGTTTTAAGTTTAAACTTAAAAATAAAAAAATAAAAAACAAACCCTAGAGTCTCTACCCGACCGCACGCACCCCCTTCCCTTTCTCTTTCTTCTCTTTCTTTACCCACTGCTAGCCGCACGCCCGCCCGCCCCTACCAACACCACTAGTTTTCATTTCAGCTCCGCAATAGTATGATTTCAATCTCTTAAGATCTACTTCTTAGGCGAGAAACCCAAAAAATTCGAGATGGGTTCTTCTCAGATTTGTTAGAGCTTCAAGGAAATCCAATGATCTGATTGACTAGAGCTCTTTACTAATTTCTGATATGTGTTCTGATCTGTTTCTTTTCTAGTACTTGAATTTCTGCTAGTGGAAGAAGATCAAGAACAGATCAGTTCTTACAGGTTTCCTCATCCGATTCGAAGCTTTGTTTAGTTTTTTCATCGGGTTTTGCTTTGATTCTCTTAAGATTTTTGAATTTTTCATCAATGAAGGAGGATCAAGAACAGAATCCATTACTCTCTCACCTAACAAGCTTGAGCTCGACTCGAGGTAAACTCGACTCGACTCGAATCATGAACTTGACTCGAACTCGACTCAACAGCTTTGGTAAACAAGCCAAGCTTCAATGTTGAGCTCGAGGCCAAACTCGAGCTCGAGCTCGAACTCGAACTCGAGTACATCATAGACAAGCCAAGCCAAGCTTGGCCCACCTCGACTTGACTCAACTCGATGCCCACCTCTAATTTCAGGGTATGAGCTTAAAGAAGAAAAATAGAAGTCTCAAGTAGTGGCAGATTATTTTAGGGCATGAACTTAAAGAAGAAAAATAGAAGTCTCAAGTAGACTATGCAGTGGGGATTGGACGCTTACCATTGAAAACCTTTTTAAGCTACGGAGATTTCAGATTAAACTGATATTTATGTGTTTCGTTCTTCCAAGTCCATGTGACCCGTGAATAGTGTGGATGGAAAATAAATATCATGGTGGACCATAAGAAGTTTTCAACGGCAAGTTTTCAATCCCCACTTCTTCCTATAGTGTGGTCCACTTGACCTTTCAAGCTGCCTTTTGTTTAGGATCATGTACTAAAATGATCCATCAAAACGCGTGAATGGTGTGGAGAAAAAATATGCATCAAGGTGGGCCCACAGAGACCCTTATAAGACCATCCATCTCTAGCTGCATCCTGGTGGGGGTAATACCTGCTCCGCGCCCCCTAAGAATTAATAAGGTAAGCCAGCCTGGTGGCTGGTGGTCGGTGCTATGTGGCCCACCATGATGTATGTGTTTTGTCCATTCCGTCTATCCATTTTTACATATCATTTTAGAGATATACCCTAAAAATGATAGGGATATAAATCTCAGGTGGACCACACCACAGGAAAACAATAATGATTAGATATCCACCATTAAAATCCTCCTGAGGCCCATTGTACTGTTTATTTGACATCCAATCTGTTGATTAAGTCATACAAACCCATATGAAGGGGAAAAAAACAAAGATCAGCTTGATCCAAAACTTTTATGGCCCCAAAATTTTTTTAATGGTCCACGTTCATTCAACACTGTTTCGTGTAATGTGGTGCACTTGAGATTGGGATATACGTCATTTTTTGTCTCATACCATGCAATGATCTAGAAAAATACATAGGCATGGATGAAACACATAAATCATGGTGGGGCCACATAGCACCAACCACGACCACCATCCATTTGCTGGTGGCAGGGCGAGTAGCCAATCCGTTTCCCCTAGCCAAAATTACGACTTGAAATCCTGGGCTAGAATTTTCTAACTCATCCACCGATTTCAATTTCCAATACTTCTGGCCACATGCTGATTAGGACCAGATTTATTTTGGAAAAAGAACGTGAAAAGTCAGACCATCTAGATGGACGACTTAGATCTCGCACTTGTGTACATGCTACCACGTGTGGCGTGTGCAACGCTTTATTGCACACGCGCGCTTGGCAACGTTCTTGTTAGTCTGACGGAGGATGACGGTCTATATTTAGTCAATTAAAACTTGTGTGCCTGACACACAATAACTCAAATTAAACCACCCAGAGTATAGGACCCACTTACATACATCACATTCCAGAAATTCAATTTGTCATAAACTCATTTTACGATTACTGGACGCTTTTTCACTGAATTTCAACCGTGCGATGGTTTTCATTCAACTGCCCAATGAGGAAAATGCTTGCGCACCTTATGGCCGGTGCCTATGGGCTTTACTTTCCCCATGTTCTGGAAACCATGTAGGCCCTCTTTGTTTAATGGAAAAAAAACGTAATAAAAACTACTTAAATCGTGGGCCACAAAACGATGTATCCTTTTATATCAATATGGCCATTGTGAACAATATGGCCATTGTGAATGTTCTCCCGCACATTAAGACTAATGGTGGAATGATGCCCTTACTTTTCTTTCTTTTTTCTTTTTTACCTAGCCGTGGCTCTACTTTTGATTAGTTTGATTTGATCTAGGTTGACTAGAGGTTAAATGCATTTAATTTGAAGTCATCGTTAAATAAAACTTGAAATCTCATATATATATATATATATATATATATATATATATCTATATAATATATATATATATATATAAATCATAAAATCGCTTAAATTCCAACTCACAACTCTTATGGTTGGTTTGCGATTGTAAATTTTAAGTAAAGGCCTCGATTACAAAAAATAGAGCCCGGTACCATTTTCTACCTACACGAAGTATGCTTTTATATCAATACTGGTCATTGTGAATGTTCTCCCACACACGAAGACTAATGGTGGAATAGTGCCCTTACTTTAAAATTAAAAAAAAATAATAAAAAATAAATAAAAACTTTTTTTATCCGATGGTTTTAATTTTGATTAGTTTGATTTGATTTAGGTTTGACTCAAAGGTAAAATGCATTTGACTTAGAGTTGTTCCGATCTAAATGAAACTTGGAATCTATGACTAGAAATCATAGAATCACTTAAATCCTAATATAGCTTTAGAATCTCTCAGGTAATCATATCATGATGACTCAGGGGCTATATTATCATTCTTTAATGCATGATGGTAGTCTAGTAGCCTTTAGGGGCTGGATTTTGGAAGGTATTGGTGGTTGTGAATTTCATGGTCCTTTATCGAATTGGTAACTCGACCAAGGTCAGCCACAAATTTTGATATTGTAACCTTCTAACGGTTAACTATTGTCCCTTAATATGAGACAATAGGTCGATAGTCTTTTATCAAGTAACTCTCGATGTTAGTTTGCGACTGTAAATTCCGAGTAAAGGCCTCGATTACAAAAACAAAAAAAAAAAAAAAAAAAAAAAAAAAAAAAAAAGGAGGTAGGCACCATTTTCTAGCCGCGCGATGTATGTTTTTATATCAATACTGGCCATTGAATGTTCTACCACACTCAAAGACTAATGGTAGAATAATACACTTACCTTTTTTTATTATTAATACTTTTTCTATCTGTTGGTTTTAATTTTGATTAGTTTGATTTGATGTAGGGTTGACTCAAAGGTTAAATGTGTTTGACTTGGAGTCATCCCTACCTAAATGAAGCTTGGAATCTATGGCTAGAAATCATAGAATTACTTCAATCGTAACTCAAGTGACTCTTGCGGTTGGTTTCTGACTGTAGATTTGGAGTATGGGCCTCAGTTACAGAAAAAGGAATTAGGCACCATTTTTTACCCCCACGATGTGCGGTCTCTATTTTACAGGATCTTACAGTGTTTTGAAGAATTTATAAGAGTTTCGGGATTATCACGTTGTGAATGTTGGGAAATCGGCGCCCATGCTTAGCGTTGGATTGTTATGTTCTTTGGGGTCTATGGGTGACCTAATTGGTATGGGTTAGGAGTCGCCACTAGCTACTTAATCTCTAAATCTCGTAGTCGGCTAGAGTCTACAGAATATGTAAAGTTAAAAAATTCAAGGACTCTCTCGCTTTAAGTTGACTCCTTGTCTGCAATCTGAGATTCCGAGCAAGGGACCTCGGTTACAAAGAGGGAAAGTGTTAAGCGCCCTCTCTGCCCTTACAAATGTATGGTCTATACTCTATATGGTAAATAATCTCAAGGGGTAAATGATGTAGTCGAAGTAGGACTAGGCACATACAGATTTCTGGTGTAGCAAGATCTGGAATTCCGGTAAGCCACGGAGCATACGTCCAAAGATGTGTCTAGAAAGGCGGATATAATGATGCTTGTATAATAGTAAAGAAAAAGCGGACTAGATCACTACGAGTTTCTAATGCGACAGGATCCGATGTATGACAAGTCACAGAGCAAACACTCGTTAACGATCTAAAGTAACAAGGGGGTTGAGAAGAGAGAAGATGATATGATGAATACTTAAATAGATAATGAGATGATCTATGGCTTGCTCTTGAGATGGCTAAAACATGGAATGCACCATAACCAATCCGGGCTAGACTGTGGGATCGAGATGGCTTGGAGGAGTCTAAGAGGTAGCTAGAAGATCGGATCTTGGAGGCCTGGAGCTCCTTCTCACCCTCACTCTTTTTCCTTTCTCTCTCACTCTCTCCCTTGAAAAATTTAGAAAGGGAATAATTGTTGTGTATTGTCTCTTCCCCCCCGGAAATGAGGAGAGGTTTATGATGATATTTTGGTAATTGTTGATTTTGTTTAGGGTAAAAGCTGACATGGCAGCTTGTGATTTGTTGAGGAGAGAGAAATGCCATGTGGCATGCTCTTATAAGCTCTTGGGGTTAGGTAAAATGGTAAATAGGGTGAACTTCGGAGGTAATTCCATACGAAAGTTGACTTTGAGACGGAGGACAGCTGTATGCTCAGAGGAGACACCTGTCGGATAAAGAGCGGCAATCCGATTACCACCAGCAGTAGTCCGATTATTGCCCGGGCTGGGTTCCCTCTGGGCTTTGACCGGTAGGCTTGCTTTGGTGTTTTTGGCTCGGTCCAAAGTCTGTTTTCCAAGTTTTTTCTCAAAATGATTGGGTGCATTTTAGGGAATTGTACTGATTTGCATGTAGGCACAAGCTTAGGTGGTGATCAGGGTTGGGGTTAGGGTTTAGGCTAGGGTTATGGTTTAAGCTGGGGTATGATCAGGGTTAGGGTTCAGGATGTGGTATGATCAGGGTTTCTGGATTGTTTTTGCCTTCTCAAGATGCTAGCCTGGGTAGGGTGTTTACAGATGCCCTTCTTTGGCTAAGGTTGCAAGCAACCGAGTGCCAAAGCACCCCACCCTTCTGATTAGAAAAGGTAATGGTTCGAATCTATTGCCTGTCATTATATCGTTTGTCAGTTAACTGTTTGGAAAAGAGATGACCTACACATGTCATGAGGGTTGAGGAAAATGTTATGATTGTCCCTGCGTGTTCTGCGGTATTACAAGCCACGAATCATAACCCTTTCGCATCCGATTGTAAGTAGCATTAGAGGGTAAGTTTGAAAAGTATGGTCTCTGCGCGTGGATAGAGGTGTACACGAGTCAAGCCGAGACGAGCCAAGCTTTGCCCAGCTTGTGCTCGACTCAGACTACTCGAGTCTCTGCTCATGCTCGGCTCGGCCTTCGAGCTTGGAACAACAGCTCGTGCTTGGCTCGGTCGAGTTGAAGCAGAGTTCGAGCCGAGTTTCTTTAACAATATAGATTTCTTTAACAATAAAATACGCCCAAATCATACAGATTTCTTTAACAATAAAATACGCCCAAATCATACAGATTTCTTTAACAATAAAATATGCCTAAATCATACAGATTTCTTTAACATAAATCAATTCATACAACAAAAGGGCAGGGGCTTACCGGACTGACTTGTTGCAGCAGTGGCAGGGCGGACCGAGCAGTGGCAGGCAACCAGACTGGAGGAGGTAGAGAGTAGGGAGATCGGACGGCCTGCGTCAGTGCGGCCGTGCGGGTAGGGGTAAGAGAAGATGAGGGAGAGAGTAGAGAGAGAGAGAGAGAGAGGAGCTTCGCCGTACTAACGGAGAGGGAGGAAGACGGCCGTGGGTCAGTGCGGCGTGTGGGGTAAGGGAGGATGAGGGAGAGTAGAGGGAGAGAGGGGGGGAGGAGCTTCGTCGGGCTAACAGAGAGGGAGGAAGAGAGGGTTAGGGTCTAAGGTTCTTGCGGGCGCCGGAAGGGATGTTTTTTTAAAACAGGTAGGGGTAGGGTTTTTATTTGAAGGGTATATATACCCTGTACCAAGTCGAGCCAAGTTCGAGTAGTATTTGAGTCGAGCTGGGACAAGATTGAACTCGTTTCAAGCTCCAAAAATCAGCTCGACTCGGTTCGAACTCAGCTTTGATCCGAGTCGAGTCGAGTCGAGTCAAGTGAGCTACCGAGCTAACTCTGCTCATGTACAGCTCTACGCGTAGATGCGGCTTTACGAGGATTCCGTACTGTTTAGATCTGTTGTTTCTTTTGCTACATAATCGCCCTAGGAGTATTTGTTCCGTTTGATCTTCAAAGTGGTTAGTTACCTTGCGCGTTGATGTGGCCTTACGGGGAACTCACTACGCCGACTTGGACTTGATCAAACTTTCTGAATATCCTAGACTAGGTATGTGCGAGTAATCTTTTACCATGCAGTCTGCTGATTATGATACTTTGGTTATAATGGATCTTCTTCACTTTGAGTTTGATTATTCTTACCAGACATTGATTAAATCATTATCACTGGCATTCGATTAGTACGACTGTCCAAATATTAAGATCGAGCCAACTGTACTTATATCATATACAGATTCGATCGTCCTCCGGGGAGACCAGAAGGGATCGAATCTTATTTTGCTGTTTGCACTGGCCACAACTAGAGAATATGGAAGATTCTTTAGTGTACTGCGTGCCACATGCATTTTTGAAAATTTTTGTTTGAAAGTTATCCTCTTTGGAACTACATTTCTTAGGGATTTTATTGTAAATATTTTTGAGATTTTAAAAAGATCCGTTCGATCTCGCGGGAGGGTGTCGTCGTTCGTTTTTTTTTTTTTTTTTGCAAGTTAAATAGTCGTGTTGCCTCCACTAATGGATTAGTGGGGCTTTAACCATGATTTATTGTATTTTTTTTTGCATTTTTTTTTCTTTTTCTCTTTTTTTTTTTTTACATTTTCCTGCAATTTATCACTTTATTTTATCGAGATTCCCAATTTCTCATGAGATTTTGCAATTTCTCGTGAGATATTGGACCTTCTCATGAGAAGATTCCTTTTTCTCCTTTTCGTCTATTATCCACTAGTCCATGGCATTTTCCAGTCGTCCCATCACCTTGAGAGGGACAGGCGTGCTGATCCACGCACGTCGGGCGGAGGGTGGCAGTCCGACTATCGCCTGACACTAGTTTTCCCACTGGTCCGGGCATCGTGTTCTCCTCTCTATTTCTTCTCTTGATCTATTCCATCTAGGGACACCATTTTTACTCCCTTGAACCTCTGGTTGTTAGTTCTTCATTCTTTGCAGCTCCTTCTTACTTCTTTCTCCATCATCTATTAGACGAGGGACAGAGACATCATCATCAGAGTTCTCGTATTCGGTAGGCTCTTCATCCACTTGATTCCACTTTTCTAGAGCGGCCTGATGTGGCTAATAGGAGATTGTTCTGGCCCTTATTCTGGCTTCAACTTATTTCCCGACGCGGATCAATTGGATGAAGTTGGCATACAGATACGAGATGAGTTATCCAGATATAATTGGGTTTGCTGTGTAGACAATCATACAGATTTGCTATTCCTCATCGATGAGTATTCTCATTTTGACTACCATGGCTCACCACCATGCAATTTAAGTTGACAATGACTCGTTATACCTTTGTTGTAAAGTAGAAAGATCTGCCCTTCTGGGTGTTGCATTTAAATTGTACGTGAAGCAGTTTATAAATGCTGGGGTAAGTTGTTCCCAAGTCTTTATCCGACGATTATCAAGTGACATATACTATTCCAATGTGTCACTCTTTAGGAATTTTTGAAATAAGCAGATTAATGCTCTATCATTGCATGTCAAGGCATTAAGTTACCTACAAAATGCTTTAAGGTGGGCTACAGGGCATCTCGCACCATCATATCATTTAAATTTCACTACCTTAAAGTTTTGAGGCACCCTAACATCCAGGGAGGGGCACAAGTCCTTGAATTTGGTGGATGGGAGATCCATCCTTTGTTGCTTATGGAGTTCACTTTTCATTGCCCTGAGTTGTCCCTCAAGATGTTTCCTAAGCCGATTAATTTCAGAGGGACTTGACTAGGGGGGTTTTGCCCCATGTGGCGCATGCATTGCCTCCTCCTCATAGTGGTCAACCTTATCGACATTCCTATGACTCATGCTCGGAGGAGGTTGGATTTGGTTGTTGGTCCCCATTAGTGGGAGTTTGTTAGACTAGAATTGGGAGGGGAGATTATGACTGGAAAGGAATCCCAAATGTTGACTACTAAATGTACATGTTGTAGTTAGTTAGGATGTGATTGACTAGAATAAGCCTAACTCCAATTAGGGGAAGGATGTTGGGATTGACTAAAATGCACTTGACTGGAGGGTAAAGATCGAAAACGAGGCTAGCTCCCATTAGGGGGAGAATGCTGAAATTGACTAGGTTTATACAACGTTGGGTTTTGGGCAGCAAACTAATTGGGGCGATCAGCGGTTGTGCCGACATTCTTTGGAGAAAATGGGTCATGAGTTCCTTTATCCTCTGAAGGGTGAGGATAAAGGAACTCATGACTTTCTATCATCGATATTACCAGCCCAATCAGCATCTAAATACCTAGCCAATTGAACACTAGTATCATATGGATACCAGAGATCCAATTAGCAGAACTTAAGACATATCGCATAATCCGCTTAACAACAGTTAGATGAGATTCTTTATGATTAGATTGATATCTAACACAAATATCAACACTTAAAGCAATATCAGGTCTACTTGCAGTTAAATAAAGTAAACTGTCAATCATGCTACGATATAGTTTAGGATCTACATTTTTACCTATAGAGTCTTTTGAGAGTCTTAAGGTTGTACTCATAGGAGTGTCAAAATTCTTACGATTCTCAAATCCGAACTTTTTAATCAAGTTCAAAGCATATTTGGTTTGAGAAATAAAAATACCATCAGGTTGTTGTTTTACTTGCAACCCTAGGAAATAATTCAATTCCCCAACCATGCTCATTTTAAACTTAGATTTCATTAAATCTGCAAACTCAACAGTCATGTTAGTACAGGTAAATCCATAAATAATTTAGTTGTGAGGATTTGGACTTTAGACTTCTTGACAATTGATGTACCCTCATGTGTCATTTCTAAAATATCCCAAGCTTGATATGATTCTTTTGAACTCATCCGGTGATAGTGCGCAAGTGATTGCATTTAGTGCTTTTGCATTGACACTACTCTCACTTTTCTGAAGTGTGGTCCAAGAAAAATAAGGAGATATTCTCATTGATTTTGATCCATTGATACCAGTCACTTCAGTGGTAGGAGGGATCCATTCAGTCACTGTGGCTTGCCACACTCTCATCCATTGATTTGAGGAATATCCTCATCCTGGCTTTCCAATAGGCATAGTTGGGGCCATCAAATGGTGGAGGCCTAGTGATTGAAAGGCTATCAAAATTTGACATCTTATAAATAGCTTAGATCGATTAGCTCAGCTCCAAATAACAATTAACATGAGCTATTAGGCTCTGATACCACTTGAAAAGGTCTAGTTAAATGTCCTAAAGGGGGGGAGAGGGTGAATACGTGTAACAGCCCATGCCCACACTGTATGATATTGTCCGCTCTAGGCACAGCCCGCACGGTTTTGCTCTCGGGGTCGTCCCCAAAAGGCCTCATACAGTATAAGGTGGCAACTCCACATATAACCACCACAACTTCAGACGACACTTCTGATGTGGGACAAAGTTTCACCTTCACTGTGTGCACAGTAGCCTGTCAGCCACACAGTAGCCTGCCAGCCATCTTGGGGCCCGCCCACATGTATGCCCGCCCACTTGTGCCCACCCACATGTGGCCACAGTGACGGAGCATCACAATATCCCCCCGAGGGCAGAGCCGTCCTCGGCTCTGATACCATTTGTAACTGCCCACGCCCACACTATATGATATTGTCCGCTTTGGGCACAGCCCACACGGTTTTGTTCTCGGGGTCGTCCCCAAAAGGCCTCATACAGTATAAGGTGGCAACTCCACATATAACCACCACAACTTCAGACGACACTTCCGATGTGGGACAAAGTTTTACCTTCACTGTGTGCATAGTAGCCTGTTAGCCACACAGTAGCCTGCCAGCCATCTTGGGGCCCACCCACATGTGTGCCCGCCCATGTGTGCCTGCCCACATGTGGCCACAGTGACGGGGCGTCACAATAGGACTATGTCAAATTAAAACTTTAACAGCGGAATTTAACTGAATAAGATAGCCTTGAAAGATAGAACTTTAAACAAATTATAGTACTGAAATGTAAAGCAATCTTTAAATAATAAAATAGAGAGGTTGACACCAATGTTGTTCTAAGGATAACCTTTCACCATAAAAACCAAGGGTTTATGGAGGACAACCTTACTAGAACAATTTGAATATCAAAAACTCAAACTGAAAAGGAAATAAAGGAAATAACAAGAAATTAAATTCTGAACTATTACAACATTCCCCACAATGCTTGAAATGTAAAGGATTACAACATTCACATCCACATATATATTCCACAGCTTTGATGATAAAAGATATAGAAATTCAAATAAACATTCAAACCACAAAATACAAAGAATTATAGTGGTTCGCCTGTGTACACCAACTGTTAAACAACAGCCACACAGATTGCTACTCCACTCCTAATATCCTCACACAGGGGATATCAGCGTTCACTATGAAAATAGGTTTCACAGGTTCACTTAAAACCTTCACAATTGTGTCTTTCAAATGGGCTTACACAATTCAAAAACCCCACTATCTGAGTTTTCTGGCTCTCCTTAGATAACCAACATAATGAGATTTTTCTGGCTCAATCTCAAACAAAACCAAAATAAGGAAATTTACAATAATGTAAAATACTTAGATTTCTCCTTTTGTAGCAACTCGGAAGAACCAATCGAAGTAGAAGTTCGAATATAGAAGTTCAATTGTCAAATACTCACTTTAAAATGGTTCTAGGTTCTAATTTATTTTAAATTAAACCAGTTGAGCTAGCTCTATTTGATTTTGATTCTAAGAAGAAGGAATACAACAATTCCTCTTTTCAATTCAGATTGGAATGCAAAAACAAAATCAAATAAATAAAGCTAACAAAAGAGAATATGAAATATGCACAGCGTAGCTTAAATAACACAAACTTATCTCAGAGTGATGCCTTGATTTTACTTGAATTGAATTCTTGAAAAACTCTGAAATTTGTGTTCTATTTATAGTTGCAGAAATCACATCTTCGATTGGTCGTGCGGCCACCATGACTGGTCATAGGTCGAACTGTATTTTGAAATTTTAAGCGCGATTGGATAAAACCGTTCCACGACTGGTCGTAGGGTGTCCACGACTGGTTGTGAAGCCTCCATGACTGGTCGTGACCAACCCACGACTGGTCGTGAGGAACCAGGAACGGTTGCTGGAGTTTGAGTCGTAGCTGCAGGACTGGTCGTGAATCGAGTCAACACTGTTCCTACGACCGATCGAGCAGACTTCAGGACTGGTCGAAGCTCAACAAAAAAATTTCAAAATTTTGCAATAACTTAGACTGGTCTTGAACTTTCTTGGACTGTTCGAGCCAGTTCTAGGACTAGTCGAACAGAGTCCAGGACTAGTCTTAAAACAGACCAAACACTTATAAAATAATTTAGTTCGAATTATCTATTCAAAATGACCTACCCTAAGGTCAGACTAAGGTCATGCAAACCTTAAATGTGAAGTATGGACATTGAGTCTTCATTTCTTCAGATGTTGGTTGACCTTTGAAGATTGTGAAGCTTGAAATCTCTGATGTAGCTTCAACTTGAGATCTTCTAAAGCTTGGACTTCATCTTGTATTTTTATTCTTGAATTGTACTTGAGACTTGTCTTCTGAAGTAGCTCTTAAATATTCTGATCATTGAAGCTTGCAGAAGTAAACAAATAACTTGAACTTGAACTTCTTGAAGTAGATCACCGTTCTTAGCTTGTAGCATTGATTCAGTGATTTGAACATACAAGACAATATGCTACACAAGACATAGATTGTGTTTTTGGCACCACAAAATTTAACAACCAAAGGGGCAAATAACTATTGCACATACAATTACAACAAAAAGTAAAGTATATAATGAATAGGTAAAAGGATAAAGGGGACTAGTTTAAACTAGAATAATATAATGTATAGGGAGAAAAGTAAATGGACCAGTGTATACTGGAATGTAGGATGCTTGTGAGAATGTAAAGGGAGTAGTTTTGTAACACCCTGCACTTTTAATACTCGGGTGTTACCATTTAGATCATAGAAAGCATTTAGGAACGTGAGAAAAAACAGAAATAAACTATAAAGCTATCATCAAAGAAATCACAAAGAGACCATCCTTGTAACCCATGAGTCCTTCTAAAGGATCTTATTGGTCTACAACTCCCATTGGGTTAAGTCTAAGGTCATTTCAGGAGTCCATTAACATAAGGAGGGTCCTACTCACCGATCACCTATAAAATCGAAAATATAAGACAACTCCATAACCCCTTGTGTATATCATAATGTTTATTTAGCAAGATCGCAATCAATTCATATATTTTGGACCTCTAACCCTTACCTTAGAATCAAAACAAGTCTAAACCACCCGAATCAGATCGGTAAGTTGAAGGTATCTTGTAAGGATTTAAACTATCCACCTAGTGGACCATTAGACCTTAAAACATCTTAAAGTTGGGACCAAATCATTATATCCACCTTTAATTAGACACAGATCCCTTAACTCAACAATCCATAGCTGGATTCTCACTCAAAATGGAGCCTAAGACATTCAGACAATTAATGTCCAAATTCGAAATGGTCCAACCGCTAAATTGTCAATAGATGTTAACCAGATGCATTTCCAATAGTCATAAGACTAGGAACTAGAGGCTTGAGCAGATCCCACCATCAGATGTATCAATATCAATGATTGATTATCAAAAGCTACACTAGGTAGCCGTTTCAAACATCCGATCCACGAATTATCGAGTCATTACACTTAGTTTAACGATCCACCACTCTAATATGGTGATTGGACCCTAAGATCATCAAACCTACTAAATATTTCCATATAGGCAGAGCTAAAAATACTAGGAATCACTGATGAACATATTAGGACATGATCCGTTCGTTAAATCGTCAAGTATCACTAAAGGGAATGCAAAACCATCAGGTAAGGCCCACTTGGGCTATGGACCTACCTCACGCTCAGATTAGTGGCCCATCTTAAGCTATTTGGGCTGATGGACAGGCTGTATTTTGTGTAAGCAACTTGGTGGACCACTATCAATCTGTGTTGAGGCGATCATCCATTAAAACTCACAATCGTACATTCAATTTAGATATAGGACCAATGGATAATAGAAGTAAATGAAATTTTTTCACTAAAATGAACTACGAACCCTTGTAACCATTGATGAACACATTCAAATGCAATCTAACCATCAGATCAATGAAAACCTACCGTTAAGGACCCCAAATCGCAAAGTACGACCCACCTAAGACTTGGATCTGTCTCATTCCTTGGACTAGGCCATTATGCGAGCCAACAAAACTGATGCAATGTGTGGATCTATTAAAAGCATCATGGTGGACCCCACACGAGAAGCGTGTGTACACGATTGGGGCGCACCCGAGGTGCACCAGGCCACTGGTGCGGTCAGACGAGCACTGACCCGCGCTCGTCCAAAAGAGGAAGGGATTTCCCTCTCTTTCTTTTTTTTTTGAAATTTCGTTAGATGGACGGAAAGAGCCCGTTCTCGACGAGTTGTGGCCCACCATCATAGATCGGTCCCATGATCCAAACCGTCTATCTTGTAGGGTATTTGAATACGTCCAAAACCCCAAATTTTCACATGCGGATTCCTACGTACAGCTGCACAATCACGGGCGCAAGTAGACTGTGTGCAACCAATCCCTTCCCAAAAACAGAAAGTTTCTGTTTTCTCCCCTTTCCACGCTAGCAATCCGCGTGATGCTGAATCCATGCATCTCAGCCGTTAGAGTAAATCTATCCCAACCGTCCAATCTCTTCACGGTTTAGGGCTCCTCCGTAGTGGTAAAATGAAACAACAACTAGCTCTGTTTTTACCAGCCGTTTGTAGTCAGTTGTAGAGGGAAACCATCTGGGCCATCCATCCTCCATCTGACGATCACAGGAGGCTTAGTGTTTTAGAAAGGTGTATAGAGCAGGAGGTTCGCTGCTCCATTCTGACAACCGCACATCTAGAAACTCTGTCGGTTCTTTCAAAGCTCGAACGCACCGCGAAAAACACCACTAGAGCTTCATTTTTCCTCTTCCAGAAGCATCATGTGGAAGAACTACATGCTCCAGCATCAACAGTTCGAAGAAAATAGCCTCCGTGGGAG
>JAJHSJ010000015.1:41173887-41273887 GCA_021015155.1 Magnolia officinalis
ATATATATATATATATATATATATATATATATATGATGGTGGGCCTCTATGGGCCCCACCATAATGCATGTGTTGCATCCAAGTTGTTCAACCATTTGGCCGTTGTTGAGGCCCACCTGGATATGTATTTATGGCCGTTGTTGAGGCCCACCTGGATGAGTACTTGTGGCCGTGTCGAGGCCCACCTGGATATGTATTTATGGCCGTTGTTGAGGCTCACCTGGATGAGTACTTGTGGCCGTTGTTGAGGGCCCACCTGGATGTGTATTTATGGCCGTTTTTAGGCCCACCTTGATGTATATATGGCCCGTGTGTTTAGGCCCATTCAATGTAATTGAGGCCCATGTTACGAGGCCCATTGTGATGTATTCACAGGCCATGGGATATGGCCCATTGCAATGTACATAAGGCCCATTTGATGTGGCCCACTTGATTTATAAAAGGCCCATATGATGCGGCCCATTTGATGAATATAAGGCAATGGGTCGAGGCCCAATAGGACGTCCTTAGGGTCCATTGCAATGAGGATTCCTCCATAGTGTGTGTAATAATGTTTGATGACAAGTTATGCCTTGGGAGAAATGTTGGTTTGACGTCCACGTTGTAAGAATAATGTTGGTTAAATGTCCGCATTATAACTCTCCCTAGGGCCCATTAGTAGGCCCACATTTGTTGATAGTTCACCACTTTATAACATGCTTAGTATAGCTCCATGATTCATACCCATACGCATCATTTGTATGCTTGATATGAGGAATGTTGATCATAGCATAAGCCGTGGGCTGAGACATTTACGAGACTCCTTACGAGACGGAGTGCCCCACATGATCGCGTGGTACGCGTGAGATTGCTGCATGATTGTACTGTGTGAATCATGCATCGCATATGTGGGACTTGATCACTGCACACCCTAGCGACATCAGGGCCGTGGCTCCACAGGCACATCGTGGATGGCCATATTGGATACCGGAAATACTTTGTTCTAGCACTGTGGGCACTTAGGATGTCCTTGGGTGAAAGTCCCAGAACCTTTTGGTACCAGGAGATGCTCCAACGTCTAGACCGAGTGAATACACTAGCGCCCGAGTGCCGAATACCAGTAGGCCGCGTCTCCCACTGTGTCGTGGTCGGTTGGAAGGGGGTGTGGCCTTATCCGCCTGAGTGAGGGGGGGGCTATAAGCTAGGCTGAGTGTGACCAGCTCGCAAATGTGTCTGCTATCGAGAGCCGGGTAGGTATTGGCAGACTACTGGTCAGGCGGATAGATAGTGTGGTCTCTTCCACTTGCTTGACTGTGCAGCTAGGGAGGAGGCAGTCAGTGTGAGGTGTATTAGACCCCGGTGATATCCAGAGAGGAACTGTACTGATATGTGTACATGATGAGGACTGACATGATTGTATTGCATCTCGCATATGGCATTCGGCTACGTAGGCCTTGCATTGCGTCGGTATGGCCGATAGCATTCATGTTTCGCATCGCATGGCCTTAGTATGGCCGATATTATTCATGCCTTACATTACATAGTTCTGGTACAACTGATAGCATTCATGGACTTACCGCATATTTTCGCATTACTCTGATATTGTACACTTGGCGTTTGCCTTGTACACACACTTACACTACCCTCTAAGCTTTTGTAAACTTATGCACGACCGTTGCGTGCAGATAGCGTTGGTCAGCAGCAGCGCTGAGGCAGGAGCGTGAATCAGATCATTTTGGAGCATTTTGACTATACTGTATTTCCCTTCCCGCATTGTACTTAAAAGTTTTTGTTATAGTGGATATGTGGTGTTGTTGTTTGTGACTTGGTTATGCTTGTGGTTATGCTCCATTACAAAAAAAAAAATCATACTGAAAATCCCCCTTGTAGGATCCCAGGATCGGAATCTGGTATGTGAGTATCGGAATCCGAGAATGGGGTACTACGGAGGCTGTCGGCGCCGGATTTGGCGATCGGGAATTTTGTGAGCCCGGTTTCCGAGTTTGGGGCGTGACAGTGGTTCTGTGGCCGAGCACATGAATGAGGTCAATAATATAGTGAACCAACTCTCCTCTATGAAGATGGTCCTGGATGATGAATTGCAGGCTTTGCTTTTGCTTAGTTCATTGCCTGACAGTTAGGAGACATTGGTGGTGTGTCTAAGTAACTCCGCGCCAGACGGAAAGATATCCATGGAACAGGTAACCAGTTGTCTCTTCAATGAGGAGACAAGGAGGAAGTCTCATGGGTCTACTCAGCAAGAGGCCCTTGTGACACAGGAACGGGGGAGAGGAAAGAACAGGAAAGGCGGGAAGGCCCAAGATAAATCAAGAGGCAAGTCGAGTAATAGAAAGGATGTTGATTGCTGGAATTGTGGTAAGAAGGGCCACTACAAGCATGAATGTCGTGGTTAGAAGAACGACAAGAAAGGAAAAGGGAAGGAAAATGAATCAGATTCCACTGCGGTCGCTTCAGATGGCGACGTTGTAGTTATTCTTTCTGCAGATCATGATTTATGTCTCACGGATACAAGTCAGGACACCGACTGGGTGATAGACTCGGGAGCTTCTTTTCATGCGACTCCACGCAGGGACTTCTTCACAAGCTACAAGTCAGGTGACTATGGGACTGTGAAGATGGGAAATTCTGGCGTATCAAAAATCGTGGGAGTCGGTGATATTTGTGTGAAGACCGATGTGGGCTGCACATTGGTTCTCAGGGATGTGAGGCATATCCCAGACCTTCGCCTCAACTTGATGTCGACAGGAAGGTTGGATGATGATGGTTATGAAAGCCGGTTTGCTGGTGGGCGCTGGAAGCTCATCAAGGGTTCATTGATCCTGGCCAGAGGAAAGAAGTGTTGCACCCTTTACAAGGCAAGTGTTAGTATGTGCAAGGGTGGGTTGAACGCAGCGGAAGATTCAGCTATTGACATGTGGCACAAGCGTCTAGGATACATGAGTGAAAAAGGGCTTCAGCTACTAGCGAGGAAGCGGCTCCTTCTAGACGTGATAGGTACACCTCTCAAAACCTGTCTTGATTGTTTATCAAGGAAACAACATAGAGTTTCATTTGTTAAATCTGCTTCTCATGTTAATAAAGTGCATGCATTAGATTTAGCTTATTCTGATGTTTGTGGTCCTATGAGGACAAAAACCTTGGGTGGGGCATTGTATTTTGTCACTTTTATAGATGATGCATCTAGGAGGGTTTGGGTTTATGCTTTGAAATCCAAAGATGAGGTCTTTGGTGTGTTTAAATTGTTTCATGCTATGGTCGAGAGAGAGATAGGTAGACCATTGAAGTGCATCTGCACTGACAATGGTGGTGAATACATTGGCGACTTTCACGAGTACTGCAAGTCCCTGGGTATACGGTACGAACAGACGGTTCCCAAGACCCCCCAACATAATGGTGTAGCTGAGCGAATGAATCGCACCATTGTAGAGAGAATCAGATGCATGTTATCCCATGCGAAATTGCCCAAGATGTTCTGGGGAGAAGCAATGCACACGGCACTGTATTTGATATAACAGGTCTCCATCAACCCGTTGAATGGAGAAGTACCTAAGAAGGTGTGGATTAGACAGGATCCATTGTATAGTCATCTCAAAGTGTTTGAATGCAGGGCATCCGTTCACGTACCAAAGGACGAGAGGTCCAAGCTCGATATGAAGATCAGGCAGTGTGTGTTCTTAGGGTACGGTGATGAAAAAATCGATTACAGATTGTGGGATCCGACCGAGAGGAAGCTCGTCAAGAGCAGAGATGTGGTTTTCTTTGAAGATCAGTGTATAGAAGACATTGGTAAGCCAAAGAAGAACCAGTCTAGTTCAGGTGAGCTAGAGGACATGGATCCGATTACTCCTCCCGTGGTGCCTGATGACGGGGGAGTACAGCAAGGTGCAGAGGACGAGGGAGTTCCTTCAGAAGATGGACCAGGGGAGCAGCCCCCACTTGATCCACCTGTTGAGCCATAGGTGAGGAGGTCATCTAAGGACAGACAGCCGTCCAAGAGGTACTCGCCACATGAGTACATTATGCTGACTGATGGGGGAGAGCCAGAAGATTATTCTGAGGCCCTAGCCGATGAGCATAAGGGGGAGTGGTTGAAAGCTATGCAAGAGGAGATGGAATCCTTGCATAAGAACCACACCTATGATATGGTGAAATTGCCTAAGGGCAAGAAAGCTTAGAGCAACAAGTGGGTGTTCAAAAAGAAGATCGAGCAAAAGAATTCACAGACAAGGTTAAGGCCAGACTTGTGGTGAAAGGTTTTGGTCAGAGGAAAGGTATAGACTTTGAAGAGATATTCTCACCAGTGGTGAAGATGACATCCATACGGGTGTTGCTTAGGTTGGCAGCTAGCATGGATTTGGAGATAGAGCAGTTAGATGTTAAAACTACCTTTCTCCATGGTGACCTGGAAGAAGAGATCTACATGCACCAACCAGAGGGGTTCGAAGTCAAGGGCAAAGAGCATATGGTGTGTAGGCTGAGGAAGAGCTTGTATGGGCTGAAACAAGCTCCATGACAATGGTACAAGAAGTTCGACTCGTTTATGTTGAAACATGGGTATGACAGAACGGAGTCGGACCAATGTGTGTTC
Source organism: Magnolia officinalis (assembly GCA_021015155.1). Lineage (NCBI taxonomy): Eukaryota > Viridiplantae > Streptophyta > Magnoliopsida > Magnoliales > Magnoliaceae > Magnolia > Magnolia officinalis. Next base: position 41,178,476 of record JAJHSJ010000015.1, read on the forward strand.
ACACGCAAGTTCTCAGATGGTTATTTCTTAGTTTTGCTGTTATGTGTTGATGACATGCTCATCATGGGAAAAGACATCAAGAAGATCGACAGGCTGAAACAAGAATTGGGCAAGTCTTTTGCGATATAAGACTTGGGCCCATCTAAACAGATCCTAGGAATGGAGATAACCCGTGATAGAAGCAGCAGGAAGCTTTGGCTGTCATAAGAGCGGTATATTGAGAAAGTCCTAGAGCGGTTCAATATGAATGCAGCGAAGCCGGTCAGTACTCCACTGGATGGTCACTTCAAATTGAGCAACAGACAGTGTCCCAAGACGAAGTCAGAGGTGGAATAGATGCAGAAGATACCCTACGCGTCAGCTGTAGGAAGTTTGATGTATGTTATGGTATGTACACGCCCAGACATAGCATATGCGGTTGGTGTTGTCAACCGGTATCTTGCCAATCCTGGCAAAGAGCATTGGGCGGCGGTGAAATGGATATTGCGGTATCTAAGAGGCTCATCCAGGTTGAGCCTATGCTATGGTGACGGTAAACCTATGTTAGAAGGCTACACAGATGCAGATATGGCAGGTGACGTAGACTCCAGGAAGTCTACATCGGGGTTCATGTTCACATTTGTAGGGGGAGCAGTTTCCTGGCAGAGCAAGCTACAGAAGGTCATAGCGTTGTTGACGACAGAGGCCGAGTGCATTGCAGTCACAGAGGCATGTAAAGAGATGTTTTGGATGAAGAGGTTCCTATAGGAACTTAGCCTAAAGCAGGAGGAGCACGTGGTCTATTGTGATACTCAAAGTGCTATACACTTGAGAAAGAATTCAAGTCAGCATTCCAAGTCGAAGCATATAGAGATTCGGTATCACTGGATCAGGGATACTTTGGAACAGAAGGTGTTACAGCTTGAGAAGGTCCACACGGACGATAATGGGTCAGACATGATGACCAAGGCTTTGCTCAAGGGCAAGTTTGAGGTTTGTAGAAACCTGGCTGGCTTGAAGAAGGTGGATCCCTCCTGGATAAAAAACGGGGAGATTTGATGGGTTTTTTTGACCCGTCGTCGACCGGTCGTGAGCCTCGCTCGACCGGTCGAAGGTTGGTGGTCGACCAGTCATGGAGTCGAGTCGTGGCACGACTCAAAGTCCAGCGACTGTGGACTATTTTTCTCTGGGGTGCTCGACCAGTCGAAGGAGGTGCTCGACCGGTCGTAGGTGGCTCTCGACCGGTCGTGGACTTGGTTCAACCAGTCGAGGTAACGCAGATTCCTTCCGCGATTTTGTGCGGATTTCATGTCGCAAGTCCTTTCGCAACTGGGATGCGGAAAGGAGTTTCCTAAAACTTTAAATAGGAGTTCCTAGGGCTTTTTAGGTACAACAAGAGGGTTTCCTAAAGCTTTATAAGGGATTTGCTAAAGGGTTTAGGGCTATCAAAGGTGAGAGAGAGGAAAAGAGAGAGAGGAAGCTTATAGAAGGGAGATTATGCTCGTGGAGGTTATCTACTGTGCGATCTATATCTCAATGCTTTTATATCCTCGTAATCGGTAAGATCTCTCCGTTTTCTTTGTTTCTCTCATTGTTTATCCTGCATGAGTGAAGAAGGTTGTAACGTTCTACTTCATAGTGGATTTGATGCAAGACATGGAAAATTAATATGACATGCAAGATTTCAGGCTTAGATCATACCAATTCAAAAAACAATTACACAAATTCCACATCCCACATGAAAATCCAAACATTCAATTAAAGGGAATCTATGCGGGTCCAAGCCTACACATGATAGGGCTGGATCAATAAAAATTATGAACTAAACGATACTCAAAGATAAGAAATAATCATCTACACATGCATAGTAATCAGTCCCTGAGCTAAAAGACGATCTCGCGCGTGGACAACAACAATGACCTAGACGGACGTGCGTGTGATTTCGGCTGCACGTGTGTGGGGCCCACTATTCAGAAAAAGGCTACCTTGGCCTTGGTCGGCTGGGGATGGACTCCAAAACCCCCAAATCTCAGCTCGATCCAATGTACGGTTTATGCGCGGTACTCCGCCGAAGTTTCAGCCTCCTGTAGGGCCAGATTCTGAAATTCTGATGTGGGGAGGAGAATTGTTGCAATACGTAATTGATTCAAAGTGTAGATGATGGGGTGAGATGAGAAGAAGGGATGATAGAAGATATGTAGTAGAGATGGCGATGGATGGGGGCGAATTGGGATAGATGTGGCTTCGCACCACGGTAGTTAACCCTTCGATGAAAGGAGGGCTTCGCACCCAATTAGGCTTCACAACTCAGAGAGTAGGAAAACACAGAATTTTTATTGATCTTCAATGACTTAAAAGAACTACAAGGGGTGACTATTTATAGGAAAACCCTATACCCCAAAAACTCGCACCATGTGCGCAATCTATTACTTGGTGATGAAGTAAATAAAAATAAAAACCAAACACAAAAATCTAAAGCATTCACAATGTTCTAAATAATAATAATAAGCAAAACCTAAAAAATGAAATCAATCCGACGAGTGGGCCACGATCATGAGATCCCATGATGGGCTTTTCTTGACTATCGGGCCCACTTTTCTGAACCAAAACTTGTCTTCTAGCTAGGATGCTCTCCCTAGACGTCGTCATCGAGCCAGATTGATGATGGGATCCTCCTGCGTACGTACGTGTGTAGGGGTGGTGGTGTGCGTGCGCGTGTGCGCGAGATGTCCCCATTAATTCTCCTCGGCTGCAAAGATTTCGCCACTGGCGAAATAAAATTCCTGAACCGCTCCAGGATGTCAAGATCAAGTCTCTGAAGCTCCTCCGCAATGAGCCACGTGCTGTCTGAAGCTGAGCGTGACTTTCACTTGACCAGGTACTTCTGAAACCTGCCGTCCGACGTTGAAACTATCTGATGGTCTAGGATATCCTCTATTTCCTCTCTGGGTGTGTGAAGGTTAGGTATGGGAGGGAGAGGCTGAGAAGAAATGTCAGGAAGAATAGGTATAGGAGGTAGAGGCTGGGAAAATGAGTTGGGACGGGTAGGTTTGGGAGGTAGAGGCTGGCAAAATGGGTCGGGACGGGTAGGTATGGGATGTAGAGGCTGGGGAAATGGGCCGGGAAGGGTAGGTATGGGAGGTAGAGGCTGGGAAGAAAAGTCAGGAAGAGTGGGTATAGGAGGTAGAGGCTGGAAAAATGGGTCGGGAATGGGCCATGGTTTAAGGTATAGATATGGGGAATCATGATGGGTGGGCGAAGGGCCGGACAAAGTATCAGTGGTCTCCTGAAAAGTAACTAGATCCTCCACATCGAATGTGAAACTAATTCTCATGGAAGGTGGAAGATCTATCTCATACACATTGAGACCGTTTCGTTTTATAATTTTGAAGGGTCCAGCGCTACGCCCGTATAACTTACGAACGACCCTCGGAGGGTACCGCTCGGGACTGATGCGGACCATCACGGAGTCCCCAATATTGAATCCTTTGAAACGTTTATGCTGGTCTGCAGAAAATGTGTAATGTTCATTACTAGTCATGATCTTCTGCCTAATTTCTTGATGCCATGAATGAATGTGATGCGCAAAAGACTCTACGACTCTGACAGCCTATGAGACAGTGACATAGGGACAAGATCAATAGATTTCCTAGGTTTATAACCAGTAATGACTTCACGAGGACTTAGACCTGTGGACCTATCAACAGAACTATTCAACGTAAACTCAGCTGTAGGTATTACGGTGTCCCATATTCTGGTGTGCTCTATATCCCTCCTAGGAGGAGGCTCATCCAGTAGATCATCAGGAAGAACATCACGAAACTCATCTACTACTGGAATGGCCTCAATGGGTAACTCTATACTAGCCTCTGGGACACTTTCTCTAGCCACAAGGCCGTACGTGTTGTGCCACTCAAAATAGTGGTTTTGATGCCCCTCTTGGGATGGGTGCACGGGTGCATACTCATGACTGATTCCTTGGCCACCTCCATCCATTGGTCTATCCTCCTGGCCACCTGCCTGAGATTGGACATTTTCTTTAATGATGGGGTTTGTCCTAAGGGAGGCGTCTACTTGGTCAAGGCGTTGATCTATGCTTTGTTCCAAGCGCTTACCCGAAGACTCGATCTGCTGGGACAGCTTGTTTAATGACTCTAGCAGTTGTTCCATGTCTAGTGTAGGGTGCTAGCTAAAACCATGACCCATACGTGCGGGCGTACAACTTGCTAACTCCACCTAGGGACTTTCTACGACGACTATATGAGACTAAATGATCCTATGAGACTCTATATGAGGGAAACTACGTAGTGCTACTAAAATCCAGCAATATAGTTATCAAAATAAGGAATAACAGAAAATTCCAACAACGTGAGTTGCTAGCTTTCTGTTAACAGAAATTTCAGCAGCTGATATCAGGGACTACGGACTCCTAAAAGCTATATGTGATGGACTGGATGCATGAAGGACTCAAACCAACTAACCCTAAACAAGTAATGCATTCCCCTATAAGAACCCTAAGCTCTGATACCAAATTTGATGCAGGACATGGAAAATTAAATATGACATGCAAGATTTCAGGCTTAGATCATACCAATTCAGAAACAATTACACAAATTCCACATCCCACATAAAAATCCAAACATTCAATTAAGGGGAATCTATGCGGGTTCAGGCCTACACATGATAGGGCTGGATCAATAAAAATTATGAACCAAACGATACTCAAAGATAAGAAATAATCATCCACACATGCATAGTAATCAGTCCCTGATCTAAAAGACGATCCCGCGCGTGGACAACAACAATGACCTAGACGGACGTGCGTGTGATCCCGGCCGCACGTGTGTGGGGCCCACTATTCAGAAAAATGCCACCTTGGCCCTGGTCGGCCAGGGATGGACTCTAAAACCCCCAAATCTCAGCTCGATCCGATGTACGGTTTGTGCGTGGTACTCCGCCAAAGTTTCAGCCCTGCTGTAGGGCCAGATTCTGAAATTCTGATGTGGGGAGGAGAATTGCTACAATACGTGATTGATTCAAAGTGTAAATGATGGGGTGAGATGAGAAGAAGGGATGATAGAAGATAGGTAGTAGAGATGGCGATGGATGGGGGCGAATTGGGATAGATGTGGCTTCGCACCACGGTAGTTAACCCTTCGATGAAGGGAGGGCTTCGCACCACGGTAGTTAACCCTTCGATGAAGGGAGGGCTTCGCACCCAATTAGGCTTCACAACTCAGAGAGTAGGAAAACATAGAATTTTTATTAATCTTCAATGACTTAAAAGAACTACACGGGGTGACTATTTATTGGAAAACCCTATACCCCAAAAACTCACACCATGTGCGCAACCTATTACTTGGCGATGAAGTAAACAAAAATAAAAACTAAACACAAAAATCTAAAGCGTTCACAATGTTCTAAATAATAACAATAAGCAAAACCTAAAAAATGAAATCAATCCGACGAGTGGGCCACGATCATGAGATCCCATGATGGGCTTTTCTTGACTATCAGGCCCACTTTTCTAAACCAAAACTTGTCTTCTAGTTAAGATGCCCTCCCTGGACGTCGTTATCGAGCCAGATTGATGATGGGATCCTCCTGCATACGTACGTGCATAGGGGTGGTGGTGTGCGTGCGCGTGTGCGCGAGATGTCCCCATCAGGATTGTTGATCTAGACAAGGTCCCGTGTTTTTTACCTCTTTGAGGGTTTTCCACGTAAAAATCTCGTCTGGTGTGTGATTGATGCATTGATTATTTTCATTGCTTTATTATCCATAATTTTGGTTTGTTCTGGAGGGCTAGATCCTAAGGTTTTGTGCAAGGCCCCCAACAATTTTCTCCTCATCTGAATATGGACATCTCACACAACATAGACAAGAGGCTTCCTCATAGCTCAACACCTTGCAGTTTGTGGTGTTGGTGTTGTTTGGGTGCTGTGGTGGGAATGATTGCAATACGATCTTTTTGTAGCTATCACTGTCCATAACAACTACAGCGGTTGTATGGAGCCTCTCCACTCGGATCTTTTTATTAGCTATTGACAGATTTACTGATGTGATTATACATTGAGTTCCAAGGCTTTGGGGTTAAAGCATGATGTAATTGGCTTTGGTGCAGGCTATTGAATCAGAAAGCCAAGAATTAGAGCTAGATCTTTCGAGTCTATGAGCTGTGAACACCATGTTTGCCGCCCCTTTTAGGTAAGACAAGTTTCAATAAATTTCTGAGTTTTAATTGTAGAACTTCATGTGATGAAATTCCACTTAGTGGTGTGAGTGTGTGAAAAAAAAAAAAAAAACAAGAAAACACAATACAATTGGTCATTTTCTCTGATTTGACAAAGTGAACTCATGAATTTGCTGCTGTAAAAAAAAGAAATCTCAACTTGTGAATGTAGTGGTCTACAAAAGTAGGTTGCATCTGGCAGTGCCGACTAATTCAATTGCATTAATTACTCAGTGAAGTGGAAACAACCAAACTGTTGTTACAATTCAGAATCTTGGGTGAGCGTTTGCAATTCCACTTAGTTTTCTAAATGCATCCTTAGGGAATTAGTGTGCTGAATTGAATTGATAGCAAACTAAACTCAGCAATTTAGTTACAATTCTGTCGTTTATTGATTGTGTTTGCAATTCAAATCACTTGCACATCCAAAGTTCCAAACACAGCCTTAGAGAATCAGTGCATTGAAATGAATCAACACTGAACTGAACTCAGCATATTTCATAAGATGAGCAAAAGGTTAAACAGAGATATCCACAGCCAAACAATAAATACAATGGCTGATCAATTCCTTTTTCCCTTTGCATTTACAGATTTCCCAACTGAAGTTTGGAAGTAGTGAAACCTTTTTTTGAGATGTGAATGTCATAAAGTTATTATTTCCTTTTTCTGACTTCTTGGTGTTCATCTAGTTGGATTATTTTCTGTTATAGATTTGTCCGACCTGTTTTAGTTGTTTAGATAATTTGTTGAAAAATATAGAGCTAAGGTGTATTTATCAGGGAGAGGCATTATTTTTATACTTTGTTTGAATTGCTGATTGTAATGCTTTTCTCTAATATTTATTTTCCCAATAAAAGACTGATTGGTCAGTTTAAGGTTGAACACTCTTTTACAAGGTAATTTCTATACCCCACATGCCGTTTCATAGTCACATTTATACTTGAATACCACTTCTTTCCGCCCTCAAATCGATGGATCACATTCCATTCACAACCATGATTTGGCAGTTGGCACTAGCACATCATGTTGGCCTCAGGAATCATGAACACCCGAATGCACCTTTCGTGATTTTCATCAGTATGGCATGGTAGATGTAGAAAAATCAATGTAGACTTGAAATTTTCCAATTTTTTCCCAGGTAAGTTGGACAAAGGGGCTGTCCTCAAAGCCATCTGCACGGGTTTCCAAGAGACCACTGAGCCAGCCATTTCTTTGAGCGAAGGTTGGTAACAGTTTCCTAAGGATCTCTTTGTTCATCATAGCTTGTTGATCAATTCCTAACCTTCATTTTTCTTATTTGAAATGGTATAATAAACAAATATAGAAACGAATGAATGCTTGGAAAATAATGGTGGATGCTAGCTTGATAAGGCTGCTAATATTACTACTTGCAAGGTATTCTGTTAGAGGTAGTAGCATATGTTTGATTGAAAGAAGTGGTGACTTTTCTCGACTTCGAACCAATGATGGTATAAATGGGGCTTACCTTTTGGTAGGTATAAAGCTGTGGATCTAGTGGGTCTGGTCATGGAATGAGCCGTGCCCAAATATCTCCCCTATCTCATGATCATCCCACTCACCATCAATGGAAGTGGACAAAAACTAGTGGTTCACATTTAATGCGGGAGATTTTGGCTTAGCTCCTCCATTGTAGGGCCCACCATATGAATGATCCAGACCACCAAAGGCAGGCTCCGCTTGTACAGTTCTTTGGTCTGACCAAATGCTCAGTCGAACATTATATATTGCCTCATTCTGTTAAGAATTCCTAACACAAGCTTTTCCATACAATCTTTACCTGTTCTTGCAAATTCTATCTTCTTCTTTTTTTTTTTTTTTTTTTTTTTTTTTTTTTTTTTGCATCTACATTTGATTGTAGGACACTTTCCGAGGACGGGTGTGTGAAGGCCATGTTGTAGACGAAGTGAAATTTGTGGGTGATGGGGTATAGTCATTGTGAAGGTAAACTTCCACCATTGTATGCTTAAAATAGGATCGAGTATCAAAGTAATACTTTGCTTTCCTTGGAATTTTCAAATGCGATGCTTAGATGTGTCTGTCTTTTTTTTTTTCCCCCGAAATAGCTTGTGCTAATCTCTTCACATGGGAATGAAGACAAAAGGCTGCATATGTTTTTGAAGATTATGTTCTACATCTAACAAGGATTTCTGGCCGTGTATTTACAGCCAGTAAATGTTCTCAAATTTGAGGTCATGATATTATATAAGATTATATTGTACTTCATTGATGGATGATGAATGTGTCTTATTTCATGAATCTAGATGATAGCAAGACTAGATAAAAAGTTAGGTGAGTCCTGAATCAATGCATTCTCGAGTGATGATTCTGCACCCCATCTTCAGATGGCAAGCACAATTGCTCCACGTGTGCATGAACGGGGACATCCATAAGAGAGGCCCCCAGTCAAGTGCCATATCATAAAAATCAGGCTAGTCAGTCATCAGGTGAGGAAGGCATGCAGATTGAATAATGCTAATCATTTCTTGAACTGTCCTTTCTTCATTCGTGTAAGGCCCACCTGAAAAATGGACCTACCTGATTTTTAGGCTGGAAAATGGAGACCACCATATGAATATCTTGGATCCTGTAGACGTGCATGTTGGCAATATGATGCATGTGTTTGACACTTGAAGATGGGTGTTTGGAATTAGTCTTCTGTTGCATTCTTTTATAGATAACAACAAAAAAAAAAAAAAATTTATTTAGGTTAACAAACATCCATGACACTGTTATTCTTCCAGTTAGCTTTCTGTGTACTTTTAAATTTTTTTTTTGTTGGGTTTTAGAAAGCTAAGGTTCATTAACTGCAGATGCAGCTATGACCCAGTCTCTCCTAGGTGAACACACATGCCAATGTGGCACGTGTCATATCCAAACTGTCAATTAGGTGGGCCCAGGTATCAGTTTGATCTGCTCATCAGGTGGGGTAAATGCAGTGTTCGAAATATCGGTATCGCACTATGTATCGCAACCTTGGGATACAAATACGTATCGGTTATCGCACGGGATATATCGTTTGTATCGCATAGTTTATCGCACTTTTTGGGAAACATGGGGAAACATTGAGAAAATTGTTGAATTTTTTAATGAAACTTTGAAGATTGTTAAAAAAGCCCTTAATACACACTTTTAAATAATAACATCTCAAAAAAATATACGCATTATAAGTTTCCTTTGTATAGGGTCCTAAGCTATGCGATGTTTAACTGAACTAATGCAACTATATTTAAATTGGATGCATGATATTTATAAATATATCAGTCATGTATAAAAACACAATCAATTCATTGAAAAGCAAAAGAAGAAGTAAAATTTGAGAATGGATGGACGGTGGGCGTCCCTCTCCCCACTATTTTATGTGGTGGGGTCCACTCCAGATATGGATCTGAGTATCAGACTCATTATTTGTCTCATGCCTTAAAAGTATCTAGCCAAATGGATGAACGGTGTAGATACAACACATACATCATGGTGGGCCCCACAGAACTTAGTGACGTCAATTCACTAGCCAGTCTGGCTACGCAACATTTCAGTATCCGCATGCACGAGACGCGGGAGAACTCCCCCAACACTAGCCACGGTCGGTGCTATGTGGGCCCCAACATAATGTATTTGTTTCATCCATTCCGTTCATCCATTTTTACAGATCATTTTAGGATTTATAAAAATAATTATAGGGATATAAATCTCAGGTGGACCACACCACAGGAAAACAATAATGATTGGATATCTACCATTTAAATGCTCCTAAAGCCCACTGCACTGTTTATTTGACATCCAATCTGTTGATTGGATCATAAAGACCCAGATGAAGGGAAAAAAAAATATCAGCTTAATCCAAAGCTTTTATGGCTCTGAAAACATTTTTAATGGTCAACGTTCATTCAATACTGTTTCTATAATGTGGTCCAGATTATATTTCGATATACCTCATTTTTTCACTCATAACATAAAATGATATATAAAAATAGGTGGACGGAAAAGATGAAACGCATACATCATGGTAGGGCCCACAGAGCACCAACCACCAGCCACTGGTTGGTGCCCGTGGGAGTAGCCAATCCGTTTCGCACGCGGATTTCCTACAAAAGCCTTTCGCAAGAGGTTCCTGCGCTGGGAACCCAGGTGGGGTCCACTGTGATGTTTGTGAGAAATCCTCTCCGTCCATCCATTTTGTGAGTGCATTTTAGGATATGAGGTCAAAAATAAACCGTTTTGAATACTCAAGTGGGCCGAAAACGGGATAATTGAACGTCCACAGTTGAAATATTCATGGGCGAACAGAAGTTTTGAATCATGCTAATATTTGTGTTTTCAGTTCATCCCAGTAAGAATGACGTTATTAACGGTATGGATGGCATGTAAACATGACTGTGGGCCCTAAAAAGGTTTCAACGGTGGAAATCATTATTCCAACTATTTCCTATGGTATGGTCCACTCGATCTTTGGGTATGAATAAATTTTGGGCTCAGTCGTTAAAATAAGATGGAAAAACCGATGGACGGCGTGGATGGACCACATACATTAAAAGTGGGCCCAAGTAAGTTCACTGAGACCAAAATACCCCTCCTTCTACAACTGCTTACCCTTACGGTCAAGGGGTATTTTGGTCAAAATAGCAGCTTCCAAACCCTATTCCAGCCAACGAAAATAAAAGGCATCGTACAGACTCGTCCGTTTCTCATCCGCGCCCCTCTCTCACTTTCCCTCTCCGTTTTTACGTCATCCACGCAGTCCGATCCCTATTTCACGCACACAACCCCTCAAATGTCGTCGATCCGGCCTGATTCCTCGCCGGAATCTCCGAGAAAGAGAAGAAAATGGCAAGAAAATCGGCCGATTCCTCGCCGGAATCGTATTTACATGTCGAATGACCCATGATGCAGGACAATTAACCACTTGCTCTAAAAGCTCGAACTGTTAGAGTATGGCGAATTAATCCTTTTATCTCATAGCCCAGGCCCCACATCTCATGGGTTTTTAAGACCTCGGCCGAACCCCCTTCGTGGGCCCCAAATCACATGAGCCGCCCACCCCGAGTGTGTCCCCGCATCTCACGGGCCACCCCACTTGGGCCTGGTGTGAAATGCGCATTAATCACCCCCGGTGAGGAGTCTCGAACACGATACCTCCTCCGTAAGCTGCACCCACCCCGAGTGTGCCCCTGCATCCCACAAGCGACCCCACTCGAGCCCGGTGTGAAAATGCTCCTGCATTAACCCACCTCCGATCACCGCTACAGCAAGGTACTCTCTGATTTTTTATTTTTTTTTCCAATTCAAAATTTTGGGTTTTTTGGTGCGATATCGACGATATATCGGCCGATTCTTGGGTTTTTGGGTGCGATATGGACGATATATCGGCTGATATTTGGATTTTGAATTTTTTGGTATCTTCCGGTGGTTATCGCGAGTGTATCGTCTCGCAGTGGTGCGATAACGATAATATCGGCCGATAGTATCGATATTTCGAACACTGGGTAAATGTACGGAACAAATGGATGACTACAAAAAGTTTGACCAACAAACCCAATTCAATGTAAATGTGCCCCATCTGATGAGCAGAAAGGGCTAATTCTTGAGCAACTGCGTGTTCGGCCACATAGTGGATAGTTTGAATCCCACATGAATGCAAGGGAGCTGGCGGTTATACATGAGGAGGATCATAACATAACTTCGTTAGCTTTCCCTCAGTATCGATGATGCTAGATATTCCTGATTTCGTTAATGATGGAAGACAATCTCCCGTGTTTTTTAAATCTTCGAGTCCCATTTTAGTATCGTTGTGTGGTTCTTCTGTTGTTGCCAAACCCGAATTCTTCGAGTCCCATTTGAGGTCCTAAAAAGTCATATTGAATTCTCCTTTCTAGTCTCTAATGACTGCTGCCGGTTCTAGAAGTGATAGAACTTCCAAAACTTGGGCAAGAAGTTTTGCCATTTTACAATAAGATGTTCTTTCATCATGCTTCCTTCAATTACCACTTCCCAATCTCTTGCAAGGTCAGATACCATGAAATTCCCTTTTCACTAGCACCCCACTGAAAGATAGATCTTTATATCCTGTTCACAGTCACTTTTCATTGTAGCTGGGAACATTCAATTGTCTGATGCATTTTTTAGCTACGGTTTCTAAATTCTAGCTATCTTGGTCCCAAACATACTCAGGCAATTTGCCGGGCCACCAAAACTAGATCTCTCTCCCGGGCTTTATAAGTGTTGGTTGTAAAGAGTGAAAGAGTTGAGACTTGATTTGTGGTTTAGGACACATGAATTGCAATGGTTTGATTTGTTTGAAATTTAAGATTTATGATCATCAGATGGTTCATCTGCGTTATGGATGGCAATCACCTACCTAAGGGGTTGATCGCCTCAGCTATTTCAAGCATTTTTTTTCCACCTTGATCTGAATTCAAGTTCTCGTCCAGCACTTTCGATTTCAGTTTTAACCAACATTTTGTGAATTCAATGGTGATAATTGATGATGTGGTACATCAGTACATGCAGTTGGTTCTAACTATCTTTGTTTCGAACATGTTTTAGACATAGATGAATGCAAGGAAAAGACTGTCTGCCAATGCCCGGAGTGCAAATGCAAGAACTAATGGGGAAGTTACGAATGCAGCTGCGACTGTGATCTTTTGTACATGAGAGAACACGATACATGCATAAGTACTTTCTTTTCTTTTCTTTTTTGGAAAAAATGTTCGAATTTTCCCATTGGATGGTTTGGTAGCAAGCACCCATTTGGAAGTATCCCACACAATATCATGGATATAGTACTTCAAAGCACCCAATCTGCTGAAGCAGAGAGGCTGTATATGATGCTCAATCAGAGGCCTTTCTTGTTTACCCAACAATGGTAAAGGCAGGACCAGTTTTCAGTAGCACAGGCCATTGATCTGGTGGGCCCCATCATTGAATGGGCCATACAACAATATATTGCCTACCATATGATCCTAGCCATATGATGTTCATGGATAATTAAAACCCACGGTTCCCATTTTAGAGGGGCCTAACGGGACTGTTAGGATCATCCAATGTGAGAGACTTTTGGGTTATCTCCCATCCATGATGTGGGCCCACCATATCAGCGAATTATGTCCACAACTCCACTGAGTTTGATATTCTCTTTACAAAAAAATCCCTTCTCCTACATCTATTTCATAGATATTTCTATCATGCAACAATTAACTAAGTGAAAGTAATATATGCATTGAATATATAACATAGTCAGTCAACCATTCATTTGTCTTGTTTGACTTCTTAAACTTGTACATAGAGACTTTGGCAGTAACCGTTGCAAATGGATACCAATGTTTGGTTGAAATGATGTATGAACAAAGAGGCTGGAGATAGCTAGCTGTATTGGCCAAGCTAGGAGTGGACCGCATAGAGATTTTTTTTTTTAATGCATTCGGACAATTTTCAACTTATTATTGTAAATATTATATATCTTTTATTGTAAAGTTGTACAATATTTGTTTAATATTCATTTTTAACTGTTCTGCAACATTCTTTGAGTTTCAAATATTAAAAAAAAATAAAAATAAGAATTGGTCTAGTTGATATTTAGATCTACCTCATTTTTGTGCTCATGTTCTAAGATTATCTACCAAGATAGATGGAAAGTGTGTGTGTGTGTGTGTGTGTGTGTGTGTGTGTGGTGTGTGTGTGTGTGTGTGTGTGTGTGTGTGTGTGGGTTGTGTGTGTGTGTGTGTGTGTGTATATATATATATATATATATATATCAAAGTGGGCCTCTCACAGTCACACCCCAACCAGAATGGGTGTTACCCCGTAATCCACTCCTAATGTTTAGCTTTTGCTTGCTTATTACGCTTGATACTGGATCTTAGTGAGATGCTTGATATGCAGGTTGGATTGAATGGTGAGGGTTTTTTACAGATGCATATTTGGAATTTATGAAAGTTTCAATGATGCGCATCTCCATCATTATTATTTCATCTTAGCAAGTTACCCTTGATTAACAGATTTGATGAAACGTGCACATCATAGTGCCCCTATATACAAACTTATGACATCCCATCCCCATTGTCGTCTGTGGTGTGGTCCACTTGAGTTGTAGACTTTCATAGGCTAGTCTAGCATAGGGAAATAAGCAAACCTCCAGTTATTTGTCACTCGTTCTGGTTGCATGATAAGCTGGATACACAGGCCCTCAGAATTATACACGTGGCATATATTAACCTAAATAAAACTTAATAGATTTTCTTCCACTGTCGCAATATCAGATTTCTTTTTCGTAACAATCCCATCCTCTTATTCGTGGACTTGGACGCTTGTTTGTGGAACCAAGGACTGTTAGATAGTTTTTGTTTTTCTAATGTCTGGAAAATTTCCACCAATCCAATGGTCAGATCATCAGATAGCTTGATTTCTAATTCATGATACATTTACACTGGTTACCATAATTTGGACCATTTAATTTTAATAGTTGTATGCTATATTTAAAATAATGTCTAGGTAACTTCTAAGTGCCTACATACCATGCATCATAGATTATCAAAAGAGGCCGATTTCCCTGGAGCTAGTCCACCATAATTAGGGGTGTCAATGGGCCAGGCTTGAGCCTGAAAAATCAAAATTTTCAGTAGGGCCGGCCCGATGGTTCCACTGAAACAGTTTAAAATATGGGCTGTGACCTACTCCAGGCCTGGCTCGTTGACGGCCCTAACCATAATGTATACTTTATATCTTTTCCATTCCTCTGTTTCTCCATGTCATTTTAGACACTCAAATAAACCATAACATAGGAAAGAGTAGGGATTGGAGGGCCACCATTAACAATCTTGAGGAGAACAGGAGTTTTGGATCAATCTAGTTTTTGTTTTTGTTTATTTCTTTTCTTTTCTTTTCTCCCTTCATCCAATTCGTAGTGACCTCATGAACGGGTTAGATGCAAATAAACATCACGGCAAGCCGTAGAAAGGTTTCAACCATAAGCATCGTCCGTCTCATTGTTCTACAGTGCGGTTTACTTGAGATTTAGACTTGGGATCATAACATAAATTTGAACGAATAAACATATATGGACAGCATAGATAAAACTCATTCATCACCATGGGCCCCACAAATAGGTTGGCCCCACCATGAGGATTACATTATGTAAAAATAAGTCCCATTTGCTCATCACATGGGCAAGAGAAAGTAGATAATTTCTAGCCATTAGTAAATAGTCCCATTTGCTCATCACATGGCCCACCTTTGATGTAGTTTGGGCCCCACCCTTTGACAGGGACAGTTGGCCTCCCTTAATAAGGGCAGTGAGAGAAAGGCTGCTTTGATATGCACTGTGGCCAAATCATAAAAAGTAGGAAAGTTAAAGTTTTAAAAAAAAAATTGTTAAAATAAGTAACTTTTAGCATTAAGTTACTTTTACGATAGTGCTTACCAAATTAACTAGTCTTAAAAAGTAACTCAATGATTTAAAATAAGTTAAAAAGTAATTTATTTAGTTGTATCCAAACAGGCCCATAATAGCCGGATTATTAAGCCATGGGACCCACATCCTTTGCAAAAATCTCATTATTAACCCAACCCAACTCCTTTGGACCCTACATGCACGAGGCCAAATTGTGCATGGGACCAAACTGACCAAACCGTACAGGTAGTGTCAAGTGTGTCACATGTACATATAGTGCTTTGACCCAAAAATCAAATAGGTCCACCCATTAAATGGTTAGGGTACATGCATCAATGGAGATAGGCATAGATCTTTCATATGCATATATTCCCTGAAGCTGTCAACAGTCTGTTGTTGAGATTGGGTCCTTTCAAGTCTTATCTTATTATTTAATACTCTATAAAGTTTTAGTAAAGTTATATGTATTTAGGGCCAACTCTCACTAGCTAGATTACTATGTCATTGGCTCCACATCCTTACCAACACCTCATTAGATTTAAATACGTTTATACCTTTTCAGAATATAACATGTTTATTGGGCAGACCATAGTTTAACTTGTATTCAATTAAGAATATAATTAAAATCGGGTGAGCCCATTGTGATGTTTATGTATTCACCCCAACTAACAAGTTAGTCAACCCATGTGAGGCCCAAGGTGAAAAAAATCAGCCTCATCCACGATTCAAGTGAACAACACAATTAGAAATAGTGTACAAGGCAACACTTACCCTCAATTTTTTTTTCCCTTATGTGGTTTAGCTAAATAATGGATGGACCTGATTTTTTTATGTTGGGTCTAGATTTTGATGTTGCATCTAATGGTTGGAGTGGATTTATATAACCATCACAGCGGGCCCTAAAAAAATAATTAAGGATTGACATCTCTCTATTATTAGTTTGTTTGGCGCGGGATTAATTCACAGTCAACTTGTTTTTCTTCCCTTAGCCTATCAAAAATTAAGAGTGGGCGTCTTATAAAATTCCATTCTTTTACATTTATATATGGAATTTTACAAAATACCACCTCAATAATGTATTTTTTACATTTTATACCGTTTTCAAAAAGGTTTTTAATAAGCAACCTTATTAATGTAACAAATTATGGCCAGAGTACACATGCCTTCGGTGGTTTGCCAGAATACATTCTTAAATATTGCAACAGGCCGCCAGATCTGGATGATGTTCGCTGATCCAAACGGTTTACAATATTACTGTCACCGTCAATGGAGGATACCTAATAAAGAAACTCTCCTATAGGAATACTACTTTGATTATTTAACTTTTTGAATATGGACCATCTCCTTGATGGTTGCTTCGTGAGACGTTGATTCGAAAATCTAGGATAGGAAAATTTTCGAATCTTTAAGATTTTTGAGGCAGCAACCTCTATTATTGAATTTCATCAGATACAACAGCTTGGATCACTGAATATGACCTCAGATCCAACGGCTATGGTACTGCCATCTAGCAAACCTCACGTCTTCAAAATCTTTCATTGATGATATGATGTGGGAAAGGAAAGGTCATTTCAAGGGAGGTGAGTGAGAAAATTAAATGGTGATTTTGGGGCAAAATTCTGAGGTGGGAGATGCATCTTCCCATTTTGGCTTTCACAGACAGTTCCCTTCTCACTGTTTCATCGAACCCATACAGCCCCTAGGGATTTTTTGTGTCCACATTTTGAATTCTCTCTATCCAAATGAGCAGAAAGACATAAGAGGAAATAAAGTAAAGAAAATCACATTCATTAAATAGCGGTAGAACAAGAGTGCCATTAAAATGAATATGATAAATAGAAACGAATATGAAAAAATGGGAAAGAAATATACAACTGAAGATACCATTCATTTAGCCAATATATTTGTTTGGACCCATAGTAGTGATGTTGTGACCCTTGCACCAATAATCCCATTTGGATAGTGAAAGCACTAGGGGAGTCATTGGACTTTTCAGGTGTAAAAGCTGCAGATTGGGACCAAAAAACTATAGTTTACAAGGCTAGAACAAGGCTGACCTCATAGCTAACCATTCAGATTGCAACCTGCTCTTGCAATTCAACAGGCAGGCTTGGTCTCCATGTTGTTCCATCGGGGCCATCCATGAGGGCAATCCCTACCGCTGCCAACTCCTTCCGAATTGAGTCAGATTTCTCGTACTCTTTGTTCTTTCTTGCTAATGTTCTTTCCTCAATTTTCTGCAGCACTTGATCTTCCGTCAACCTGGCCCGCTTCAATGCCTTCTCTCTCAACTGCTGCAGAACCTGTTTGGTTGAAAATGGAGGAACCTCTGGTTGAGAAAAGAAAATTCTCACTTTCCAAATAGAATTTCGATGTTCTGCATACCTCGGTGTAACTTGAAGGCATTAACCCCAGAATCGTTAGAACACCTCTGATTTCCTTTTCTAAAGCTAAAAGAGACTCAAGGCGTCGCTCCTGTTTCTTCCCCTGCAGACATTATTCAGCAGCCAAGTTTAATCAAGGAATTTGGTATTTTGAAGACTGAATTGTTCTATTTATTTCTTATTGGGTTAATAGAAAGAACTGTTACATGGAATCTTCCATGTAGGGGATGTGTACTGAGTGCGTCAGAAGAATCAGTCACAGACAATCACCTGTGACATGCCAGGATTTCTATCATAGTTTACTGTTGAATCTAACCACGTAGATGCCTAAACACAGACTTCTCTCACCATATACTTCTTAACTGAATTTTTTATTTTAAAGAAAGATAAATAGAAAAAAAAATAAATAAAAAAATTGTAAAATGACTGTAAATATTAGAGGCTTAAGCCACATGCATGTGTGGCCCTATCCATCCATGGACATGCAAACATGCCAGAATGCACACTTATGCAAGATAAGAGCTTTCCATAAGTAGGCCACCCTGTTTAGATCTTCCAGCCTGAAACTTGTACTTGTTCACTCCGGTGGGCTACTGTACAAATGGAGTCGATTGTTGGAAAAAAAATTGTTACAACCGTCCATTGTTTTTTACATTGTGGCTGACCTGAGGAGTGAAATGGCCTGATTCTGAAGAATAAGATCTAATCAATGTGTTCTGCCAGATGGAAAGCTAGGATCTAACACGTTTCACCGACAAGTGTGCTTGCAGGTGGATGGGAAGGGTTCCACATGCACATGGGCTAAGCAAACCTCAAAAAAATCAAACAACAGTTTCTACAACATAACTTTTTTTAATGGCAATTATGATTGTACAACATACTTCAAAAAAAGTAATATATACAATCTCTTTTGCTTCTCATTTTCTCCCACTTTTAATGCATGTTTAAAGATTTATATGTTTTCTCAATGTCTAGCATCTTCTTCCTTTATTTACTTTTAATTTTCCTTTATTTACTCTGCGATCTATGGAAGAAAAGCTGCCTTTCCCCCCTCTTTGTCATGGACCCCTTGACTTTTGTCCCCAACTAATTTCCTCTTTTGTCTAGGTCGCCCTTTTATTTTCTCACATTTAACATGCACAGCAGCAGGGTTGAGGAAGTCTATGAAGCTCGAACTGAAGACATTGTAGCTGTGGCTGCCCACGGATTTAATGGTGGCTAGTTTTTAGGATTTTAGGGTTGAAGAAATGGAGAGAAAAAAGGAATCGTGGGAAAGAGATAATCAGAGATTGTGGAGCTGGATGCTTGATGGGTAACAGGTCTCAGAGGCAGGGCAAGTGCAAGGAAAGAGCTGGGGACGTGAAGGAGAAGCGAGTGTCAGGCCAGTAGTTGTGTTGGGGGATGAAGCAAGGGAAGAGAGCGAGGAGAATAGCTAGATTCACGTCTGCCAAGAACTCTTGAGTCCTGTTGGCGAGGGATGTCGGCAGCGAAGATGATGGAGTTTCCAACTCTCTTCGTAGTAGGCCTCCATGAAGGCTGGCTTCCCATTAATTTTGCCAGTGTGTTTGGAAGAGCTAGTCATAATAAGTGTTCGAAATATCGGTATCGTGTTATGTATCGAACCCTTGGGATACAGATACATATCAGTTATCGCATGGGATATATCAATTGTATCGTGTTATGTATCCCTGTTGTTGGAAACATGGGGAAATATTGGGAAACTAGTTGAATTTTTCAATGAAATTTCTGTGATTGTTAAAATAATAATAATAATAATAATCAATACACACTTATAATTCAAAACATTACAAGAAACAAAGTGCACATAATAGGTTTTCTTTGTATGGGGGCCTAATCTATGCATTGTCTAACTGAATTGATGCAAGTACATTCAAAGTTTATTCATATAATTTATAAATGTAAGAAGACGTGTGGAAACACAAGCAATACATTCAAAAGCAAAAGAAGATTCACTAGATCAGGTTACATACATGTTTCATTTTATGTTTGGACACAGAGATTGCAACCAGTGTTCGAAGTATCAGTATCGCTACAAGTTTCGCTAGCTAGGGATATAGAAACAATATTGATATCACTGATAACTGGAAATGCGGGGAAACATGGGGAAAACGATGGAATTTTCAGTGAAACTTCAGGAGATGTTAAAATGTGTGTGTGTATATATATATATATATATATATAATATATATATATATATATAATATATATATATATATATATATATATATATATATATATTGCAAAAAGACTACATACATAACAAGTTTCCATTTAATGGGGCCTTAAAAGCATGTGTTGTTGTAAGAAATCAATCCAACCATCCCCTATGACCTATTTAACCATCCAAACATCCATTAATATTGCAAAATATCAACAACACATGATATTTCACAAAGAAATCATCAACAATTGGAAAGGAAACAAAAGATTGTGGTATCAATATCTCGCATTTTGTGATATCGATAATATCGAGATATTATCAATGGCAAATTCAACACTACATACAACCATGTACCCGTGAAAAAATTTTGAAATATTTTTTTTTCCTAATAAATAAAATTTTGATGATATTTATTGAAATATCGTTGATACACTTATGATACAAGAATTGCCTAGAATTTACATAGTCGAAAATATTGGCGACACATTGGTGACATTGGTGCATTGGCAATACATTAACGATATTGATACGCTGGTGATACTCAGTGTTCGAAATATCGGTATCGCACAATGTATCGCACCCTTGGGATACAGATACGTATCAGTTATCGCACGGGATATATCGTTTGTATCGCATAGTTTATCGCACTTTTTGGGAAACATGGGGAAACATTGGGAAAATGGTTGAATTTTTTAATGAAACTTTGGGGATTGTTAAAAAAGACCTCCATACATACTTTTAAATCATAAAATCTCAAAAAAGAATGGCACATAATAGGTTTCCTTTGTAGAGGATCCTAAGCTCTGCGCTATCCGATTGAACTAAGACAACTATATCCAGTATCCACCCCGTCTATCTGTTTTTCTATATCATTTTAGGACATTATGCAAAAAATTAAGCAGATCCAATAATCAGGTAGACCATATCATAGGAAACAATGGTGATTGACCATTAGTGGGCCACTTGAACTTTGGATATGCTTCACTTTTTGGGCTAAAATCATAAAATTATATGGTAAAATGGATGGATGGAGCAGATAAAATACATGAATTATAGTGGCCCCACAGAGTTTACTCACTACGTCGTTCCCACACTAGACGCAGAGGATTTCTTTCGCAGGGAGTTCCTGTGCTGGGAACCCAGATGGGGCCCACTGTGATGTTTGTGAAAAATCCTCCCCTTCCATCAGTTTTGTGATTTCACTTCAGAACAATACGCCAAAAATGAACCGTATATAAAGCTCGAGTGGGCCGTGCTAAAGGAAAATGTGGTTAGGGAAGTTCCTACCGTTGAAACCTACCTGAGTTCGACAGTGATGTTTACATGCCATCCATACCATTAATAACTTCATTCCTACAGGGATGAAATGAAATCACAAATATTAGCATGATTCAAAACTTTCATGGCCCATGAATATTTCAACTGTGGACATTCAATTATCATATTTTCGGCCCACTTGAGCTTTGGAAATGGTTCATTTTTTACATTGTGTCCTAAAATAAACTCACAAAACGGATGAACGGATAGGATTTTTCACAAACATCACAATGGGCCCCACATAAGTTCCCAGCACAGCAACTTAATGCAGAAGTCTTTCGCAGGAAATCCGCGTCCGTCGCAGGCGCTCCTCCCACTCAGGTTGTCTGAACGGTTCAAAGTGAAATGGGCCCCACAGTAATGTATTTATTATATCTATACCGTTCATGCATCTGGAGAGATCATTTTAGATCAAATGAGTAACATCCAAAGCTCAAGTGGACCACACCACAAATAGTTGTGGGGACTGATTCTCACCGTTAAAACATTTGTAGGGCCCACCATAACGTTTATTTTTCATCCAATCCATTCATTAGGTCACACAAATCTGGATGAGGAGGAAAAACAAATATCATATCGATCCAAAAATTTTGTGACCCCAAAAGGGTTTCAATGGTAGACCTTTAATCTTCCACTGTTTTTTTCAGTGTGGTCCACTTGATCTTTGGATCTGTCTTATTTTTTTGCTCAAGTCTTACGACGAGCTCGCCAAATGGACGAACGGTTTGGATATAACGCATACCTCATGATGGGACCCACAGAACTGGGTGACGACGTCAACACACCAGTCGGTGGTGTGCGGTACGGAAGTAGATTGTGTACTGAGTAACTCTGTACGCCAAGCGTACCGAGTAAACTCTGTGGGGCCCACCGTCATTCATGCATTGTATCAACTCCGTACATCCGCTTTATTATATAATTTTAGGGCTTTAAACCAAAATTTAATCATATCCAAAGTTTAAGTGGACCACACCACTTGAAATGGTGTGAATTGAAGTCTACCGTTGAAAAGTTCTTGGGGGCTCACGGAAGTTTTAGATCAAGATGATTTTTGTGTTTTCCATTCATCCATGTCTACATGATCTTATGGACAGTTTGGATGACAAATAAACATCACCGGGGGCCTTAGAAATGTTTCAACGGTGGAAATCAATACTTCCACTGTTTCCTTTGGTATGTTCTACTTGAGCTTTTGATATACTTAGGTTTTGGGCTCAACCCCTAAAATGATCCGGAAAAATGTTTGGACGGCATGGATAGACCACATACATTCAAGGTGGGCCCAACGGAGTTTACTCAGTACACAGTACGCAATCCGATTTCGTGCGATACGCCACCCTGTTCAAAAAACAGGGCCGGACGCCCTTTTTTTTCTAAGCAGAGGAGGTTCCGGCCCCAAAATCTCCCAAATCTTTGGATTCTGGCCCCAAAATTTCCCAAATCTTCGGATTCCGGCGAAGATTCTCCAGATTTCGACGAGGATTTCCCCCAATGTCGCCCAAATATCCAGATTTTGACGGATTTCTCTCCCAAATCGAAGGTTTTGCTTGCACTAACCTACGAAAGAAGTTTCGATTGGAATGGCCCACCAAATGGAAGCTTTCGATGATGACGATCTCTTGTACAGGTACCGAAATCCAGTTTCTTGTTTTTTTTTTTTGATTTTTTCGGATAATTATAGTTTTGATTTTTTTTTTTCAATTTTTTCGAGAAAATCACGCAATATCATCGAAATATCGTGCGATATCGACGATATATCGGCCGATATCTAAATTTGGGATTTTTTGGTATCTTTCGGGGGTTGCGATAACGATAATATCGGCCAATATATCGGCCGATAGTATCGATATTTCGAACACTGGTGATACTTAGCGATCCATTGCTAATACCCAGAATTTCTGATACTACCATTGTTATTGGTGTCGCTACCAGTGTTATCGGTATCACTGAGCTAGAGATATTTCAATAATATCAGAGAATTGATTGCAATCGATTTGCGAGAAATTGGAAATTTAGATTTTTTTTTTTTTTTTTTCCAATTTTCCACAACTCGGCCCGTCTCCAAATCTCGAAATTAAAGCTCCCAATCCATGATTTTTCATGTAAAACATAAAAAATCATGGATTTGTAACAATTCGACATTGATTTAACATGATTTACAGGAAAAAAACGGATCGAAAATCGAAAATGGTCACCAGATCGAACATGTGGGATATATCCCACTACTAGCGTGTTTTGTATCACACAAGTGGGATATAAGATATCTCGTGGGATATATCGGCCAATATTGTCGATACTTAAAACATTGGTCGTAATGGACGTTGGCATTCCTCGTGATCAAGTGATGGGTTGCTATTGCGGGTTTTCTTTCGTCTACATGAGTTCAGAAGAAGAAGTGGAGATAGCGATTGATATGATTAATGAAGAGAGCTTTGGGGGCCAAGAAACTGAAGGTTCAAAAGGCACATTTGATCCTGACGTCAAGAATAAAGAAGGGGGAAAGAGAGAGGGGGGAAAGGAAGTGGTTTCCGGAGAAAAGCATAATCATACTCGGATAATTCATAACACGCTTGTTCCATAGTTAAGGCAAGAAGCTCTATCTCATTCAGAGATGCAATGGCTAGGAAGCAACAAATGCAGGTGATGCCAGTAGATAGAGAAGTCCAGCCATAGGTTCCTCAGGAGCAAGATAAACATAAACCACCCCAGGAGGTTGAAAAAGCTAAGGAAATGGATATGGCTGATAACTCCAACAATGTTTTGAAGGTCCACGTTAGACCAAAGGTCATTGAGAAGGCCATGGCTACTTTGCAGTGGTCATTGATTGCCAAAACCACATTTGGCGCTTCCTTATCTCAAGTCTGACTTTGTATTAAGAATAGTTGTAACATATCGGAATCAAACTACTCTCTAAAACCCATCTAAGCAGAGGAAGTTTGGATCCTTTTTCAATTCTCACGGAAGCTTCGTTAAAGTTCTGAGGGTGGAATCTTTGCTTGATGGAGGACCTATTATTTATGTCAAAAGGGGGTCGGAGAAAACGCATTTTGGTGAGGAGGAAGTTTGGTTTATGATATGGGGAGTTCCTATGGAATTATGGTTCCATGAATTTTTTGTAGCAATCAGTTCATGTCTGGGGAAAACGGTAGCCATCAATGTTGTTAAATCGCATATGCGATCATTTGTGAATTAATTTTCTTTTTTTAAGGATTTTTTTTTTTTTTATGTAGAAAGATATAAAAAAAAAACTAAGGGAAACTTTCCTAAGTTAATAGATAACTAATTTTACATATTTAAAATACATTTGAGAGAAATAAAATCAATTAAACATCAAGTCATAAACATTCAACAATATAGTTAACGAGTAAGAAGTAACAACAAAATCAACAAGCTGTTTATTTATTATCGTAAAAAATCAACAAGGTATCTTCCTTGAAACTTGAAAGTGCTTGAATCTTGATCTTCCAATTCCGAGAGAGTGAGAGATTAAGACCACTTGGAAGTAGGAACTATGAGAGAGAGAGAGAGAGAGAGAGAGAGAGAGAGAGAGAGAGATTAAGATCACTTGGAATTAAGAAATGTAAGAGAAGAAGAGAGTAAGAGAGTTTTGGGGTGAGAATATTGCGAATGGATGAGGTTTGGAAGCCTTTTTATAAGGAAAAAGTTGTTTTTTTCTGCAAAAAATAAAAATGAAAATTTAATGTGCCATGGCCAATATGCGATTGCATACATCGCATATTTTCGCAAATGCCACATGCGATCGCATGTGCCATGATCGCACATGTGACCGCATATGTCACATATGCAATCATATATGCCATGATCGTATATGCAATCTACATATGGATATGCACATATGCAGCACATGACAACACTGGTAGCCATTGATCCAGCAACAGAGGAAGGCAAAGAATTCAGTATAGCACGTATTTGTGTGAGGAAAAGTTGTTGTATTGTCGACCCCAATTTCATCATGGTAATAGTCAGAGACGAGGCTTTGGATATGAAAATACAGAGAGAAGATCTTTGGAGGAATCTGAAGCAGTGGGGGGAAGTCTGGCATAGCGGGGAGCTCGGAAAAGCTTAAGCAAGGTACCATCGCAACGGGATGGGTAATGAAGGTGCATTTGCTCCATGCGTCGACACATGTGCGCACCAGATTGATTGTTCAGAGGTAGGTGAGAAGCTATAGAATGAGAGCATTTCTTCTCCATTAAGGCGAGGGAGTAGCTGATGCTCCTTATACCAGCCCGAACGGTAAAATTAGCAGGCTCTGTTTCCTCCCCTCAGGTTGAGGAAATACATACCCCCTTGTGTTGTCAACCTCGAACAGGTTCGGGAGGAGCATCGAGAGCCCTCGTATGCGAGTAACCAGAAATTATACATGTTGGTTCGGAGTGACTTTGAGCCTCCAATTCCGAATTCTCCGTCTAATAAAGAGGACGATCTCCCGTCTGATTCCAACACGTGGCAAGACCAGGATCAAGCGAGTGTTACAGAGACGAATATGATTTTGACATGTACCCATGGACCCCTTTAGTCGCTAGCCCTTGTGTGTACTTCCACATGTTTGCCTTTTACTCTTCTCCAAGCACGTGTGACCATTAGTGGATTGTGGGACACTTTTTCCCCTGTAATACAAAACGTCTATCTACCTTTCAAAGACTCGATGGTCCCCAACGACAACAGAGCCCTATGGTGCATTCCTCACTCTGATTTTGTGCTTCTCCTGATGGAATGAGCTAGAAATCCTCAGCGGAGATCTCAAACACGCTTAAAGAGTCATTTTCTGAGGACGATTAGTGGAACGAGCAATTGACACCAGACGGTGAATCGATTCTTGATGAGATGATTGAAGAGATTGATGAAGAGCCATGGCGGTCTATTGGAGGATGCTCTAGTAGTTACCTCATTGTGCATCATGAAAGCCTCAGAAGTTGTCATAGCTCCTCAGACAGAGATATCAAAGAACCCTGCTAATTAGCATGTTTCTACGGAGACGCTCAATCTATTTGAGGCTCACATTTGCCGGTCCAAGGATATTCTAGAAAAAGTAGGAGGCATGATCGATTAATCTTTCGGTGCCAAGGACGAAAATATTTACAACTTTGTTCAATTTGTCAAGGGCAAAGGAGCTCAACAATTACATGAATATAAGATATCCAAGGGGAAAAAGTATCCTAGGGGATGGCGAGAACTCCTAAGCCTCGAATGTTCGATAAACTACAATCCACTAATAGGTGATAAATGTTAGTCCTCCTGTAATGTAAGGGGATTAGGCTGTAAATTGAAGAAGGCCTAGGTTAGGAAGATGTGCAATAAATCAAAGGCATAAATTATAGCTCTGCAAGACACAAAGCTTTAGGCAATGGGCAAAGGTATGGTATTTTCTTTTTGGGGTATTCAGAATTTTGATTGGGCTAAATTAGATGTTCCTGGTTCTACAAGGGGGATTGTTGTAGCTTGGAATATGGACATAAGGAAATTGGAAGACCGTTTCAATGGGTTGTTTTCTGTGTCTGTTGTTTTACAGGACACCGTTTCTGATTTCCGATGGGTTATCTCTGCGGTTTACGGTCTTTGTTTAGTTGGTTGCATGAGCAGCTGTGGGTTAAGCCCTCTTCTATGATGCGAAGGTGGGATCTTCCCTGGTGCGTTGGAGGTGATTTCAACGTGGTACGATTTTCATACGAAAGATCAAACAAGGGCAGGTTGGTTGATCTTCCTTTAGGGGGCCAAAATTTACATGGTCAAACAATCAGGCTAATGCAATTCTCTTGCGTCTTGATAATTTCCTTGTTTTGCCTAACTGGCTCACGTAATTACCCCTAGTTAATCAATGAGGCTTACTGAGAGTTGTTTCCGATCACAGGTCAATTGTTTTGGAGGTGAATGATGTACACTGGAGTCCAAGATGTTTCTCTTTGAATTGGCTTGGCTGGAAATCGACGGCTTCAAATATCCTAGTTGCGGATTGGTGGTCCTCCTTTAAGGTAAATGGATTCACAAGTTTTAGACTTAGTCGTAAGCTCAAGATGTCAAAAGATAAAATCAAAATCTTGAAGAAAGAAGATTTAGGAGCAAGAGAAGCAGAATTTGACTCTATTTTGCTAAAGATTCAAGATCTTGATATTAAAGAAGAAGCAGGCCTTCTGTCGGAAGAAGATAGGGAAGAAAGAACAACTTTATTGGCTAAGTATGCTTCTTTTCCTAAAGAAGAGGAAATAAAATGACGGCAACCTTGTGGTTGAAAGGAGATAAGAACACAGATTTCTTTCATTGTGTGGCCAGTGCGCGAGCTCAAGTTAACGAAATTACAAGTTTGGTGGTAAAGGGTATAAGAATTACGGATAATGGCGAAGTTTGCATTTCCATTGTCCAATTTTACGAGAAACTTCTTTCTTGTGATAAATGGAGAAGACTGAGATTAGACAATTTGGTTTTTCGCTGCTCTATGTTGAAGAAGCAGATTTCCTTGAATCTCGTATCCTAGAAGAAGTCAAATCCGCGCTAGATTTGATGTGTGGAGACAGCCTCCAATCCTGATGGTTTTCTGATGGTATTTTTTTAAAATAAAAATAAAAATTGCCGATGGTGAGTAGGTATGTGATGGATTTCATGACAAGTTCATTGCTAGAAGTCACCTCTCTAATAATTTGGGAGCAACCTTTATAGCACTTGTCCTCAGGATTGAAGGTGCGGAGTTGTTGAAGACTTTTGTCCTATTAGCCTTATTGGAAGTCCATACAAAATATTGGCTAAAGTTTTTTCTCAAAAATTAAAGAGTGCTATCCAAGGTCATATTGGAAAATCAAGGAGCCTTTGTTGTGGGTAGACAAATTCTGGATGTTACCCTTATAGCTCATGAATGCATCGACTCAAGGTTAGAGAAGGGATGAGCGGTTTGGTTTGCAAGCATGATATAAAAAAGGCTTACAATCACATGTATTACAAATTCTTGGACTACATGTTGGATAGGCTTGGATGTCGTCCCAAATGGAGAGGTTGAATTCAATCATGTATCTAATTTGCATCCTTTTCCGTTTTGATCAACGGATCTTCTTATGGCTTTTTTAAGGCTTATCGTAGTTTAAGACAAGGAGATCTTCTTTCTTCCTATTTGTTCATCTTGATTGGAGATGTGTTTAGCACAATGCTCCACAAAGCGGGGGAAAATGATCTAATTTCTGGTTTTAAGGTAGCAGATGCAGGGGTGCAAGTTAGTCATCTTTGGTATACAGATGACACAAGTCTTTTTGCAATGCAAACACAACTTCAATCGACAAACTTCGGAAAATAGTGGTGAGTTTTTTAAGCACTTTCTGGATTGAATGTTAATGTTTCTAAAAGTGAAATGTGGGGGATTCATGTGGAGAGTGAGGAATTGTTGCATCTTGCAAATATTTTTTTGTTGTAGGAGAGGAACCTTCCCCTCTTCCTATTGTGGCTTACCTCTTTGCATTGCAAAACCGACGAAGCATATACGGGAATTGGGACAAGCAATGCAGGACACATGATTTAATGTTATCATGCAACGTGGAGATTATGAAAGAGTCCATAAAGTAATTCAATTAACAAAAGATGCTAACCCACCAAGTAATTAAGAGTAAACAATAGGAAATAAAATATGATTTAACCTAAATCACATGCCCACATGCTACGAAATCACATAAATCAATTAAAACTAGGCTTGATGGAAGGATAGAACTTCAATTTAGCATATGCAGGTTCCACACTCAAGGGACAGATTTGTAGGTTTTATGATTAGGGTTAGGAAGGGGAAAATCTGAAATTTGGAAAATTAGGGTTCATAGAAATTGATGATTTTGGAATTATGATTTTTTGGAAATTGGGGATCTAGGGTTAGGGATGCGAAATGAATGGGTTTTGATGCGGGAAGCAAGGGGAAATGAAAAGACTGAGTGGTTGTCCATACAGTCATCTTAGGGGCTTGCACGTGCGGGTCATTGGCTAGCGTTTTTGGGTTCCCAATGGTTGATTTCAGTTGAGGTTCAAGTTGGATGATGAAAAGTTGAAGAAAAAAGATGATTTGGATGGTCTTGGATAGGAAGGGAAGAAGAGAGATGAAGTTTTTGGAAGAATACCTCTTTTGGATAGAAAAGAAGAGACAATGAAGATGATAGATGGAAGCCTTGCATCTCCATTGAATGTGGAATGGAATCACTCCACATCCAAGCTCCAAATCACATGGAGTATTCTTCAAATCATATGAAGAAGAGAGAACACAACTTTTTTTCTTCAAAATAATGGCTTTGGGCTTTACACACCCATCTTTCTCTTTTATAGTATAAAAAAAGACATTTTACAAAAAGGCGCTCTTTAATAAAATTCTCAACATAAAGACGCTTAATAAATTAAAAGTTGTTTCAAACTCCCTAATATCAACACAAGTATAAGGTATACCAAAAATAACAAGCATGTAAACAATCTAAACAACTAAACTATTTCGTGGCCCATGGGGGTCCACGATCAAGATATCTGATGATGATGATCCAACGGTCCAATAATTGTGTCCACCCAATCCAACGATCCGATATGTCCATCAAGCTCCTATATGCAGCCCACATGCATCTTCCCAGTGTGGGGTCTTCAAAGATGCACGAACACACACGTGGGGTCTTCCACGTAGCTAGAAATGTGAATTGGGCCAAGTGGGCCACGTGGAATTGTCGTCTAGCCATAAGGAGACTGGCTCAGCCTTCCTCTGATACGGTGTTCAGACGTCCTCATCAATTCCCCTCGGCTGAGGAGATTTCGCCTATGGCGAAATATTGTAGTGATACGTGAGGAGATCCGGTTTCATCGTTGAAGCTCTACCTCTGTGATCCACATACTGTCTGACTTTGGTATGCCCTTCCACTAGACAAGGTAATCCTGGTAACCGACATTTCGTGTGGAAACCGCTTCTTCATCTAAGATATCCTCTATTTCCTCTCTTCTCGTAGGTATAAATGGTACAGATGGTAAAGGTTGAGAAGAGGGGTCGGGTAATGGCCATGAGTTATGGGACAGGTCAGGGACATCATCGTCAAGGTTTATGTGAGGGTTAGGGAAAGGTCTATGGAATGGTACAAGATCTTCCATGTTAAATGTGGAACCAATACCCATGTTAGGTGGGAGATCTATCAAGTAAGCATTCGGACCCCATCTTTTCAAGATTTTATATGGTCCGGCGCTACAGTCGTGTAATTTTTTTATGGTTCCCAGTGGAAACTTTTTGGACATATTCTAATCATGACTTCATCACCCATAACAAACTCTTTAAACTTATGGTGTGAGTCAGCAATAATTTTGTATGTTTCATTACTTATATTGATTCTTTTTCTAATCTCCACATGCAAGTCATGCATATGTTGTGTAGATGCATTTGCAACCTCTGAAGGCCTATGGAACACTAATATGGGTATGCAATCTATAGGGGTTCTAGGCTCATCTACTTGTCTTTCCAGATCCACTTCCTCCCCGGGACTCATTTGATCGTGACGAAGGTTTGGTAGAGTCAACGGGTGAATGTCCCGCACGGGTGTAAGCTCATCTGGTATATCCTCTGGAATAACAACACTAAACTCCTCCAATACCAGACTCACCTCAGGTGGTAACTCTAAACTACCCTTAAGTGTAATCTCGGGCGGCATCTCCATAATAACCTAAGGTGTGAGTCGTGTGACCTCATTTGCCACATGGGCATACAATGTCAAATCAGTTTTAGTCTCTCTTTAGACTCTTTGGCATTAATTATAGGAAGAGACTCAAGTTGGAGTTTCGTCACATCTTCAAGACCACGTTTTGTGATGTCCTCCTTTTTCAGGGTGCTTTTGGGCGAGAGAGGCTTCAAGACAATCATTTTTCCTTCATACAGAAACGAACACGTATACAAGCAACCGAATAGTGTTGTGTCCCTGTCATACAACCAAGGCCTGTCCAAAATGATGTGACCTATATCCATAAGCAAAACATCACACCACAACGTGTCCGTATATGAACTAAACTGGATGGGAATGGAACAATGCTGAAAAACTGGAATCGAAGATGCAACTAGCATCTAGCATCAAGCCACCAAAGCTTGACCTAAAACCATTACCATCCAAGTTAAATACATTTATTTAGGTCAAGGAGACACATATCTAGTAGTGATTTCCTCTCACTTGAATGATGAGCAAGAGAGCAAGTTGATTGCTACTCTTAAAAATCATAAGAGTGCCATATGATGGACTATTACGGATCTCAAGGGAATTGATCCCCTAATTTGCAAACACTGAATACACCTAAAGGAGAACACCAAAACATCGAGGCAACCACAACACCGATTAAATCCAAACATGAGAGATGTGGTTAAGATGGAGGTGTCGAAACTATTAGGTGTGGGTATCATCTACCCTATATCCGATAGTCAGTGGGTGAGTCCAATTCAGGTAGTGCCCAAGAAATCCTGAATTACAATCGTAACCAATGCCAACAACAAACTTGTGCCAACTAGAGTTGCCACTAGTTGGAGGATGTGCATTGACTACAGGAAGTTCAATACTATCACGAGGAAAGACGACTTTGCCTTACCTTTTGTTGATCAAATTTTAGAAAGATTGGCTGGCATTCCTACTATTCTTCCTAGACGGGTACTCTGGCTACAATCAGATTGAGATAGCCCCCTAAAGATAAGGAGAAGATCACATTTACATGCCCCTTTGGTACCTTTTCTTACCAAAGGATGCCATTCGAGGTATGCAATGCTCATGCGGCATTCTAAAGATGCATGCCTAGTATCTTTTCAGACATGATTGGGCATTTTCTGAAAGTGTTCATGGAGGACTTCTCCGTTTTGACGAGTGCCTCAAGCACTTGAATCTGGTTTTGACAAGGTGACAAGGTGTGAAGAGAAAAATCTTATCTTGAATTGGGAAAAGTGTCACTTTATGGTTTAAATGGGAATTGTTCTTGGACATATGATCTCGTCCAATGGAATTGAAGGGGACAAGACCAAAATAGACTTGATTGCTAATTTTTCAGCTCCCAAAAGCATATGTGACATTCGCTCTTTTCTCGGTCACACAGGATTTTATAGGAGGTTCATTAAGGATTTTAGCCAAATCTCTAGACCATTGAGTAACCTCCTTCAAAAGGATGTTCCATTTGAGTGGACTAACTCATGCCAAGAGGCTTTTATAAAGCTAAAGGGTATGTTGACAACCGCGCCAATCATGCAACCACCCGATTGGAGTGTTCCTTTTGAAATCATGTGTGATGCTAGTGACTATGCTATTGGGGTTGTGTTAGGCTAAAGGAAGCACAAGAAACCATGTGTTATCTACTATGCAAGTAAAACGCTAAATGGTGCGTAGATAAATTACTCCATGATGAAAAAGGAACTTGCCATACTCTTTGCCCTTGACAAATTCAGGTCCTACTTGATTGGTTCCAAAATTATAATTTTCACGGACCATATGGCGCTCAAGTATCTTCTCTCAAAGAAGGATGCTAAGCCTCGTCTTTTTATATAAATCTTCCTACTCCAAGAGTTTGACTTAGAAATCCATGACAAGAAAGGAATAGAGAACGTAGTAGCAGATCACTTGTCTCAACATATTCTTTCGGAATCCATTAAGAGTTTGCCGATTCAAGATACTTTCCCAGATGAACAATTATCTGTTGCCTCCTAATTACCTTAGTACACTGACATAACAAATTATCTTGTGACAGGAAAATTATCGATCCATTGGACATCACAAGATAAGAAGAGATTTTTAGCCGAGGTTCGTAGTTTTTTCTGGGATGACCCTTATTTATTCAAATATTGCCCAAACGAAATCATTAGAAAATGTGTTCCGAACAATGAACAATCAGTTGTTATCTCCTTTTGTCACTCATAAGCTTGTGGAGGTCATTTCTTAGTAAAGAAAACCGCCGCCAACAATCTTCAATGTAGTTCTATTGGCTGACTATGTTTAAAGATACTCGTGAGTTTTGCAAACCGTGTGAGCGATGTCGGAAAATGGGAAGAATGACCAGAAGAAACATGATGCTTGAAAATCCGATCCTAATAGTGGAGATTTTTTATTGTTGGGGTATTGATTTCATGGGACCCTTTCTCCCATCTTTTGGGCATCTTTACATTCTCCTAGCAATGGATTATATTTCCAAATGGGTGGAGATGATTCCTTGTAGAACTAAAGACCACAAAATAGTTATATGATTCTTAAAAGAAAATATTTTGTTAAGATTTGGAACACCAAGATCAATAATTAGTGATGGAGATTTGAACTTCTATGATAGGCCATTTGAGAACTTGAGGAAATATGACATTACACACAAAGTGGCTACACCCTATCATCCACAGACAAGTGGACAAGTTGAAGTTTCCAATAGGGAGATTAAACGGATATTAAAGAAAACTGTAAACCTAAAACATAAGGATTGGTCTTTGGGAATAACTGACAAGTTGTGGGCTTATAGGACTACATTTAAAACTCCTATTGGAATGTCTCCCTATAGGCTTGTCTTTGGGAAAGCTTGTCACTTACTAGTGGAATTGGAACAATAAGGCATACCGGGCCATAAAGAAGTTCAATTTCGGCATTGACAAAAGCTAGCACGCTGTGTAAACTCCAGCTTGTGGAGTTAGAAGAAATTAGGAAAGACGCGTATGACAACGCGAGAATATATAAGGAGATGATGCAAGTGTTCCATGAAAAGAATATTTTCACGAAAACGTTTGAGCCAAATCAAAAAGTACTATATAATTCTCATCCCATCTCTTTCCTGGAAAATTGCGATCCAGATGGACCGGTCCTTTCATAGTAAAGAATGTTTATCATTATGGGGTCATGGAAGTTGTGAATCCCAAAAACGATTGTGTGTTTAAGGTAAATAGTCAAAGATTGAAACCATTCGTGGATAAATTTGCTCCAAAGGACATGTCCATACCACTGGAATATCCTATGTGCCAGGATTGATCTCCTAATATGATGGAGATTATTTCCCTTGATTTCTTAGGATTTAGTTTTCTTTAGTAGGCTAGGATGTTTTGTTCGTAATTTTAAGTTGGTGAAGCACCAATCTTTGAAGTTCGCTACCATTCATGCTGGCCTTCAGGTACTTGTTTCCACCTACTCTTTATTTTGTTGTTATCATGTTATTTATAGTGCATATATTTCATACATTGAGGACAATGTATAATTTAGGTTTGGGGGAGGGTTTCCATAGGAAAAATTTTGAATTTGAGCTGAAAATTATGAATTTTTAAAATTTTTTAAAGAATATTTTTGTAATCTTAAGTAGTTTTCAGAAGAAAATCTGAGCATTAGAAGATTTTAATATTGAGTATTTTTTAAGCTTGGATGCTAGTTACTTAATGAATTTTAAGATTAAGTTCAGTTTAATAATCTTTAGTTGAAAAGTTTTTAACATTGATTGAGTCATGAATGTAATATGTCATATCTAGTTTTACACATTAGAGTTTTGGTTGGATACTGAATTGTCGACTTGATGATTTTTTGAGAATGTTAGGAACCAAGACTGATGAATTGTCCATTATGTTCATGTGATAAGTGAAAAAGAGAAAAAAAATACCTAGCTAAAAAATAATTGTCGAAAAGGGCTACCTATTGAATTGTCCATGAAAAAAACTGTTTGGTACTAAAAAGAAGAAGAAGAAGAAGAAGAATGTATGTACAGAAAAATAATAATAATAATAATGAAAAATAGAGTGAAAGTCATCGATGGAATAATCAAGAGTTGGATGAATGAAGCGTTGAATTGTAAGACCAGTTCTTGATTGGGCTTTGGTTGATCTAATCATTCCTTTGACTTTCCTTGTGAACATGAAAGTGGAAAAACTAAATCTATGGTGGTGCTAAGTCTAGGTTATATAGTGCATTCATGAAACTCAATGTAGGGAATTATTCAATCATATGATTATTACTTTGAACTTAATCAGGATATTCATTAAGATGTTGTAACTTAGGTGAATGACATGTTTGATATTATTCGATTTGATTCTCTTTGGATTGGATTGGTTTGAAATTATTTGAGATTACATGATTGACTCTTTTGAGAATTTGTCTTTGGATTCAAAAATTTTCGCATGTTTTGCTCGAGACAAGCAAAAAGTTGATTGGGGGTTGTGATCAAGCCTATATATTGCATATTTATCATCTTAATTGCATTAGTTTCAATGCATTCAAGTGCTAAATTGACTGACTAACATATGTCTTGTACATGCGAGGTAATTTGGAAGATAGATAAAATCATGCATAAGAAGAAAGAATTAAAGCTCAAAGGCGAATTAAGTGAAGACTTGGATGTTTGGAGGTCATTGTTGAAGAATTCACATGCCAAAGATACAAAGGATGAAGAAAAAGCTGAAAAATCACACAGTCCATTAACAGAAATAATTGATTGTTCTGTCCCACTTGAAGTTGGTACGGTCCGACTGAAAGTGCCCAGACTAGTCCAAGAAGAAATACTGATTTTCAAAATTAATTCGACTCGACAGTCGGTCTGACCAAAGTTAGGTTCGGTGCCACCGAAGGAGGGTTCGATCCGACCTGAGGGAGATAGACTTCAGAAGAATTATGAGAAAATTCAATTGCAACCAATAGATAAATTCAGTTCGACCGAAGTAATGTTCGATGCGACCGAAGGCTATGGTTGGTGCGACTAAAACGGAATAAAGTGCGAACTTTTGAAGTCGGTTCAAAGTCGGTGCAAATCAAGTCTATTTAAGGTGTTTTAATCTCTTCTAGGTACGAATTAGGGCTTGGGAGAGAAACCAAGGAGTAGCAGAGCTTCTTCAGAATTGTCCTTCCTACTCAATCCTTTGGTTCTAGTTTATTTTTCCAGTTTTTCTTTTGTTTTTGTTTAAGATGTTAGTCATGTTTAGCTAATCTCTTAGTTAAGGCTAAGGGATGAACCTTTTGATGGAGATTTAATTTTTAATTCGTTTTAATGAAAGCTTTATATTATTTATGTTGAGTTGTGATTGGATGTAATTGAATTATTAGATTGGGAAAGGAATCAATCTGTAAAGTTTTCCATTTATGGTCGCCTCCAAGTACATTGATGCTTTCAATTCCCTACGATGTGATTACCTAGATCTTCATGAGAGATCAAGCCTATAGTGATTCTAATCTTTGTTGGATGTTTAAGATTGAGATTAGTGTGTTATCTTCCGATTAGAACGGATTAGAATTCAATTCTAGTTGAGTTATCAACTCGAGAAGACGAATTAAGTTTGAATTCCATTGATTGGGGATTCCTAGATCCTCAATAGTTTTTTTACTAATTGTTTTAAACCCTCCTACTTCGTTGGATTAAAAACCCAGAAAACCCAACTAGTTCTAAGTGTATTGTCACCAAAGTCCCTGTGGATTGACCTGAGTCTCACCGAGTTATTACTACATCGTAGCCCTGCACTTGGGGTTGTCAACCGTTGGGTTCGATTATGCATCTTTCTAGATCCAAAACCTGATTGAAATCCAAATGTCCCTGATCCCCTTTTAGTTTCCAGAACTTCGTGAAGCAGGTGAAGCCAACGTTTCTCAAGGCTCACGTCTGACTACCCGTGAAGAAGTAGTACTCCGGGTGGAAGAAGTGTTCACCCCTCTACCGAATGTATGTCTGATCATGGGGGTTCTCTCCCAAATTGTGTTTGGCAAGGTAATGAGGAAGGGTAAAGAGAGCAAGAGGAACGACAAAGGATTTCAAGCTTGAAGTGGTATAGTTGTGGATGCTTAGTTGGTGTTGAATACAGAGCGCGAAGATGATGGTCCTTCGTCAGATGAAGAGTGCGGAGAGAATGATCCTTTTCTACCTTTACCAGAAGAGTCTGTGTGGCGACGGCAATAGGGTGTTGACCCGGGAGTAAGTCCTTGTAATGAGGAATCAGTCTCTGTAAGTCCTCTGGCTGTTGATTGTCAAATGGTGATTGTTGATAGTGCAACATTAGTTGTAAAGGAGCGGGGCCCCAAAGTTTATGTGGCCCATGGTATGATACGTATTAAAATGTTTGCGATGGAAGTTGCTCGGCTAGTGGGAGTTTCCTTTGGGGATAGGTCAGAGGACTTTGTGGTCCTTCTTGAATTTGTAGAAGAAACGGGGAGATTACCAGTGCACCAAGTGGTTTTGACTCAGTTGTCCTTCAAGACAAATAGTTGGTGTGTGCTAAGATCGATAATCAGAGTGCGGAATTCTTTAAGATGGGGCACCAGCTGAGGTTCGCATGGGTTTAGTCAGTGTGCAATGAAAGTTTCAAGCTGGAATGTGAGGGGGCTGGGATGTCCTCAGAAGTGACGACAGATAATAATAATAAATAAATAAATAAAATAAACAAGTGCAAAATGTTCAAGGTGCAGATTACAGCGTTTCAAGAGACAAAGATGCAAGAAATAGATCAGTATATTGTTAACTCATTATGGTGGGGGAAGAAGAAAGATTGGATTTTCTCGGAGGCTCTAGGTTCAGCAGGAGGGATTTTAATAGTTTGGGATTCTAATATTTGGTGTAAAGAGGATACTAGCAAAGGAAATAATTCTTTATCGGTGGTTTTTAAAGAAGTAGCTTTAGATTTCAAATGGGTGATTTTTGCAGTTTATAGGCCGTGCCGTTCGAAATTCCATGCGGAATTCTGGAAAGAATTGGATTTATATAGAGGCAAATGGCACTTGCCCTGCTGTGTTGGCGGCAATTTCAATGTCGTTAGATTTGTTCATGAAAAATCCAAGGAGGGGTCGTATTTCTACTAGCATGCAAAATTTTTATGATTGGATTATGAGAAATGATATGGTCGATCTTCCTATGTGTGAAGTAAAATTTACTTCGTCTAATAGTCAAGTAAATCCAACTCTCTCGAAATTAGATCGGTTTCTTCTTCCCCAGATTGAGTGGAGATGTTGCCGTTTATTCACCAAAGAAGGCTGCCGAAGCCGATATCTGGCCATTGTCCGATTTTGTTAGAGCTAGATGCGGAGAATTGGGGTTCAAATTGTTGAAAAAAGAAATATGCAAATGGAAGGAGTAGGTCTTAAAAGTTTGTGAGAAGGAAACCACAACATTATTGGAAGATGTTCAAAAGCTTGACATTAAAGAAGAGAGGTTTTATTGGAAGAGGAGAAAGCATGGCGAGAAGTTTTTCGGGCCAAGTATAATGTTAGGTTACGTGAGGAGGAAATTAAATGGTGGCAATGTTCACGAGCTCTATTGTAGAAGGAAGGCGATTGGAACACCAAGTTCTTTCATTTGAAGACAAGTGCAAGGGCAAGGGCTAACAAAATTATTTCCATCACGGTCGATGGTGAAAGAAAAGAGGGTTAATAGAAGGTTTGTGCTTTGATAGTTGAATTCTATAACAAGTTGTTTTCTCATGAGCATTGGAATAGGCCGATTTTGGATAACCACTCTTTTGAACCTATTTCATCATTAGTGGCGGATTCGTTGGAAAAGCCTTTCCTAAGGAAGAAGTTAAACAAGCGGTGGAGGATTTGGGTAGTGATAAAGTGCAAGGGCCGGATGATTTTCCGATGGCGTTCTTCTGGAAGTTTTGGGGGTTGATTAACAGAGATGTGCTTGCTTTCTTAAATGATTTTTTTGAGAAAGGTTATATAGCTTCAGAGATGGGGCCCATGTTCATGGCCTTAATTCTTAAACAAGGAGTTGAGTGTATAAAAGATTTCAGACCCATAAGCCTTCTGGGTGGTCATAAAAGATCTTGTCAAAGTTGCTCACCTCAAGATTTCGAGTGGTGTTGGGAGAAGCAATTTCAAAATCGCAAGGGGCTTTTGTTAAAGGCAGGCAAATTGTTGACAATTTTCTACTGCAAGAGAATGTATAGACGCGTATA
This sequence comes from Magnolia officinalis, assembly GCA_021015155.1. Taxonomy (NCBI): domain Eukaryota; kingdom Viridiplantae; phylum Streptophyta; class Magnoliopsida; order Magnoliales; family Magnoliaceae; genus Magnolia; species Magnolia officinalis. Next base: position 41,217,824 of record JAJHSJ010000015.1, read on the forward strand.
ACAGAAATGGGTAAAAAGGTTTGGTGTACAAGCTAGATATAGACAAAGCATATGATCACGTCGATTGGGACTTTTTGGATTATATGCTAGCTAGGCTGGGATGCAAGGTTAAATGGTAGACTTGGATGCAAGAATGCGTCAAGTCTGATAAGTTTTCGATCTTAGTGAATGGTTTCCCAAAGGGTTTCTTTCGGGCATCGTGAGGTCTTCATCAAGGGGATCCTTATCTCCCTATCTGTTCGTGATGATTATGGAAGCTTTCAGTAGACTCATAGGCAAAGGGGCAGAGGTGGATAATTCTGATTTCCAGATTTCTCATTTGTAGTATGCGGATGATACTCTGTTATTTTGCGAAGCAAACACTTATTCTGTAGAGAATCTGAGAGCAATCATAGCTACATCTCAGGCAATTTCGGGTTTAAAAGTTAATCTTACAAAGAGCAAAAAATTTGGAGTAGGGATTTCGGAGGAAATGAAGTTTTTCGCTTCCAAGTTTGGGTGTAGGGAGGGTGCCTTTCCTACATCGTATCTCGGCCTCCCATTGTGCATTGGTAAGCCTGTGAAACATCTTTGGACAAAGTTATCAAAGATTCAAAAGTAGATTGTCTCACTGGCAGACTCGATGTTTATCCTTGGATGGTAAAATTACATTAATCAAGTCGGTTTTATCAAATCTTCCGGTGCATTACATGCCGCTATTTAAATGCCTGAAATCGGTCATAGATAAGTTGGAAAAACTATGGAGGGATTTCTCGTGGAAAGGTACGAAAGATGTTCACAAATTTCATCTTTTGAAATGGGAAGAAGTGTGTAAGCCTACAGATCAAGGGGGAGAGAGTTTTAGGAAGTTGGAACACATAAATGTAGCGCTACTTGGGAAGTGGGTTTAAAGGTTTGGGGTAGAAGTTCACTCCCTATGGAGAGGTGATTCGGAGGAGATATGAGGAGGACGATAGGGGATGGTGGATTAGACAATCTTCATTGTATAGAGCATCTTCTCTTTGGAAATCAGTGGCGTCCGTTAAGCATAAAGTATGGGAAAACATTGGTTTTAGGCTAGGTAATGGAAAGAACGCCAGATTTTGGGATGAGATATGGATCACAGGGAATAGGCTGAGGGATCTCTTTCCTAGGTCGGCGGATATTTCAAGTGGGGAGGATCTCAAAGTGGAGAATTGTTTCTCTTTGGTGGGAAAGGAAATAGTTTGGGCTCCTCCTTGCAGAAGGAATTTATCAGACGAGGAATTTTTAGAGTTTCAATCTGTTAGATAAGCTTCCAGGGTGTTGCCGGTTATTTTGGAACCTGATTTGCTGATTTGGTTGAGAACTTTTCTAGGTGAAATCTCTTTATTTGTCTATTAGCGGTGAGATTGCTCCGGGGGAGCTCTGTCCGACATCTTTCGTTTGGAGGTATCAAGCTCCCTTAAAGGTCGCGGTGTTTGCCTAGCTAGTGGGAAGGAAAAAAGTGCTTATTGTAGATAATCTTCGAAGAAAGAATATGATTTTGCCGAATGTTTGTCTTTTATGTCTTCAAGCAGAGGAATCGGTGGGTCATTTGTTTATCCAGTGCTCGTTTGCAAGAGAGTTATGGGATAGTTTTCTCAAGTTATTTGGCATCGATCGGGTTCTCGTCAGGATCTATGGATCTTTTTCTTTTGAGTTGGCATGGAGGGGGTATAGGGAAGACTAGAAGGAAGATTTGGCATCTTTCTCTTTTGGCTATTCTTTGGGCTCTTTGGCTTGAAAGGAACAATTGTTGTTTTAAGAATCGAAAGAGGCAGGTTAAATCTTTCTTAGAGCAAAATTTCTGGTGGTGGAATGGATGTTTTCAGCTTCTATCCTTTCCTATCATCTGGATTGACGGAGGGTTCTATTGTTTGTTTTCTTTTTGTCCTCTTGTAGTCTCGTGGCTTCGGCCCTTCTTTCAATAAAATTTTCAATTCTAAAAAAAAAAAAAAAAAAGGATCTGTTTCCCGCAATTGGGCATCATATAAATACAATGCCTCAATCAGAAAGGGCAGCCAGCCATACCTTTCGTGTATGAAGGAGATCATTGATAGTTTTCAGCGGCTCTGAAGGGCAGCCAAAACAACAGGAGTATGCAAATCATCTGACATAGAAGCCTTGAACTCGCAACAGAATCTATTAATGCAGTTCATGGTGTCATGAGGGATCAAGTCGTTCGTACTTTCTTCATGATGTTGGCTGAAATGATCTTCACAATCACGTAGAGTCTGCAACCATGCATAGGTTATAAGAATGCTTAGCAATTCTGTAAACAATGCAGTGAAATGCACGCATGCAGGTTTGAATACATGTGCCTATGTATATCGAGAGAGAATCATGGTACCTGATAAATGTAAAAGACGCGATCAGATGCACTTTCAAGCTGTGCATTTGAGTAATTGATTGGTGATCGATAATGTGTGCCCATCAAGAACAGCCTCAAAGCAAGTGGATGATACAGATCTATAACCTGTTGAGGATCAGATGTTTAAGGCTACATAAGGTGAGTCAAACAAGAGCACCTCAGATGCAAAGGGCAATGAAGGAGCCCAGAATCTCTCCTTCACGCAGATGGGGCTGCATGTGAGAGATGCAAATCACTCATCAGGAAAAATCCACCATGATGTCCTGGACCAAAAATCAGATGGGTTCACTCATTAGATGTGTCACACATGGACCAAAACAATTGAGGGTTTTAGGAAGAAAAAAATCCCAGCAGTCATTGATCAATGTACACATGCAACTGATGAGTGAACTGACACGATTTTGGGCATCTACACGTGGTGGGGCTGCCTGATGGGTGGCTTGGATCTTGCGTATGTAGAATAGTTTGGTATGTACACCTTCACATGGAAGTGTGTATTGAGAGGTTTGCATGCATCTAGCAGAACTTATGAAAGGGAACGCTTCTGACTACTCAAAGTTCCAACTATACCTGACGGATTGTAAAGAAGTTTCCAAGTGACTTTGACATTTTCTCCGAGTCCACAGTTACAAAGCCATTATGCACCCAGTAACTGACACTGCTCTTGTTACAGGCAGCACAACTCTGAGCAATTTCATTTTCATGGTGTGGGAAGACGAGGTCCATCCCCCCACCATGTATATCAAAGGAGTGGCCCAGATAAGCAGCACTCATTGCACTGCACTCGATATGCCATCCAGGCCTTCCAGGTCCCCAAGGACTCTCCCAATACGGCTCCCCGGCCTTTGCAGACTGCAACCAAAGGGAATGAAGTGACCAACTTGATAGAAAATAGAAGCATAAATGACTTCTCATGATACAGAAAAACTCTCCATCCACTCACTTTCCATAAAGCAAAATCTGCAGGATTTTGCTTCCTTGAGTCCACAGCAACCCGCTCACCTGCTCTATTATCTTCTAACTTTCTCCCCGATAATCGACCATAATCAGGAAATTTGTCCACAGAGAAATATATATCTCCATCGATTCTGTAGGCACAACCATTATCAAGAATCTGTACAGAAAACGATCACCTAAGTCCAAGTTCATGTGATGGATGATTTTTTAGTACACCCAATGTAAAGCTCAGCAAGAACGAATGCAAGTTATAAAGTTAACTAATTAGAAATGCGAATATAGAAATGCAAGGTCCAGGCGATCACTCAGGGAAAAGCATGCTAAGCATGTGCTGCTTGGTCCATCTAAGCAAGGCGTGTTCCGCATAGACCTAATATCCTAGCACACTTGCTTAGATGGACATTTTTCCTAACAGAGGGCACCTGACACTTAGAAATGGCCTCATGTTATTATTATTATTTTATTTTTATTTTTGAAGAGAATACAAAGAACCCACAGAAAACTAAGGCGAAAACCAACTAGGAAACTGAGAAGGAGATGATCCAACTAGAGATGCACCATTTAATCTTAGAAATGGTGGTAACCACCACCTCCCTCTTGTTTTGAAAACAAGCAGCATTCCTTGAACCCCAAATAGCCCAGAGCACTGCCATAAAAGTCATCCTCCACCTAGCTTTACCGACTCAGCCCCCTCCACACCCGTGCCAAGCCAATGAAGTGTCATCCCTGGATCTTGGCATGGCCCATACAATTTGAAGCTCGACGAGAAAGTGATGCCAATTTTTTGTGGCGAGAGCAACGAAGAAATAGGTGATCGACTGATTCTGCATCCTCCATGCACATTAAGCATATATTGGGAAGAACCAACGATCTCCTCCGAATGTTGTTTATAGTAAGGATCTTTGTAACATCCCAGATGTTACTAGTTTAGCTGAAGTTCACTCCATAACTTATTATGTGTATTTAGTGCTCAAAATATCGGTATTGTGTTACGTATTACATCCTTGGGATACAGATATATATCGGTTATCGCACGGGATATATCGTTTGTATCAAGTAATTCATCATACTTTTTGGGAAACATGGAAAACATTGGAAAAATGGTTGAATTTTTCAATGAAACTTCAGGGATTGTTAAAAAAGACCTTAATAAACACTTTTAAATCATAACATCTCGAAAAAAGAAGTGCACATAATAGGTTTCCTTTGTATAAGGTCTCAGGCTATGCGTTGTCCAACTGAACTAATGCAACTATATTCAAATTTAATGCATAACATTTAGAATGTATGTGATGATCATTCCATCAAACACTCCTAAATGCTTCGAAATTAGTTGACAATTGGTTAAATTAGTTGACAATTGGTTGAAGGGAAATTTTGAAAAGAAAAAAAAAAAAACTTATTAATTGTTAATTAAAATGATTTTTATTTTCCGAAAATTGACGACGAGTCGAAGACTTAACAAATTAGTAGATCAGCTCTCATACATGCTTCATTTCATGTTTGGAGTGCAACATTGCAAACAATTTGGAAGAAATTGGGGAAATTTTGAAATTTTCCCAAATTTCACCAAATCAAACCACCTATACTCAATTTTCGAAATTAGAGTGTATGTGATGATCACTTCATCAAATACTCCTAAATAATTCAAAATTAGTCTCAATTGATAGCTGGTTAAGGAAAAAAAAAAAAACATAAAGAACGTGAAGAACCAATGGATATCAAAATCAAAGCTCCAACTCCATGATTTTTCATGCAAAATATAAAGAACCAATGGATTTATAACCATTCGACATTGATTTAACATAATTTCAAAAAAAAAAAAAAAAGGATCAAAAATTTAAAATGCTCACTGGATCGAACATGTGGGATATATCGGCACTACCTGTGCAATTTGTATCGCATAGGTGGGATACAAGATATATCGAGGGATATATCAGCCGATATCGTCGATATTTAAAACATTGTGTGTAATTTCCCTTAATTAATGTGAATTTTAACTTATTTGGGGAATAATTCTTTATCTGTGATGAATTTAATATTAATTCTTTTATGAGAAATGCTTAAAATTGTGCCTAGAAGGCTATAGAAGCATTACATTTCATAAATTTACCAAACCAGAAATTTGTACTAAAACACCCTTAGCTTACACCCTCAATTTGAGATCTTATTATTCCCATTATCTAATCAATGTGAGATTTTATGTCATCACTATCTATCATAAATTAACCGGACACATCGAACTTCAACCCTTAAATCATTGTAGAAGTGACCCAATTGTCAAATCAACCCCTTAACCGTTGATTTCGGTGACCATCGAGTGAGGAAAGTTTGTAGGTAGTCATAGTCGAATTTGGATTGCCCATCATATGGACTGAATGTGAGATGTGTGATCCCCACTTTGATAAGCCTTTCCTTAAGCGCAAAGTTAGTCGTTTTAGGCTTACCAACTCTTTCCAAATCTGGACCTTCATATTTACTCATTTCCAACCGTCAATCACAACTCAAATTTAGACTACACCTTGGGCTTATATGACTATGAGATCATACAAAATTTAGACCCCGATCTATGATCCTACATCATTGAATGACGACCACCTTAAAGCTAGATCCTTCATTTTTTATGCAACAGGTGAGATTTCAAATTTAGATCTTTTCAACTATCGATCAACTACTAAATTTTGCCCAATTGCTTTCCTATCATGACTACACATTTTCCCCAATTTCGGGCCTTGATCATCAAGCATAGACCGTTAATTGAGATCAAGTGTGTTTTGGCACCCGCTATGAGATTTTTCAAGATCAGCTAATCTAAATTTTAGATCACCAAGAAAATTATGTATCCTAAATCTATTCGGCGACCCCAACACCATGAATGAGTTAGATTTAAAGAAAGATTGCCCGAAATTGAAGCTTTGAGGAACTCCAATCTAAGAGGGAAAAACACACCTCACGCCCACTCCTTATAACAAGGGGGCGTGTGCCCCTTCTCAACCCATAACCCATGCACGCCCTCACCTTCCACGCCCAAGGGAGAGAGAGAGAGAGAGAGAGAGAGAGAGAGAGAGAGAGAGAGAGAGAGAGAGAGAGAGGAGAGAGAGAGGACGTCCACATCAAGGGACGCCCATCACCTCCATCGTAGTCGTCCAACGTATGGACCCCTTCGTCCATAGCTCGTATAGGGCCCATGTTTCGCGTAGACGCCGTCTCCCTCGAGAATTTCACCTAGGCTTTCAAGTTAGGCAAAGGTGAGGAATCCCTTGAATCTTAGACACAATTATAGCTTAGATTTTCCAATTTCTACAACTATTTTCTTCATGATTGATTTTTGTTTGTTTAAATTGCAAAACTCTCGATTTATTTTCTGTTTAAACATGATATATTGCTATAAATTGTATGTTGGATGAGTGAATTCATGTTTGGATTTGATTTGGTGAAGGTATGAATCATGTTTAGGCACAAGCCTAGACAATATAGAGTTGGGTGCATAAACTATATGATATCTATGTTGATAACCTAACCTAGATGGGGCATGTGATCATATGAATACTATTTTGATGTCCCATGATGTGGGAATTCATGAATTCATCTAGATCAGCAAGTTAACTCGTAGAACCGAGCTAACCCCCCGACACAAGCATGGTGCGGCCATTAGGGCTGGATGTAAGGACTATGCGCAGAGTTTTGATTTGGCCTATGCATGGTGATGTTTGTACATATTGTAGTGATGTTTTTCATGTGAATAAATTGATGTGGTATTGCTGGACTTTTTGTGAAAATTCCACATGATGTATGTTTGGACATTTGGAGGTGAAATCATCAAGGTGTCCCGTATCGGTATCGGTTGGCGTAACGGTGCCCTCCGAAACCGATACGGATACGGGGGCGTAACGGCCTATAACGGCGCAATTTTTTTTTTTTGCCAAAAAAATATGAAAAAATATGGATTAAATCTAGAATATTCTAAGCATTCCAAATATGCATTCGTTTATAAATTGGAACATGTTTATGGTGGTGTAACGGTCCACTCTTTGGTGAGAAGTTGTATCGGACTGTCTGATGAATTTATGAACCAGATAACCTGAATTTGACTTAAATATTTAATTTATATACTTAATAACTTGATATCATTTCTCCCAATAGTTCTTTAAAAAAATGAAATTAAATTCAGGTAGATGGCGTTGACAATTTGGGGCTGACTTGGAGGACCAATCTATACACCAAATCAGCCTCAAATTCATGCAATTTATTGTCATTATCCCACTTATGAATTGGTGGACATTTATTGGATAGTAAATCATGAAAAAAAATCAAAAGTCCCTATTTTAAAAAATAAAAGTCCACAAATTAACAATTAAAACTATTCAAACAATTTGATTTTGGCATCGTGAGTTAGCAATTGTAGTCCATAATTTAATTGCTAAATTTTAAGTTAATATATGTCTCATGTACAATTTTTTAATGCTCGAATTAGGCGAGACTCGAATTGTGAAGTGTAGCACACGTGTCAAAGTTTTTTGGGCCCCACCCGTGATGAATGTGTTATATCCACACCGTCCATCCATTTTGTCAAATAATTTTAGGGCATGAGCCCAAAAATGAGGCACATCCAAAGCTCAGGTGGACTGCACCATAAGAAATAATAATAATTAAACGTTCACCATTAAAAATTTATTGGGGGCTACAAAAGTTTTAGATTAAGCTGACATGTGTGTTTTCTCTTCATCCATGTCAGTGTAACCCAATTAATAGGTTAGATTGAAAATAAACATTACAGTGGACCTTAAGAAATTTTTAATGGTGAGCGTTCTATAACCACTGTTTCCTATGGTGTGGTCCACCTGAGATTTGGATATTATTAATTTTTCAAATCCTGACCTAAAATGATTTGGCAAAATGGATGGACGACATGGATAAAATATATACATCATGGTGGGGCCCACTCTGGTCTGATCAGATCAGATTGGATGGAAAATAAACGTTACCGTGGCCCTGCGAATTGTTTAACAGTGAAAATATTATCTCCGCTATTATTTTTGGTGTGGTCCAGATGATCTTTGGATATAATTCATTTTTTGGGAAGTGCTCTAAAATGATCTCTGAAAATAGATGAACGGTGTAGATATAATAAATACATCACTGTGGAGCCGATATAACTTTGATCTCTTTGAACCGTTCGTACAACTCGGAGCTCGAGGAGTGTCAGCGCTCGTCTCAGCGCGACACGTACCTACAGCTAGGAGCTAGCTGGTGCGTGGTACGCGTGAAAAAAAAAAAGAAAAAAAAAAGAAAGAAAGCAAGAGACGGAAACCGAAAAGAAAAAAGAGGGAAAGAAGAGAAGAAAAAAGAGGGAAAGAGGGAAAGGAGAGAGAGAGAGAGAGAGAGAGAGAGAGAGAGAAGAGAAGAGAAGAAGAAGAAGAAGAAGAAGAAGAGGAAGAAGAAGGCAGCCGCAGCCGCAGCCGCAGCTCCCTAAGAAGAGGAAGAAGAAGAACAAGAACAAGAACAAGAACAAAGAGAAGAAGAAGAAGAAACGAGCAGAGGTACGTTTCTCTTTTTTTTTAAAGACCCGTAATAGCCGTTACGGGTCAGTAACGGTTGTTACGCCCGTAACGTAACCGTATCGGCTGATACGTGTACAAAAAATGGAAACGGCCGATACGACCCCGTATCGCGTATCGGCTACCACCGTTACCGTTACGTATCGGCCGATACGGCCGATACGTAACCGTTTTGGCACACCCTGGAAATCATGTATGTAACTATGTACAAATTATGCTTATTTCATGGATATTATGCTATGTGAATAGACACGGTACACCCATGCTTTGTTGGATATGGACATATGTGTTTGGATGCCACATCAAAGGAAGCCCCTTACCCCATAAGATTGGAACATAAAACGGAATTGTGGAAACACGTGTTGTGTAGGTGAATTGGCATAGAATATCCATATGTATGAATTTTGATGATTCCTAGAGGATCCTATGGCTGGATTATTTCTTGTGATGAACCCATGATCGGTTGATATGGAATGGAGGAAACCCATATGGGTCATGTTTATGAATTGATGGAAATACCCTTGTGTGGGTTATATGGATTATGTAGGATCCGATTGTTAGATTGTTTACCTATGGTGGATCCATGAATGGTTAATGTGGAATGTGAGCCACGTGTAACATCACAGCTAGAGTATGCACCTCCCTCCACTAGTGGAAGTAGTGCGAAGGGTAACGGCTATTCTAGGGTCTGGTGGACCATGGAATGGGGTGAGGTGGTGACTTGTTAAGTGAGGGCATCGTAAAACCGGCTGGATGATAAACCAATTTAATTAAAGGTGGAACAAATTATGCATTCACTATGGAAGCGTACAATAAAGAAAGTGTTGAAAGATCTTGTTTCTCTAATTGTGCATGATTGACTGAAACTATGAAAGATCCTGTTCCACTAGTTGGAAATTTTTGGAGTACGTCCCACATCGGCTCGGTACCTCTGGTGACTAGGGGCTAATGAGAGTGTTGGGAGATTTCGTCTCATTTAGTCAGGGGTCCTTCCCCAGAGCATGCATATCATGCATTGCATTAATCAAGACTTTATATGGATGTTTTGTTTTGAAACTATATGCATTGTATTATGATATTGCTATTATTCTGCTAATCTTGGAGGGATGGCCTCACTAAGTTGAACCATGGCAACTCATTCCTCTTGTTGGACAAACAATCATAGGTGACGCAGGTGACGATCCAGTAAAAGATAGTGAACCTCCATATGAGACTCATGAAGGCTCACGACAACAAATGGTAGATGAAGCCGAAGCGGCATAGGAGAGACCATTGCTTTATTTTCGTATTTTCTAGGATTAGTTTGATTTTGTTTTGTTAAAAATGTAATAATGCCATCCATGGGAGGACAAACATTGGACTTATATTTGTTTGATTATGGACTTTATGTTGATGCCTAGATTGGAACCATTAATGGAATAAGATTTTAATTCCATCGATTATGCTATGAATGCCATGGGAATGTAAATTGATGTAAATAAGAGGAATATGCAGGATAATGAAATAGTCAAGTTAACACCTAGGAACTCGACTGATCGTGTTATGCACAAGAGCCGAAATCTCAGGGCGTTACAATCTTCTTCCGACCGACCAACCAAACAAAAGCTGCTACATGAAGTGAAGCTCCATAGAACCAATGTTGGAACAGGTAAGGAGACTGGAGAGGATGGGGCGAGGAGGTGATCAACCGAAAAAGTAAACGAATCGAGAATTTACCAGAACTATGCCATGTCCAGGTTATCAAATCTACTTTAGAAATTGAGAGGGTTAATGTCCTTAAGAAGATCCAACAAACCCACAAATTCACCGATCTCGTCGTCCGTCATATTCCTGCTATTGGGTGGACCCCAAACTAGTTGGTTGCCACTAACTAAAACACATTCCGCAACCAAAATGAACCGACCGAAGCAATACAGGCAAGGCGGGGAAAGAGATCCTGAGCGAGCTATTACCAGACCAAACATCCGTCCAAAATCGGATGCGCCTTCCATTACCAAGTGAGAATGCAATGCCTTTATGAACTAGATGTTCCATATCTGCAATCGCCTTCTAAGTACTAAAGGCTCTATAAAGGGAGGACCTCTTGACAAACCACTCACCCTCCTGCGCCCCATACTTACTAGTTATGACCTCCTTCCATAGCCTTCCCGATTATGTACTAAATTTCCAGATCCACTTGCCAAGAAGGGCAATATTCATCTCGGCCAAGTTCTTGAGACCTGCACCCCCTGCTTCCAACAGCCTGCAAACCTTGTCCCATTTGGGAAGATGGAACTTCCTATTTTCTGTTGCCCCTTTCCAAAAAACAATCCCTTCTCAGCTTCTCAAGCCTGTCCAACACAACCTTAGGACACTTAAATAAGGACATGAAATAGACCGGCATATTAGCAAAGGCCATCTTAATAAGGGAGATACATTCGCCAAATGAAAGATATCAAAATTTCCAAGCTGTTAATTTTCTTTCAATCCTTTCAATCACTCTACCCCACAGGTGTTTGGCCAGCTTCCCAATGCACAAAGGGAGCCCTAGATATATTGTAGGAAAAGACCCTAAATTGCACCTAAAGATGGACGTCAGCCCGCTTAAATCGTCCCCATTCACATGGATACCCAACATTTTTGATTTGGAGGCATTGATTTTCAAGCTCGACACCGCCTCAAAACATACAATAATTTTCCAAAGATTGTCAATCGACGTCGGCTCCGCCTCATAGAAGAGTAACGTATCATCTACATGCTACAAGGTTTGAATCTTGTGAAGAGACCATTTTCCACACCTTTTCGAAGCATCATGCTTAGGGCTTCTCCAACAACAACAGACAAATATGGGGATAAAGGGTCTGTAAGTGCTTATATGTTTAGAACACATAAGGTTGTCAAATTTTGTAAGACAAAGATACACAGTGATACCGGTCAGTTTGCAAGTACGGTCAGATCGCAACTACACTTCATCTCGTGAAGATCATCTCAAGATCGGCTTATCATCTCAAGACGTCGCTCGGTTTCAAGTTTATCAAGATTAGATGATCTCTGTATTTGCTAACCAACAGGTGATATAACCCTAGAAAGACCTTAGGTTAGGTGCTTTCAAAAAGTGTATACTTTGGGTTATCTATGGTGTAATTGTTCTGAAGTTCAACCAGCCTAACTTCTTCGGCTAACCTAACTTCAGGTTCGGGCTAAAATTCAAAAATCTGTTGCAAATTCGGCCAGCCTAACTTTTGGTTTGGCTAGCCTAACTTGAAGTTCGATCAGCCCAAGTGAAGTTCGGGTTAGATTCCAGCAATACAATTCTTGGATTTCGCGAGAATTCGGCCAGCTGAATTTTGCCTTGGGCTAGCCGAATTTTGGAGAAAACTTATCCTGTGCAATCTGGATAGTTGTTAGAATGAATTCAATGGAATTCGGCCAGCCGAACCTATTCTTAGGCTAGCCGAATTTCCAAATCTTTTGGCTATAAATAGGGACCTTCTCTCATTCTAAAGAATGACAAAAAATCACTTGAAACCTTCTGCAAGTGAGAGAGAAGCTCGGGTCCTCATCAAGCTAATTGTGTTGTATTTATATATTTATTTTAAGCTTATTCGATTCCCTTTCTCAAGCTAATGTCAATTACATTCTAGAGAGTAGTCTATAATCCACTCGAGAATTAAGAGAATCGAGTCTGTAGCAACAAGGTTTTTTATTTTCTGAAATACTTCTATACTCTTTCTGGTTGAGTGAATATTGCCTCCTCTACATTCAAGAAAGAAGATCTTCTGGTACAAGCTCCGACTGCATCTACGAATCTACATTTGAAGATAAGTACATTGTTTATTTTATTTCATTTAGGTTTTTCTAAGATAGCCTGTGAAAATCTCAGTGGATTGATTTGTGATTGCCCGTCAAAATCACAAAGTGGGTTTTTATTTGTGAATTTGTGATAGCCCGTGAAAATCACAAAAGGGATTTTATTGTGGTGAGACCGTGAAAATCACAAAAATTGTACAAGGTTGTTAAGGTGAACCTGTGAAAACCTTAAAATAGTGAAAGCCAAAATTACAAGGATAGTAATTTTGGGAGTGGAGTAGGTGTGGTTTTTTAAGCATCGAACCACTATAACCCCTTGTGCCTTGTGGTGATTGCTTATTTCTTTGTGTGGTAAATGTTATTTATTTCATTCTTTGTGGTAAATGTTGAATTTATTTTATCTTCTCTTGCTACTTTGAAAGATTAATTTTAAAGACATTCGTAAAATAAGGTTGTCGTGCCTAATATTTTTTGTGAAGGTTATCCTACGAATTATTTGGAATCAAGGTTTCAATACTTGGGCATTGAGATCATATATATCTATTAATTCTCCCACCCCCTACCCCCCCCCCCCCCCCCCCCCCCCGGATATCGATAGCTCGTCTTTTCAAGGTCTCCTTATTGAAGACCTGGGAGGAGCACGAAAAAAAAAAAAAAAAAAACCTTTTGGGGAACCATTTTCAAGAATGGAAAAAGAAGTCGAGTGCACACAAGCTCTCGTTCACTTCCTCCATTTCTCGCCACAACCCAATCTAAGCATCATGTAATTAAGAAACCTCCAATCAACATGATCGTAGGCCTTCTTGATGTCCAACTTGCACACTATCCCATTTCTCTTCTCCATGAATCTGGCGTCCACGCATTCATTAATTGATTAAAGCAATGTCCAAGATTAGTCTGTTTGCAATAAATGCTCCATGATTTTCCGAAATGATCTTACGTAAGACTTTCTTGAATCTTGTAACAAGAATCTTTGCGAGGATCTTGTACGGGCCTCCCAACAGGCTTATAACTATGAAATCGTTAGAGTTCATCTGCACCTTCAATTTTGGGGATCAAGGCAATGAAAGAAGCCCCAAACTCAGGAGAAAGGGGATCGCACTCAAAAAAAAATTCAAAGATGAAGTCAACCATGTCCTTTTTCACCACATGCCAGAACGTCTGAAAAAATAGGATAGGGAATCCATGTCCGGCCCCAGCGCCTTATCTCCATACATAGAGTTGATCACTGCTTTGATCTCTTATTCTGAAATCGATGCTTTTAAAGAGGAGATATGCAAAGCAGGAAGCAATTGAACACTAATTATCCAAATTAGGTCTCCCCCATTGTTCCCCTAACAAGAGGTCCTCATAAAATTGCATAATGGTATCACGAATTCTATCCTTGTTAGATATCCTAGCACCATCCACGAGAAGAGAAGAAATTCTATTAGACGGACCGGGCTTGAGCACTTGCAATACAGCGAAAATATCAAGTATTTTTATCACCTTCTTTGAGCCACACCGCTCTCAACATCTGACACCATTTAATCTCCTCTTCTTTGGAGCGAGCAACTATGGATAAAGAAAGAGCATCCCTTTTACCTCTATCTTCAGAAGATAGACTACCATTCTCTTCTAACAATCTAAAGTATTAATTTCTTCTTATGATTTGTCGAACTCTGCTTGACAAGCTCCGAGAACTTCTTTCCTCCAAGTAATTAACATGGATTTTAACATTTTCATTTTCTCTTGTGAAGCCTGAAACCAGCGAATCTTTCAACTAAAAATGACCCCAACCATTCCGCGACAAGACGGGAAAAGCCTTCCAGCCAATAAGCTTCAAATCTAAAAGGTCTTAGACCCCAATTCTCCTCCACAACCTCGAAACGATGGGACGATGATCTGAGATAGACCTAGGTAGACCGTGTTGTCTGACCAGGGGGAATTTCTCAAGCCACTCTCAACAGAAACTAAAAATTTTGTCCAACTACGAGAGGATAACATTAATTTACCCATTAGAATAAGTGTACCTCACCCCTTCCAATGGAGATCAACCCAGTCCCCAAAACTCCTCTCCCCCCCCCCCCCCCCCCCCCCCCCCCCCCCGACACCTACACACACACAGAGAAAAGCCTAACTTTGTCTAAGTTGATCCAACTAGGTCCAAAACTGATCCCAAAGATTATGACGTCAAGGGCATAAACAGTCAAAAAAAAACCCACTGAAAACTAGAAGAAATGTCGAGAAACATAATCGAGAGAGAAAGATCCATAAACATAATCGATCATCTTCCATTTTCTGATTTCCACACAACCATAATCCCCTCAACGGTCCCAACAGCATCCACTGACACCCAAGCTTTGTGCTTAGCCCCCCAAACAAAATCTACCATACCTCTATCAATCGCCTACAACTTCGTTTCTTAAATAGTAATAGTATCAGCCTTCGCCTTCCTACACCTAATCTGAGCCCTTTTAAACTTGCACGCCAGCACATGCACGTTCTAGGAGAGAATAATCATTAGAGACTGACGTTGCTTGTTCTGCCACATTCCCACACTAGCTTTGCCTGTAGATTCATAATTTATTGAACATTTAAGGCTTACAAGCTCTCTCCAGCCCTTTGGAGATTTCCTCGGCGTCTGCAGATGGGCCTCCCACTACAACCTGGTTCTTCTAGACTTGGCATAATGAAGAAAATCAAACACATCATCGTCCCTAGCTCCAGCTGACATGCCCACGAGATCGCCCACCCTTTCTAATGTATCCTTTGCCCATCAAAATTATTCTTTTGAGATTTGAACCCTAAGGACTATTGATCGATAGCCATAGCGTTGTTTGAAGTTGTGGCCTTCTGTCCTATTCTGGAATTCAATCATTCCTTCAGCTTCTCAGTGCACAAAGGTGTGACAACTAGGGCTTTTCCATCAACTCATCCTTGAAGTGAAATTTGTGAAGCTCCAACACACCCTGACACCAAAATTACAACCGCCGGAGAAGCCTCGAATAGAAACCTCCCCTGCTCCCTGGTTATCACTCCTGCATCTTCAACACGCAACAACTCCAAGGGTGCTGGGACCACCTGGGGGCTCGTCAAGGTTCTGGAAGTCTGCTGCCTAAAGATGAAGGTAACATCAGCTCCAAAGTCGTCTACAACACGACAGGCCCTCTCGGGGTCTTTCTTTTTTTAGGCCGTGTTTGGAGAACGAAATAAGCCGAGGATAGGTCCCTGTGCATGAATATAAAGGGAGAACATGTGTATCATCAGAGAATAGCTTCTCACGTGCTAGGTGTTGTAGTATAAGGTCACACATGGGAGTAGCAAACACGTGTGACTTATTGTTATCACACCCATCTTGCAACTTTGCCTCAGTCATTCGCATTCCTGCGTCGCACTGCCCTTTGTCACCTATCAAACCATCCTCCATATCATTGTCAGAGAATTGTCACAGCTGGAATCATAGCCCAATTCATTATCATTGTTCGTCGTGATCGAATCTTCGCCGCTGCTAACATCTTGCATAGAACTTGCACCTTTTACCATGTGATTCACCGAAACAAAGGCAAGGATTAACACATTGTCACTACCAGTGTTTCAAATATCAATACTATCAACCGATATCGGCTACCGTCGATACGAAACCCCTCGGAAATACCAAAAAATTCCAGAATTATTTGTATCGTGCAATATAGCACATGATATCGCACAATATTTTGCGATATCGCCAATATTATCATCTTTTTCGTGTTTTACCGGGGGATTTTATCATTTTTCGATGTGTAATTACACGAAAAAATTGAAAAAATTAAATTAAATAGGGGAAAAGCTTTCAATCCACGTAAAAGAGGGGATTTCAATACCTGTAGAAGTGGATTGCATGATTGGAAGTAGAATTTGGTGGGCCCTGATCAACAGCGATGCGTCGTGAGAAAAAATCTTGAATTCCCCTTTTTCTTCTTCGGATAGATGATAAATTGAAATTGCAAAGAAGATTTCGATAACAAATCTGCAAAAATCCTAGAGATTTGGAGTTTGGGTAAGAGATTTTAAGGTTCTGGAACCCTCTTTGTTTCAAAAATGGCTTCGGAAGCCTTTTAGGGGGGATGCAAATTGGTTATTACCCCCATCGGGTCTAGTTAGAGACGGGCGGTCCTATTGGGGGCTCTGTGGGGCCCACCTTGATGTATATGTTTTAATCCAATCCGTCCATCCATTCTGGAAGATCATTTTAGGACATGATGCCAAAATTGAGACATATCAAAGGCTAAAGTGGACCACACACAGGAAGCAGTGGAGATTGAACGCTTACCGTTGAAAACTTCCTAGGGCCCACCGTGATGTTTAAGGTCACATAGACCTGGAAGAAGGTAAAACTAAATATCAATTTGATCCAAAACTTTTGTCACTGCAAAAAAAAAGTTTTCAATGGTATGCATTCAATCTCCACTGCTTCCTGTGGTATGCTCCACTTAAGCCTTGAATCTGCCGCTTTTTTGGGATCACGCCCTAAAATGACCTGTGAAAATGGATGGATGGCATGGATAAAACATATACAACATGGTGGCCCCATAGATCCCCTAACAGTTCATTCGTCTCTTACTATGTCTTGGTGGGGGTAGTATCCATTAGCACCCTTTTTAAAAGATTGGATTAGGTGTTACCCAAGTAACGCGGGCTATTACCCTTACGTTGGGGGCCACCTTGATGATTTAGTTTATATCCATACTGTCCATCCATTTTTCCAGCTCATTTTAGGATGGGGTCCCAAAAATTAAGCAAATCTAGATCTCAGGTAGACCACGCCAAATGAAACAGTGGTGATTGAGTGTCTCACCATTATAAATTCCAAAGGGCCCATCGTAGGGTTTTCATAATGTTTATTTGCAATCCAACTTGTTGATTATGTCAAGAAGTTCGGGATGAAGGGAAAATACAAAGATCATCTTGATCCTAAACTTTTGTGGCCCAAAAGAAGTTTTTAATGCTCATTCATCTCTGTTTCTAGTGGTATGGTCCACTTGAGATTAGGATCTTCTTAAGGTTTGGCATCGCGTCGTAAAATGAGATGGAAAAACAGATGAACAGCATGGCTATACAAAAAATACATCAAGGTGGACCCCACACGGTTAGAGTAGCATCCACTAAGGTGTCACCCAGGTAACAGCTAATCCGCTCCCCCTTTTATGTGTGACTTCCGTGCGAGCAGTCGCAATCGCAAGTCGGCGTGCTCCGTGGGCTCCGCACGGCCATCTATTTTGAATGATTAGTTTAGGGCATGAGCCGAAAAATGAGTTAGATCCACATTTCAAGTGGACCACACTAAAAGAGAAAAAAAAAACAGTGGTGATTTAACGCTTAACATTAAAAACTTCTTCGGCCCACAATAACGTTTATTTGCCATCAAACCACTTTTTAGGGCCCGCTGATTTATCACGTGAGATCTGGATGAAGAGAACCAAATATCAGCTTGATTGAAACTTTTGTGGCCCCCAAAATGTTTTTAATGGTGGCCATTGAACTACCATTATTTCGTGTGGTGTAGTCCGCCTCAAATTTGAATCTGCCTCATTTTATGGCCCATGCCCTAAAATGATTTGCCAAAATGAATTGACGGTGTAAATACATCATATTACATCGAGGTCACCCCACGATCAGGATCCCACCCAATGCGATGGTTGGCCACGATTAGAGAAGCGGATTCCATAGTGGGCGTGGATTTAGGGAAGCTGACTAAACTCTTTGGGCCCACCTTGATGTATGTATTGCATATCCACGTTGTCCATCTGTTTGGGCTCCTTATTTTATCACATGGTCGCAAAAATGAAGCAGATACAAGTTTCAAGTGTACCATACTACAAGAAACAGTGGTCATGATCTCCCGCCATTAAAATCTTTCTAGGGTCCACCGTAATGGTCATTAACCATCCGACTTGTTGACCAATTCATACAGACTCGGATGAAAGGAAAAAAAAAAAAAAAAACAAATATTAGCTTGATCTAAAAAATTTGTGGCCCACAAAAGGTTTTTAATAGTCTATGACCACTGTTTTGTGTGGAGTGGCCCACGTCCACCTAAAATTTGTATCTACGTCTTTTCTTTTTCTCTTCTTTTTTCTTTTTTTTTGCTTTTAAATAAATTAATTATGGTTTCATACATGTCTTGATACATTTATAAATGTTATGCATTCAATTTGAATATAATTGCATTAGTTCAGTCATACAACACGTAACTTGGGACCCTATACAAAGTAAACCTATTATATGCACTTCTTTTTTGAGATGTTATCATTTGGAAGTGTATATTAACGTATTTATTAACAATCCCTGAATTTCATTGAAAAATTCAACCATTTTCCCCATGTTTCCCAAACGGTGTGATAAATTACCCGTTACAAACGATATATCCCATGCGATAACCGATACGTATCTATATCCCAAGGGTACGATACACACGCGCAATACCGATATTTTGAACACTGGTCACTATTAACTTGACGATCTTCGACACATGGATTGGAAATCGTCAACGCAAAAGGAACCATCGCTTCGATTCGACATGTGTCCTGATCCTTTTGTCTTGGACAGCTATCTGAAAAGTCACCAAGTCCGGAGCTGAAGCAAGCGACATGCCGGCTCCACTGCTATTTAGAAGGCTTGACTGAGGCTAGGAGCCTTTCGGAGATCCTGCAGTACACGAAGAAAAAATGAATGAATTTGATTCGCCCTCT
The DNA here is from genome assembly GCA_021015155.1 of Magnolia officinalis. Classification (NCBI taxonomy): domain Eukaryota; kingdom Viridiplantae; phylum Streptophyta; class Magnoliopsida; order Magnoliales; family Magnoliaceae; genus Magnolia; species Magnolia officinalis. The sequence continues at coordinate 41,237,209 of JAJHSJ010000015.1, forward strand.
GCGATTGGTGCTCGGCAGGAGATTCCACACGATATGCCATCTTCTTCTGGTCTTTGGATCCAATCACCTCCGGCCACTACCTTCCCCCAACAGAGACACCCCTAGTTCCTCCTTTTTGCACATATAGATTCAGTTGTTCGTCCCCAACTGAATAGAAGCTGGAAACCTCCCGGCTCGCCTCCTCACCTTGATCTTGGAAACACCCAGCTCCTAGCCATTTTCTGTTTCTGGATCAACCATCAGAACCTCGCCCAAACAAGATCCAGTCGCCATGAAGAAATCGTTAAACCAGAACTCAAGAGGCATCCCCCAAATCAGATATCAGGAGTCTTTTGTGCCAAAAGTTTAACAATCCTCCCAAAATCCCACCTGCAGAGCCATCTAATCGGAGTATCATCACATCTCGTAGTAACCTCAATGATCTTTTCCTAATCAACCTCCGGCCGAAGAGAGATGCAAATCTGGCTTAACCCAGTCAATAAAGCCGAGAAATCTTCTGAGAGTATATTGCAAAACTTTTCGAGCCAAACCCTAACTAAAGACAGGGAAATGTTCTCTCTCGTCTCTGCAAACAAGGAATGTTGTAGATTTCCTTTGTTTGATTCAACACCTCTAGGATCACCTAAACCATAGGCGTCCCCTTCGAATTTTCTACAAACACCCATTTCTTGACAGAATGGTGGTTACAATCAGATGACACTTCAGCAACTCCTTGTTCTTCACTCAAATCTCCTAGAACAGGCTTAGTCGCACCACCTCGAGCAATTGCATCTTTGAAGGAGTTGGAGTTGCATACATTAGGGTTCTGAAGCACCCAAATGGAAGCTCAATCTTTCCTGAGAACGTTAGATACTCTCGGAGAGGAGATTTCCCCACCCAAATTTCGTGCTGCTCCTGTTGACTCCTTGTTCTTTAGCTCTGGCCCAAAACGTGCCTGTTGGACCAACATTTTTTTTCCCGCTGAAGCTCTCCCCATGCAGAAGCCTAACTACCCAAGCTAACTCTTCTTCTGAACTCAAACGAACAAAGGCGAAATCACGGGGAATGGCGGAAACCTATCTCTGGGGATGACGACCTCCATGATAGCTCTTACCCTGCCAAAGACCCGTTCAAAATTGATTGATGAACATCCTTCTGGAAAACTAGATACGTACAAAATCAGTATTCATCAAGATAGGTTCTAGGCCTGGATCTTTTACCATTCTTCGGCACTCAATTCCACACTTTCGACCAACCACCTCCCTCTTCCCCCGTCTCCTACTCCATCGATTTCTCCCGAACTGAGAGCCTCCCCCCTTGGATTACCAGACAATAACACTTCCTTGACACGTCCAGCCAATCCTTTTGAACTTCCCTCCTTCCAATAGGAAGCACTTGTGAAGCTCGGCTTCATGTTGAATCTCAGCAAGGAACAAAACGTGACATATCCTACGATGACTAAAGTTTGAAGGAAGAGACAAGGGACATCCCCAAACTTTGCTACCCAGGGGGCACGATCAAAAATTGCCATCTTAAGGTCAACTTGCATCCCAAGTTCACAATTCCTGAAGTCTGGATGGTGCTATGAATTCAAGTTATCAAGAGGGTTCCGACACCTCACCTTTTATGACCATAACCAAGAAGTTTCAAGCAATTTCGAAAATAATAAACCACAAAAAGAGTTCTCATTAAGTCAATGTTGCCTTTACACGTCTTCAGTATCCTCTAATGTGGTGCTTTTTGAAGATATGAAACAAAAAGAAAAGAATTGGAAAACTACTAGTCTCAATATACATATCTCTTCTCTTACTATTGAAACTTTTGTAGAAACCTCAGTCATGGGATGCCTCGCCCTGTGCGGCCCCATCTGGGCTTTGGCAATCTCAGACCACGCCCAAAACCATGCTTCATCTTGTTCCAAGGTAAGCATCTCATTCTCCTTTTCTTGGAACACCACTATCCAATTTAAGTGGGCCATCATGATAGTGCATCTAGGCCTAATTACTATCCATTCATCTCATCTACTATCCACCTCTTCTCATCATCATCCATCCCTCCATTCATCTATCATTACCATCCATCCATCCACTTTTCTTTTCATTATCATCGATGCATCTTTCACCTCTCATCCACCCGATAATCAACACCACCCATCCATGATCCATCCATACAACTATGATTACAATCCATTCATCTCATCCATCATCCATCCCTCATCATCATCCGTCCATCCATTTATCTATCATTACCATCCATGCATCATCACCATCCATCCATCAAATCATTATTACCACCAACCATCCATTTATAGTCACCACATTCATCATCATCATCCACCCGTCCATTTGTCATCACCGTCAATTTGTTCACTCATCATCACTGTATGTCCATCTACTCATCATTGATTCATCCATCCACCCATCGTCACCATTGTTCACATAGATCCTTTTCGTTTGTATTTGGTTTCATCACCACTTATATCACCCATGCCGACAGTTTGTTCACACCCTTTCCATCATTTATCAACCCATCCATCAGCAACATGATAACCGCAATTACCAATCATGTTGATCATCATCCATTCACACATTTCTTTTTTACGACTATCAATCACCATCATCATTGCAACCACTCATAATGCATTACTGACGCACTCATCATCCCATGTGAGCAGCAGTGCAACAACAACAACAACAACAAATTACGAGTTTTGTTTTTTGAGTTTCAAGGTGAAGCGGCTCATTCAACACAAGCTTGATGTAACGGTCCGATCGAGCGATAGTGATCCTTTGATATGTCTTCCCTAATTGGATTATTGGATAAGCTCGAATAAGGAGCAAGCCCCTGTGATCAACTGACTCTAGTAAGGTACGAATCTGAAGTTTGAAGGAATGGCTGTTCAATGCGCTACTCCGTCAATCTAGTCCACCCAGTTGATGTCATGCCCCTAACAGCATTCATGCTGCTCGAGCTCCCCACTTCACATTGATAGGTCCCCAAGACTCACAAAACACAAGGTGACCATCTCTCTATCCCCAATGGCACAAAGAAACTCGTTTATTCCAAGGACTTCAAATTCAAACTAAACTAGAATAGGAAGACCCACATGACGAGCATTTTGTGGGGTGGGGTGTCTATAGCTTTGCATTTTTGGTTGGATGCAACCTCTATCAAAGAGAGGCACCTATAGACACCCCACTAACAAATTGTACAAGCTAATTAACCCATTCACCACGAAGAGAGTCTTGCATTGTCTCAAGATGAATATATTGCAGAATTTCTCTCAAGTATTCACCTTAGAGCCCATGCCCAAGTCTGCATAGCAAGCCCAAGCATAGCTCAAGCCCACTTGCAATCTAAAAGTCCACATCTAAGCCACAAATATCTAAGAAATTGGGCTAAAATTTGAATCAAAATGGTGTAGGACGCAGCCTAACCCAAAGGTGGGCCCCACACCCTTTTTTTATTTTGCAAAAGATCCTAGACTTTTTCCATGTCCTAGAGACCACAAAAAAATAAATAGATAAATAAATAAAAATTCCACATCCAAGGCTAGTTTCTGGGCCAACTCCCAAGTCTCAATTTCTTAAGTTTTTGACATCTAAACCCTGTAATCCACAAATCCATCTTGTAACCAGTGTTCGAGTTGTCGGTATCGCTACAAGTTTCGCTGACTGGAGATAAAGATATAATATCGTTACCGCTGATAATATCGCCGATAACCGGAAATGTGAAGAAAAATGGCGAAACATGGGGAAAATGATGGAATTTTTTAGTGAAACTACAGGGCATACCTAAATACACATATTTGCATATTTAGGAATAAAAAAAACTACAAAAAGAATGCATTAAATAATAAGTTTTCATTTAATGGGACCCAAAAAGCATGCTCTGTTGTAAGAAATCACTCCAATTGTAACCAAAATGAGTTCATATAATACAAATGCAACTAGCATATAATAATTAAGCCATGCAAAAGTTAATGAACTAAAAAAGTACACCTTTCTTGAGACATGGAATCTATATAGTGGTATCCTTGGTAATGGATGGCTTGGATATGGCACTTGTTTGACATACTGACGCATCCATCCAGTTTTCCAAATCATTTTACGGTATAAGCCCAAAAAATAGGTAGATCCAAATCTCAAGTGGACCACATCACAGGAAACAGTGTTGATTGAATGCCCACCATTAAAAACTTCTTAAGGGCCACAAGTTTTAGATCAAATTGGTCTGTATGACCTAATCAACAGGTTAGATGTCAAATAAACATTACAATGAACCCTGGGAGGTTTTTAATGGTGGACATTCAATCGCTACTATTTCCTGTGGTGTGGTCCACCCAAGATTTATATATGCTTGATGTTTTGGATCAAGATCTAAAATGATCTGAAAAAAATGGATGGACAGCGTGGATCAAATAAATACATCACGATTAGGCCCACATAGCACCAACCACTAGCCATCTGGCTAACGTCACTAGCCAAATCATGTCCTGGCGTAAGGACTTTGTGTACCCACCGTAACGCATTTGTTTTATCATGTTGCCAATAACGAGGTGGCTACTAGACAGTGTTCCATGGGCCCACCATGATATATGCAGAAATCCACCCCATTCATCCGTTTCAGCATATCATTTTAGTACATATTCCCAAAAATGAGGTAGATCCAAATATCAAGTGGACCACACCAAAAGAAACAGTAGCAATTGAATCCCACCATTAAAAACTTCTAAGGTGTCACAAAAAGTTTTCGATCAAGCTAATAATTGTGTTTTCGATTCTGATGAAGCATATCCAATGATCAAATGGACCACCTGAGAGGTTGGATGGCAAAAAAAACATTACAATGGCCTTGGGAAGTTTATAATGGTGGGTGTTTAATCACCACTGCTTCCTTTGGTGTGGTCCACCTGAGATGCAGATCTGCCACGTTTTTGGGCTCATGCCCTAAAATTATCTAGCAAAATATATGGATGGCATTGATAAAATATATCAAATCATAATGGACCCCACAGAGCACCGAGCCACTAACCCTGGAGACCTAAACAAGTTGGACGTGAGAAGTCGATTGCGCACCATGTAAATTATTACGTTGAGCAGACCAAGTCAACTCTATGGGGCCCACTGTGATTTATATACTTTATCCACCGACTCCGTCCATACATTTTACCATATAATTATAGGGCTTGATTCCAAGATGAAGCATATCCAATGATCAAGTGGACCACGCCGCAGTGAATAGTGTGAATTGAACGTCTATCGTTGAAAATTTCTTAGAGGCCATAGAAGTTTTGGATCCGTGTAATTTTTGTTTTTTTTCCTTCATCGATGACTATGTGATCTTATGGACAGCTTGGATGACAAATAAACATCACTATGGGCCCTAGGAAGTTTTCAACGATAGGAATCATTGTCCCCACCACTTTCTGTGGTGTGGTCCACCCAAGCTTTGGATCTGTCTCATTTTTTGGCTCATGACCTAAAATAATCTCTCCAAATGGATGGACCGTGCGGATATAACACATACATCATGGTGGGGTCCACGGAACCTGGTGACATCCACGCCACCGAGGTCGCACGCTCCACACCAACACACGTAACACCTAATCCACTTCCGCTCCCTGTAAAAGGGTTTCAAAACCCTAAACTCCCGAAAAACACTCTAAAAAAAGCCCGTAGAAGAGGTTCCAGAAGGGAACCCTAAAATCCCGAAAAATCTCAAAAAATTCCTAAGATTTCGAATATTCTTCGCCGAAATCATCATTTGACAAGGTCGTTGTCACGCCCCAGACTCGGTAATCGGAATCACAAGGAACCCGATGGCCGGTTCTGGCCATAACAGCCTCCATAGTACCCCATTCTCGGCTCCTGAGGCAGGTTCCGATCCTGGGATCCTACAAGGAGGATTTTTTTTTATAATAATATAATCATTTCAATACGAACATACCCAAGATCACAGCAAGAACATCTAAGAAAACAAAGGCACACATCGCAAAATCCACTATAAATTTGAACTTTTACAATCATTCATAAGGTCCAAAAGGACATACATGAGAAAAAAGGAAAGGAGAAAAAGGTTAGCAACACTGGAGTCCTCAAATGCTCAGCTCTACTCCATGCTCTACTGCTATGTCGCCTGCCTAGGGTATCCTACACGCATCAATCGTGCATAAGCTTATAGAAGCTTAGAGGGTAGTGTAGGTATGTGATAATGGTGCACAGAAGAGTAGTAGGAGATACAAGGAGAGAAGCATGATCAATAAGGATATCACTAGCCTTACCCAGGCTTATCATGAATAAGATGCAATGAGTACTGGGTACTATGCCAAGGCAATGCATGAAAGGGCTTGTACAACCAATGTTAATGCAATGCAAGTAATGTCAGTGCTCATATCCAAACCACAAGTCATGTACATTTCCGATCATAAGGAAATCACCGGGGTCCATTACACTGCTGAATGATTGCCGCTCTACAGACTCCGCACAGTCAAACGAGCGTAAGAGACCTCACTACCCGCCTGTGGAAAACCAATCACCAACAAGGCCTGAAGGTAGCGGACCCATTTATGAGCTGGTCAGACTCAGCCTAGCAATGCCTCCTCACATCAGGCAGGTAAGGCCACACCCCTATCCAACCGACTACACGACAGTGGGAGTCGCGGCCTAATGGTATAAGGCCCTCGTGCGCTTATATATTCCACCCGGTCACGGCGTTGGAGCAGATCCTTGGTACCATGGAAGTTTTGAGAATTTCACCCATGGGCATCCTATGCACCCGGTATGCTCAACTAATATTTCCGGTGTCCACACATACGGCCATCCACGAATACCCCTGTGGAGTTAAGGCCCTGATGAAGTAAGGGCGGATATCCATAAGCTATGCAATGCCAGATGCATGAATCACACAATCACCCATGCATCAATCCCAAACATCCATCTCTCGGGGAGATACCAACATATCCTACACAATGACACAACCATGGTCAATCATACCTCAACCAAGCATGCATATGATGCGTATGGGAGTGGGCCATGAAGATGAATAGGGGTGTCAACGAAGTGAAGATGAACTCTCTACCTAACCATAAAGTGTCTAGGTACTTAACCAATTCCTCATAAGGAATACAACCTCTAGTGGGGGCCTATATACCTGGGGTAGCCCATGAGACTAAGGAGAACAATGATATGGACCTAAATAAATGAAACGAGCCTAGCAAGGATCTATGGTGGGCCTTTAACCACCCATTGAAGCCCATAGGCCTACCTTAGGGCCACCAATGTGGACATCCAACCACAATTGGTCCCCAAGAGGTAGCCCATCTCTAATTGATTACGAATCAAGGCCCAAGGCCCACACAACATTAGAAATAAGAAATGGGCAGCCATTACATACCACATACATTCATGTTGGGCTTCAGAAAGGCGGCCCAGGGCCTATCCAAAACATGGGTCCAAGGGGAACACACATAGCCCAACCCATATATACCACTATGGGCCCATAGGGGAAAGATTAGGGCCCAACATAAAGGCCACTAATCCCATATATTGTGGTGGCCTAGTGGGCAACCCATTGCTCAAATCACATGGACAAATGTCATGCTCTTAGTCAAGTAAGTTGGGCCTACAACCCGGCCTAAGTATAAAGTTGATTTGGTGGGCAACTAAGGGCCCATATACTTGTGTAATCCGGCCCACTAATCTAACAGAATAGTATGGTAAAAATGGCCCAAGAGTTCAATGGGCCTATCTGGAAAGTTCTAGCCCAATTGGGCCTAAAGAGTTCAACAACTAGCCACATTCATGGACCCAATTAAAATCAACTGTGGTGGGCCTCAAAAGTGCATTTATTAAACCCAACATTTAAGGAACTAAAGGTATAGATTATTACCACTAAGATTCTTCACAATGTGGTGGGCCCCACTCCTCGAAATCTCAGCCCAAAGGCCAAGCATAATTATAACATGTTGCTGTCCTAAATTTGGGCACTCCATTGGAGTGAGCCCAGGGCCTCTAAAACTCTAGGAATTGAGGGCCAAGGTCCCTCATCATGCATACAATAAGAGGAAACCCAAAAAGGTGGCCCACCATCAGTGGAAACATTTTTGAATTATAGTTTTTAGCAAGGCATATTGCTGGACTGCACAGCAGAAAAATCTGGCAATCCAACCATCTTGGCCCATTCTTTTGGATGCCCAAATGAGGTCAGTTGGGCCTGAAATTTTATAGAGTGACACTTCCATAGGTGGGACACACCCACACAAAATTTCAGAATTTTTGGATATTCCTGAGTATTTTAATTAATTTAAACAAAACAGTCTGTCCAAAAAATCGGACAGACCTGGACGTCCCAACGTGGTGGGCCAGTCCGGCCCTCGCCACGGTGTGTACAGGGGTCCATTGGCCCTAAAATTTTATGGGTAGGTCCCACCATGGGTGGACCACAACTCCACAAAATTTCAGAATTTTTGGACATCTAAGAATATTTTAATTTATTTAAAGAAATCAATCTGTCCTGAAAATCGGACTGATCTGGACACCATATTGTAAAGAATCTTAGAGGTAATAATCTATACCTTTAGTTCCTTAAATGTTGGGCTTAATAAATGTACTTTTGAGGCCCACCACAGTTGATTTTAATTGGGTCCATGAATGTGGCTAGTTGTTGAACTCTTTAGGCCCAATTGGGCTAGAACTTTCCAGATAGGCCCATTGAACTCTTGGGCCATTTTTACCATACTATTGTGTTGGATTAGTGGGCCGGATTACACAAGTATATGGGCCCTTGGTTGCCCACCAAATCAACTTTATACTTGGGCCGGGTTGTAGGCCCAACTTACTTGACTAAGAGCATGACATTTGCCCATGTGATTTGAGCAATGGGCTGCCCACTAGGCCACCACAATATATGGGATTAGTGGCCTTTATGTTGGGCCCTAATCTTTCCCCTATGGGCCCATAGTGGTATATATGGGTTGAGCTATGTGTGTTCCCCTTGAACCCATGTTTTGGATAGGCCCTGGGCTGCCTTTCTGAAGCCCAACATGAATGTATGTGGTATGTAATGGCTGCCCATTTCTTATTTCTAATGTTGTGTGGGCCTTGGGCCTTGATCCGTAATCAATTAGATATGGGCTACCTCTTGGGGACCAATTGTGGTTGGATGTCCACATTGGTGGCCCTAAGGTAGGCCCATGGGCTTCTATGGGTGGTTAAAAGCCCACCATAGATCCTTGCTAGGCTCGTTTCATCTATTTAGGCTCATATCATTGTTCTCCTTAGTCTCATGGGCTACCCCAGGTATATGGGCCCCCACTAGAGGTTGTATTCCTTATGAGGAATTGGTTAAGTACCTAGACCCTTTATGGTTAGGTAGAGAGTTCATCTTCAAATCGTTGACACCCCTATTCATCTTCATGGCCCACTCCCATACGCATCATATGCATGCTTGGTTGAGGTATGATTGGCCATAGTTGTGTCATTGTGTAGGACATGTTGGTATCTCCCCGAGAGATGGATGTTTGGGATTGATGCATGGGTGATTGTGTGATTCATGCATCTGGCATTGCATAGCTTATGGATATCCGCCCTTACTTCATCAGGGCCTTAACTCCACAGGGGTATTCGTGGATGGCTGTATGTGTGGACACCGGAAATATTAGTTGAGCATACCGGGTGCATAGGATACCCATGGGTGAAATTCTCAAAACTTCCATGGTACCAAGGATCTGCTCAAACGCCATGACCGGGTGGAATATATGAGCGCACGAGGGCCTTATACCATTAGGTTGCGACTCCCACTGTCGTGTAGTCGGTTAGATAGGGGTGTGGCCTTACCTGCCTGATGTGAGGAGGCATTGCTAGGCTGAGTCTGACCAGCTCGTAAATGGGTCCGCTACCTTCAGGCCTTGTTGGTGATTGGTTGTCCACAGGCGGGTAGTGAGGTCTCTTACGCTCGTTTGACTGTGCGGGGTCTGTAGAGCGGCAGTCATTCAGCAGTGTAATGGACCCCGGTGATTTCCTTATGATCGGAAATGTACATGACTTGTGGTTTGGATATGAGCATTGACATTACTTGCATTGCATTAGCATTAGTTGTACAAGCCCCTTCATGCATTGCCTTGGCATAGTACCTAGTACTCATTGCATCTTATTCATGATAAGCCTGGGTAAGGCTAGTGATATCCTCATTGATCATGCTTCTCTCCTTGTATCTCCTACTACTCTTCTGTGCACCATTATCACACACCTACACCACCCTCTAAGCTTCTATAAGCTTATGCACGATTGATGCATGCAGGATACCCTAGGCAGGCGACATAGCAGTAGAGCATGGAGTAGAGCTGAGCATTTGAGGACTCCAGTGTTGCTGACCTCTCTCCTTTCCTTTTTTTCTCATGAATGTCCTTTTGGACCTTATAGATGATTGTAAAAGTTCAAATTTATAGTGGATTTTGCGATGTGTGCCTTTGTTATTCTCAGATGTTCTTGTTGTAATCTTGGGTATGTTCGTATTGGAAATAATTATATTGTTATCAAAAAAAAAAAAAAAAAAAAATCCTCCTTGTAGGATCCCAGGATCGGAACCTGCCTCAGGAGACGAGAATGGGGTACTATGGAGGCTGTTACGGCCAGAACCGGCCATCGGGTTCCTTGTGATTCCGGTTACCGAGTCTGGGGCGTGACAGGAGTGGTGGATTTTGTGATGTGTATCCTTTGTTACTTCCAGATGTACTTGTTGTGATCTTGAGTGTGCTCATATTGGTAATGATTATACTGTTATGAAAATCCTCCTTGTAGGATCCCAGGATCGGAACCTGCCTGAGGAGCCGAGAATGGGGCACTACGGAAGCTGTTGCGGCCAGAACCGGCCATCGGGTTTCTTGTGAGTCCGGTTACCGAGTCTGGGGCGTGACAGTCGTGATCAACGATCCTATTCTATAGGTACACTTCTAAAAGTTTCTTTTTCCCCCCTTTTTTCCGATTTTTTTTTTGGTACTTACGAAGCCCTCGATATCATCGTCCCTTTTATCGTCAAAAAGGAGTTGTTGGCTACAGTTATCCCTTGACAGGGCCGCGATTTCTGGTCGACAACTATATTTTACATGAAAAATTGATAAAATCGCCGAATATTCGCCGATATTAGGAAGAGAAACGAAGAAAGTGAGTTTCGGCTCCGGCGACACCGATAATATCGGCGATATTATTGATTTTTCGCCGATAATATGAACACTGCTTGTAGCTCAGCAAATTTCTTTTCCAATAAGCCTAATTTCAGCTCAATCCAGTTTGCAGGTGCCAAGTTATTCGGGAACAGTAATGGCTGCCCCTGCTACTGTTACGATATTGGCCATAACAACCATTCAACGCTCAAAAGCTTTTTTAGAAGGAACAAAAAAAAAAGAGGATTCAAAATATGTATTCTTTTTTTTCTAAACGTGTATTTAATGTTTGAAATATCAGTATCGCATTACGCATTGCATCCTTGGGATATAGATACGTATCGGTTATTACATGGGATATATCCTTTATATCGATAATTTATTGCACTTTTTGGGAAACATAGGGAAACACATTGGGGAAATGGTTGAATTTTTTAATGAAACTTCGGGGATTGTTTTAAAAAAAAAAAAAAACCTTAATACACACTTTTAAATCATAACATCTTAAACAAGAAGTGCACACAATATGTTTCCTTTGTATAGGGTCCTAAGCTATGCGATGTCTGACTGAACTAATGTACCTATTTTCAAATTGAATGCATAACATTTAGAGTGTATGTGATGATCATTTCATCAAACACTTCTAAATACTTCGAAATTAGTCTCAGTTGATATATGGTTGATGGAAAATTTTGAAAAGAATTAATATTTTAATAATTTTTATTTTCTAAAAATTGATAAGGACTTAACAAATTAGTAGATCAACCCTCATACATGCTTGATTTCATGTTTGGAGTGCAACATTGCAAGCAATTTGGGAAAATTTTGAAATTCCCCCAATTTTCTCCAAATCATACCACCTACACTCTAATTTCAAAATTGGCTGATATTACACTTTTGAAATTGGTTGATTTTACACTTTCGAAATTTCTCCATTTTCTTCCAAATTGGTTGATCTTACACTTTCGAAATTTCTCCAATTTCTTCCAAATTGGTTGATTTTACACACCAAACACAAAATCAAACATGTATGAGGCTTGATCTACTGATTCATGAAGTTTTTGTGATTTTTCGAAAGAAAAAATAAAATAAAAATTATTAAAATTATTAAAATATAAATTTTTTTCCTTTCAAAATTCCACTTCTTGCAATGGACAATTGAGTCCAATTTCACATAATGTAGGAGTGTTTGATGAAATTATCATCACATATGCTCTAATTTCAAATTTTAAAGGTAGGTGGTCTAATTTGAGAGAAATTGAGGAAAATTCGAAACTTCTCTGAAATTAGTTGCAATCTTACACTCCAAACCTGAAATGATTACGAGCCACTGCACAACTCTATGTGGGGTCTAAGCCACAACTAGACACATCGTTCATTGATATATTTCTAAACTTCTACTTCTTTTGCTTTTGAATGTATTGGTTGTGTGTCCATAAACATTTTCTTACATTTATAGATGTTATGAATTCACTTTGAATATAGTTGCATTAGTTTAGTCAGACAACGCATAGCTTAGGACCCTAAACAAAGGAAACCTATTATTTGCACTTCTTTTTTATGATGTTATGATATAAAAGTGTATATAAATGTATTTTTTAACAATCCTTGAAGTCTCACTGAAAAATGCGACTAATTTCCCAATGTTTCCCCATGTTTCCCAAAAAACATGATACATTACCTGATACAAACGATATATCATGTGCGATAGCCGATACATATCTGTATCCCAAGGGTGCGATACATAACGCAATACTGATACGGTAAACATTGGGTGAACATGCCATTCTTTGATAAGAATGTTGTCTCGGACCACCTAATACTATTGATGCAGGACAATTAACCAGTTGCTCTAAAAGCTCGAACTGTTAGAGTATGGCGAATTAATCCATTTATCTCATAGCCCAGGCCCCACAGCTCATGGGTTTTAGGACCTCGGCTGAACCCCCTTCGTGAGCCCCAAATCACATAGGCCGCCCACCCCGAGTGTCCCCGCATCCCATGGGCTACCCCACTCGAGCTCGGTGTGAAATGCGCATTAATCACCCCTAGTGAGGAGTCTCGAACACGAGACCTCCTCCGTGGGCCGCACCCACCCCGAGTGTGCCCCTGCATCTCACAAGCGACCCCACTTGAGCCCAGTGTGAAAATGCCCCTGCATTAATCACCCCCGGTGAGGAGTCTTGAACCTGAGACCTACCGCTTTAATACCAATTTGATGTAGGACAATTAACCACTTGCTCTAAAAGCTCGAATTGTTAGAGTATGGCGAATTAATCCCTTTATCTCATAGCTCAGGCCCCACATCTCATGGTTTTAGGACCTCGGCCGAACCCCCTTCATGAGCCCCAAATCACATGGGCCGCCCACCCCGAGTGTGTCCCCGCATCCCACGGGCTACCCCACTCAAGCCCGGTGTGAAATGCGCATTAATCACCCCTAGTGAGGAGTCTCGAACACGAGACCTCCTCCGTGAGCCGCACCCACCCCGAGTGTGCCCCTGCATCTCACAAGCGACCCCACTTGAGCCCAGTGTGAAAATGCCCCTGCATTAACTATTAACCTGAGACTAACTCTAAAACAATAAACTTCCACATTTAGCCTTCTAAATATTTAATATCAACCTATGACAAAGATTATATGTATAGTACGAGTAATTAAGAGTTGATGACACAATTATAGGTATGTTACTTGCTATTTAGGCTCTAAACATAAATCAAGCATGATTTGGTGAATTAGGGCCTATTATATGTAAGTACAGCAAAACAAAGATGAAAAAATGAAGGGAACAAAAGTGATAGGTTACTCCTTTCAATATTTGCCAATATGGTCTACTCCCACTTTAGTTCTTCGAATCCCACTCAATTTTGTGTTTTAATCCTCAAAATAATTCAATATCTAGTTTAAACATAGTTTATAATCTTCCTTCATATTTGACATAAATAAGAAATGGAAAAAGTGAGAAATTTTGAAAATAAAAATGTTCAAATGAGCCCTTAATGGTAGTATCGGTCTGTAACAGCATATCAACCCCATAACGATGTCAATACAGGCCTATACAACACCATTTTTCATAACAGACTAATTAACCCCCATATCACATAGCAGGGTGAAATTTTGCTTTGAGCAACAGCTTTTACAAAATAATTTTGAAAGCTAGGAAGAAAAGAAATCCCCAATTAGTTAGCCCATCAAGCCCTCTTTCTAATAAGAGCTATAGCTCACCGAAACCTGACACCTGAGCAACAAATTGCAACCCAAAAACCAAGAGGGAAGCGTGCTAGATTGTGTACAAGAAAACAATGTTTGAAATTACCATTTTCTCCCATTTTTTTACCAAAATAGCCCTAGAAGCCTTAGCTTGACTCTAAGCTATCATAATTTTAGATCTCTCTCTCTCTCTCTCTCTCTCTCTCTCTCTATCTCTCTCTCTCTCTCTCTCTCTCTCTCTCTCTCTCTCTCTCCGCTCTCTATATATATATATTATATATATAATATATAAAGTTTACAGGACGTTAACAAAACCCTACACACACACACACAGGAGCCCATGGGGTGGGCCTCAATGTGATGTGTTGCTGACATCCTAGGAGACCAGCAGATGTGCCCCATCAAGTTAGGCCCAAGCCCAAAAATAAGGCTGACTCATGATTCAAGTGGACCATGCAAAGGGAAGCGGTTGGGAGGGAATGCCCACCCTTGATTTCATTGGGGAGCACCAGATGTGCAAAATAACCTGATTTTTTGCATGCCCTTTCACCTAGGGCAGATGAAGGGCTGAACAGTCTAAATTCGACATACACAAAATAACGGAACCCCTAGAGAATCAAGGGTGGGCATCCCCCTCCGAACTGTTTCCCTTCATGTGGCCAACTTGAATGAAGAATCAGTTTGATTTTTGGGCCATGGGCCTAACTTGATGGGTCACAGCTAATGCTCGGCTCGAATGTTGGCAACACACCACAGTGAGGCCCACCCCATTTGGTGTGCATAGGTTCTCAAGGGATCATTCCCATACATACATATGTACATACATACACATAGTATCTTATAACATGTATGATCACATTGGCATGGTTTTTGGACAACGGTAGATGCACGATGGTCCACCTAGCGAACAACCCAGATCTTCTACAATAATAGGCCAATGAGCAAGTTCAGGTCAGCCTTGGGATTGGGATTGGGCTTGGGCCCAGGCCAGGATTGGGCCTAGGTTTTACATTGTGAGCCCTGGGCCAGAACAGACCTCAGCTAGGCCTGCGCCGAGCCCATTGACAACCCCATAAAGGAGGCAAATGCCACTATTGGACCACTTATACTCTCCATAACCAACTTATGCACAACCCTACCTACCAAAAGCAAACTTGGGATTACTTTCTATAGACCATTTATAAACTATCACCAGTTTTAGTACCATCAGGCTTTGTGTGGCACTTTGGATCAATATTTCAGAAAAGCCTAGTTCCCAAGAATAAATGCATTATGAGTTCCTTAATAGCTAAAAAAATGCATTATGAGCTCTATAATGACTAAAAATGGAACAATAAATGTACCTGCTTAATCATGTCAATGATCTGAGGAATGTGATCTGATACACGAGGTTCCACGGAAGGAGGCTGGCAATGAAGATAGGCCATATCGGACTGAAACTCACTGCAATAACGGCTGCTTAAGCTTAAGGGATCCTCCCCCAATTCATTTGCTCTAACAATTATCTACAGAATACCAATAGGGCAGAACTCAGCTTTCTTGTCATACATGCATAAGAAAAAAAAAAAAAGGCAGTTGGTATGCATGAATGCTACTTGTGCCTAGTGATAAATGCTAGAACTTATTGACCAAGGACAATATAAAGGAAAGGAGTACCAAGAGTTGTACATCTTAAAAGTACAACCCAAGGCAAATATCAAACTTGAAATCACGGATATCAATAAATAGGGCAGGTAGAAACAACATTACACTAATACAGAATTCTGGAATGGTATTTACTATTTACATGCAAATTTCGACATCTTAAATGCATTTTTTTATATGTAAGTTGGTCTTCAAGCCAAGACCTCAATGTTGAAGTGCAGCATGTCTAACATTTGAGCTACAGGCTCGAACTAATCCCAAAATAAAACAAAAATGTTAAACCACAAGAGACAATGTTGTGAAAAATGCAACTCATTTACTTCTTGAGAATAAGGACTACATGGACGAGATGGGAGATCTATAGAGATTTGGAGAGACCTTACGAAAAACACATCTTAACATAGAAAGAAATATCCTAATATAGAAGATTACCCTAATCTACTCTAACATCCTCCCTCAAACTCAAGGTGCTCTGAAGGAGTAGCCTAAGTTTGCAAGGTACGGTTAGTATTTATTCAAAAGCAAAAGAAAAAAAAAAAAATACCACCGCAGCATAATGCAAGCAAGCACTTTTGATAACTTTTGGGATGTGAACCATTAGCACTTTCAATAACTGGTGAATGATCTAGTGGCACTTCCGGTGATCAGGAGTTCACCCATTACTCTTCTGGTGGATACACACTTCCAGTGACTAGGAGTTCAACTATTACTCTTCCGGTGGCGCTAAATGTTCTGACAGAAAAGAAAAACAAGTCCTACCACAAGGCTAAGTGGTAACAGAGTCTAGCCAAGGGCCCAACACAAACAAGTCCAGTCCAAATGCCGGAAAAAAAAAAAAAAAAAAAAAACATATCTTTCTCAAAAGGACCTAAATCATGGATGGCAGAAATGGTAGTAAGATGAGGTTCAAATGGTGGTAGGAATGGGCAATGACACCAATGGGTTAGAATGGGCCTTGCTCATAGAGGTCCCAAAACAGGCCGGATTCCAAGATGGTTGTGGAACCGGCAACATCATCGGAAAGTGATGCACAAGGCTCAGATGTCGGGATCCAACGCATGCTGACATGGCTGGAGAAGACAGCATTGCTGCAGCATTGGCTTCAGCAATGGTTGAAAAAGAAGGCAAGTGGCTGCTAGCGACGGGTTCAGGATCCAAGTGTAGATCCAGCCAGAGTGCGGTCACAAAGAATGAGGGAGATGGATTCAGACTAAGGGGAACAACTATGGCAGATGCATAAGCTATGGTGGTGACGAAGATAGACCGTAGAGATGACAGGGATGCTTATGTCGAAGATGCTAGCGGTGGTGGATCCAAGGTTTTAAAAAACAGTACCGTATCATATCCGTATCGACACAATATGATATGCAATAAGGGTCTGTATCAGTCCGTGTCGAAAATTCAACGCCGAATTGGCACCATTACACCTCACATATCGATCAGACCAATACGAGCGTAAATAGTCCCAGTCAAGGCTTGCCTAGAATGAAGGCTCCAGAAAAAAAAAAAAAAAGGCGTTCAAGGTCTTTTCATGCTTTTCAGGAAACAATAGGAAACATTTATTCAATGGTTCAAATTTTGTCAATTATATGGAATTAGATGGAAAAGGTGTAAACAGGTGAATATCTTTGGCAGTCTTCTTTATTGCAATGAACAGCTCACCAACAGGTTTCTTTTCCAGCTCTTGAAATTGGCCTTGCATGGTAAAAATGTAGTATTAAATTGAGAAACCTGGTGTTGTCAATATTTCATCTCAATTTGCAGATCCTAGCCTCTCGTTCAACACCAAATCCAGTGAACATACAATAAGGTATAGGTCACATGCCATGGCCCTTCACCATCCACACAGGATGCTATCCTACTGCTGTAACAAAAATGAAATGCGGCAGATAGAAATGCAGAAGATTGAATCAGCAAGTAAGAACTGTCCTCAATTATATGGCAATCAACTTATAGCAGTATGTCAGTCAGCTACGCTAAACATGGTGAAACAGCCAGCGCTGAATTAGGAAAATGGGTTGTAAGACAAGATAAGCTGACTGAAAAACTAATGTCAACAGTCAACAGACAAGCCAATACGGAGTAAAAGATAAATATAGGCTTCTAATGTAAGTTGGTTTTAGTTTATGCATGAACAACTATAAAAACAAGTTATCATTCAGTGTTTCCACCAAATTTCTAATACCTAACCAGTTCAAGGAATGATTAAACAGTCAAAAGTTGATAGATCCAAAATTAGGGCACTCAGTACTCACCTTGTCATCGACATCAGTGAAGTTGCGAACATAGCAGACTTCATAATTCAGATGCCTTAGGTATCTGCCTAATTGTCAAACAAAAGACAACGACACGCCAATTAGTACCAGCAAAATGACGACCTTAAGAAGAAATGGCATCGCATCCTTGTTTCTCATTTTTATTCTTTTCTTCTTCTTTTTTTCTTTTTTGACAAGTAATGGGAAAATTTTATTCAATAAAACTAAATAAAAATGCATCAATACGGGGGGAACGACTCCACCATTACAATAGAAGGCCATCTCATGTGGCGATCATGAAAGCTACAACTATATGGTGTTGAACTCTTCCAAACACGTGGCAATCTACCCAAAAGACATGACATATGACTAATATTTCAACCCATATAAATTGAATTATTAAAAAGGATACCCCATTAAGCAATTTAAGTATCAAAAACTAATGTGATGTTAGGAAAGAAAACAATGCTGGCATGATGGGAATGGATCTCCAAGGAAGGAGCAGCTTTTCTCGAGGATCCACTTCAGCACTATCACGAGGCCAACCGCAGGGAAATTACTGATGGGGAAGAGCTGCACTACTACCAGATCTTAGTAAAGGTTATGCTAGTGGTGACTGGTGAGAGTTCCAACAAATCGTTGAGGTTTCAAAAGAAGAAACCCAAAGATAGGAGAATAGCAGAAAGAGGGAAAGAAATATTTTCTGGTCGAGATATCAGAGATGAAGATGAATACCTGTCTAAGGATTAGATCTTTCAGGGGCACTAAGTGGGAGAGTGGACTACGGTAACCCAAAAGAAAAACTGGAAGGTGGATTATCAGTGGGGCCAAGGAATTTGTTAAAAATTTCCCTGCAGATTGGAATCATTTGAACTTCAGGGAGGTTTTTGGGGATTACGGGGAGATTAGAGAAATTATGATACCAAAAAAGAAAGGGACAATGAAAGCATGGGATTGCCTTCATTTGAATGAGGATAAGCGTTGGAAGAAGCTGTTGAAGCCATCAATGGTGTTCAAGTTGGAGGGAGAGTGCTTAGGGCTAATGTTGCTAGGTATGGTCCGAAGGAAATAAACAAAGGCAAACAAAACAAGAAGCCAGCTGTAGCAATCAGTAAGGGAGGAAAATCAAAGAGGGAGAAGAGGGAGGGAGAGAAAGCTCCCGTGCAACAATCAAAAGAAAAAGGTGGAGGGTTGAAGGAAGGTAAATCCTTTAACAATACAATCAGTGGCATTCCTAGCCATGGTGAAAAAGAAGAGAAAGATCTGGAGAAGAAAGAGGAAGATGAGAAGATACATCAAAAGGAATGGGTTTGGAAAGTGGATACGAAGGACGTTCCAACAGTGGTGCAGAAGGCGTGGGAGTCCTTTGGATGGAGTTTCACTATATCCCTCAGGTTCGGAATGTCTCATAAGGAGGTTGGAGATTGGCTTTTACAAAATTGCAGTGTGGAAACAGAAGACATAGCATGGGTCTTCTAATCGTTTGTAATCTATTCCAAAAAAAAAAAACACACAACAAAAAAAGAACGGTGGCAAAGTTGATGTCTGATTCTATAATGTGGGTTTCGTTGTATTCACCAAGTTGATATTGACAAATTCCTGATGGGTTGTAATATATTCAAAGATTATATGATTCGGGAGGTTGAGATGGGAGGAATGGTCAGTGTTTGGCTGGGAGGAGTCTTGTACAAATCTAGCAGTTTCCCTTAAGGCCTGTCTGGTTGGGTGTAGTTATAGGTAAATGATGGTAAAAGTGTAATGAATCAATGATGAGAAAGGCTCCCTGTTTAGCAAGAGGCGTATTTTCACCTGAGAAATGTGCAAAGCTCAATCTCAGTTACATATTCTCAAACCAAAATTTTGTGGGGCCCACTATGATGTATGTGTCTTATCCACACCGTCCATTCATATTTTTAGATCATTCTAGGGCATGAGCCCAAAAATGAGGCAAATCCAAAGCTCAAGTGGACCACACTACAAAAAACAGTGTATATTGAACACCCACCGTTGGACACTTCTTGGGGGCTACAAAAGTTTTGGATCAAGCTGGTATTTGTATTTTCCCTTCATCCATGTCTGTGTGACCTTATGAACAGATTGGATGTCAAATATACATCAATGTGGGCCTTATGTAGGTTTCAACAGTGCGCGTCATATTCCCACTACTTTCTGTGGTGTGGTCCACTTGAGCTTTGGATCTGCCTCATTTTTTGGGCTCTTGCCCTAAAATGATTTGGCAAAATGAATCGTCGATGTGGATAAAACATGTACAACATGGCGGGGCTCACAGAGTTTTGCCTCGTAGACAAAGTAAGGACATCACGTAAATGCAAACTCATTTAAGACGCCGTACATTACTGTAGGAAATAAGAAAGTAATTATTACCTATTTACATCTAATTACAGAGAATTACTACAAAATTCTGTTTCAAGTAGCAATGGAAAGGTTTTACATGGTCTTCGTGGGAAGAGTTCCAGGGATATATGACAATTGGGAGGATTGCGATGCACAGGTAAATCGATTCAGTGGCTGTAGACACCAATTGTTTAAGTCATACGATGAGGCAGAAAAGGAATGGAACAAGTACAAGGTTTACAGCAAAAAATTTGGAATATGACATACATTTTTTTCATAATGGTTGCATATATCGTTGGTTGCTGACATCACGATGTTCATGATTTAGGCCACCCTTGATCAGGGATCAGGGAGGAGGACGAACCAGGGCAATAGTTCACATCATACGCCTTCTGAAGGCATTGTAATGTGCGTGGGTGGTCATGTTGATCGTGTCAAGGAAGACGTTACAGTTGAGAGTATGAATAGAAAGATTCCTGAAGCTGATGCAAAGAGAGTGGAAGGAATTGATGAAATTCTGCTCTGTGGGAAGATGAATGCCCTACTACATGTTCTACTTGGTGTGTTGATGATATATGTTGCTATTACAGGGTTTATTTGGTCGTTGAGAAAGTGAACAAGGATAGTTTACTCTGTAGAATTATAATGGTTGTGGGTTTTATGTAGACGTGGCATTGAGGCTTTTTGTCTTCTTGTCTCTTCTGTAATGCATGAAGTTTTTTAGTGTCGTCATCCAAGTTTGTTTGTTTTTTTTTTTTCCTTTTGCAATGGAATGTTGGAGGACGTTATTGTCAAACAACCATTTACTCCAAAAGCTTAAGCTATCAGAGTGTGGTGTATCAATGTATATCAAGGGACTTTATCACTTCAACACCCCCCCCCCCCC
The DNA here is from genome assembly GCA_021015155.1 of Magnolia officinalis. Taxonomy (NCBI): domain Eukaryota; kingdom Viridiplantae; phylum Streptophyta; class Magnoliopsida; order Magnoliales; family Magnoliaceae; genus Magnolia; species Magnolia officinalis. Next base: position 41,258,699 of record JAJHSJ010000015.1, read on the forward strand.
CCCCCCCCCCCCCGTGCTGGTGGGAACTCCGCACGGCGCACGGGAACATACTGACAAGGGTGGAGGGACACTCACACCATAAATAGGCCGGGCTTGATTTCCCGGTCCCTAGGCCGAACCTAATTTTCCTGACCCCCCATGGGAAATAATATATTAGCGAGGCATATTTGCTACTCTCGAGATTCGAACATAGGATCTTCCGCTCTGATACCATGTCAAACAACCACTTACTCCAAAAGCTTAAGCTATCAGAGTGTGGTGTATCAATGTATATCAAGGGACTTTATCACTTCAACAGTTATCTTCTTGGTAACAACTTGCTTCTGAATACTATAGTTCATGGTTCTCTTTTCGCAAATTTGTCTTCTTCTGCCATTTGCCTCTAATTATTATTATTTTCTTACATTATTTTGTCTCCTAGACAGTAGTTTGGAGCTTGCGTTATTGAGCCCGGTCATAAGCTAACTAGGCTACTCGTGGTGGGTCCCACAGTATGATGGTTCTAGACAGCCCAACTCCCGTTATAGAACTTACACGACGCGGCCCATGTACTTCTTATCCAAACATCCATTAGTACTTCGGGGTTATATACTCTTCCTGAGGTAATTTGATCCAAACACCCACCTCTCCTTCACAAAATTAGAAGGATGTCAGATTTTGTTTGGCATTTACTTGAATAGTACCAATATACAATGTAGTACAATACTATACGCAAATCCAAACGGGCCCTAAAGTTCTTGGAGTAAACAAAATCCAAGAAATACATGACAAGTTGATATCAACGCTCAAGCTTAAGAGTGAGTGTTGGAGCGTTCATATTTCGTTTCTCTTGTTATTTAGGTATCTGTAATAGTATCAATTCTTAAGGTACTTTCCTCTTTTTATAATTAAGCTCATATCAAAAAAGATTCGCAAGCAGTGATAACCATAGAAGTGATTAAGGAGATGTTGGTCCAACAAACCCAAACTATGGCCAATGTGGCCTGATCAATTGGGTCGGGCTCTATAGGCCTATATCAGTGCAGGGATTCCCACATGCCATCTTAATCATGCATTTTCTGTTTAGTCAATGGGGAACTAATTGATGAAAAAACGACCTTAAAGTGGGTCCCAAATGGCCACATGTTCAGAACGTGAATAGAGTTTAGGATGATTTATACATAAAGATATTAAAAATCTATTTTTTGAGTTTTTACTTGTGAAGGAGAATGGTATACTATTACAATTTGCCAAGGACAGCATTAATAGGGATTATCCAGCTGTATTTAGGGTATAACCCATGTTGGTGTCTTTTTTATCAACCTTCGGAGTGTTATTCCTTGTTTTCTTTCCTTTCTTGAGTAAATGGGATATTTACCACAGTTCCTCAAGAATTCTGATTTGACCAAATGATTCCTTGACTCTTTTATGGTCCCATAAAGTGCCCCTTGGGAAGGTGAAATGATCAAAATGCCATCATCTTTTTTCTTTTTCAAAAAACTGGTGAAGTTGACCATTGTGCCCACTTGGTGCGTATGAAATCCAACCCATCCAACAGGAGCACCCCACCATGATCGTCAGATAAACAAAAAAGAAAAATCAGCTATTCCAATCATCAGGTGGGCCACACATGAATTTGGAGGTTTTTAGGTGGTGTACATTGTTTTTATGGTGTGGCCACCTAATGAGTGGGCCGGCCTTACTTTTGGTTTGTCTAATCATCATGATGGGCTGCACAATGCTTGACCGATTCGATGCCATACAATTGATCTCACAATGCTAGACTCAATTTCTTAGAGAAGGGGGAAAAAAATAGACTAGGAAACTTAGTATTTGAATCTAAATCACCTTACAGCAATCTAAACCATTTAGATGATGAGTCTCAACTTGTCTGGTGGACGAAACAATAACTATAACATCTTAAACTAGAGTGTTCCAACCATTTGAAATTTGGCTCTTTTGCTTTGCAAATGGACTGTCACCATAACCTTTGTGTAATCAAAAGGTTGAAATGGTCAATCTAATAAAAAAATTGGCATCCCCCATCAAAGGAGAGCTCTATCACATCAACAATTTGGATCATTGAAAACGCCCCAATTCCAATGGATGATGTCCCGACGTATCACATTGCAAAATATTGGGATGTATTCGAGCAAACCACATATAGTGAAATTAGGGAAAAGATATCATACCTAATTTCATTATTCTCATAGAACTTACACATAAGTGTAGCACTAAATAGGTATATAAAAAAGATAAAATTTTAAATTTTAAAAACAAAAAAAAAAAAAAAAAAAAAGCAGCAGCTAAGCAAATAAAATTAACCGCTTAAATGAATCTATATATGTGCCGCACTTTCAATCACAAATCCTAACACCCACAGAGATTTTTCTGCCATAATAAGATTAGAAGAACCCTTGTATTTTATTTTGGATCAATGAGGGAAGAATAATTATTACTAGAAGATTTCTCCAAACCCAAAGCTTGAAAATAAATAAAAATTAAGATATATAAATCAGATTCCAGACCTGCAGAGGACATCGAATGTGACGTAGACGCGGGCATGGCCAATGTGGCTGAGGTCATAGGCGGTAACACCACAGACGTACATTCCTACTTTGCCAGGGAAGTTCGGGCGGAAAACCTCCTTCTGTTTGGTCATGGTGTTGAATATCTGGAATTCAGAACTGGAAGAAGGTGGTGTTTGAACGGGATTATTTGTACTTGTGGTGCTGAGGGATTGGGATTGAGAGGAATTGGAAGAGAATTGAGTCTTGAAGAAAAGATTGAAAGGCTTTGGTTTGAAGGGAAGATGGTTGTGGAATTGAATTTTGGTCCTTGCGCTAGAAAACGGGGACGGATGATGGGATGGTAAGAAGAACGGTAGGGAGTGTTTGAGGAGTGTGGTCATCATGCTAGGGCTCGGTTCTGGGCCTTTCCCCACACTCTTTGCTGCTGCTGCTGCTGCTGCTGCAGTTTATGGGAGGCAGGTACTGCTGGTAGGTGGATGGGATTATGGATGGAAGCGGATTGCGAGCAGTGCCACACACCACCGACGTATGTTGACGTCACCAATTCTGTGGGCCCATCATGCTTCATGTGTTATATCAAAACCGTCCATCTATTCTGCGAGATCATTTTAGAGGGAAACGGATTGGCTACTCCCCCTGACACCAGCCCGGTGGCTGATGGTCGGTGCTCTTTGGGCCCCACCATGATGTAAATGTTTCATCCATTCTGTCTTCCATTTTTACGTATCATTTTAGTGCTTGATCCCAAAAATGAGAGGGATATAAATATCAGGTGGACCACACCACAGGAAAACAATAGTGATTGGATATCCACCACTAAAATACTCCTAAGGCCAATTGTACTATTTATTTGACATTCAATCCGTTGATTAGGTCATACAGATCCAATGGAGGGAAAAAAAATAAATATCAGGTTAATCCAAAGCTTTTATAGCCTCCAAAAAGATTTTAATAGTCAGCTATTCATTCAACAATGTTTCATGTAATGTGGTGCACTTGAGATTAGGAAATGATCTTAAAAAATAGATGGATGGCATGAATGAAACACATACATCATGGTGGGGCCCACATAGCACCGACCACCAGCCACTGGCGGTGGCGGGGGAGTAGCCAATCTATTTCTAGCAGGACCCAAAAACCTAGAGATTCAAAGCTCAAGAGACTACATCACATAAAATAGAAAGCAGTGAGGACTCTACCATTGAAAACTACTTATACGAGGTTACATAAGTTTTAGATTATATTTGTTTTTTGCCTTTCATCCAGGTTGCACGATCGTATGAACATTTAGGATGCACGATCTTATGAACATTTTAGATTGCAAATAAATATCATCGTGAGCCTACAAAGTTTTACGGTTCACTATGATGGGCATCATATCCACACCCTTCATATGTAATCCTATTTTTTGTTTCTAGACAGCAAGTTCTAAAAATCATATAAAATCAATCGTGCTAAGATCGGAGCTGAAACTTGAGAATAATATGAACCACAATATGATCTAACCCTTGGCCAAATTTCGTATCCATCCAACGGTCCAATCATCTGTAACATTAAGTTTACTTGGCTGTTGTCCAATAGCATATGCAGGATTCTGATTTGCCTAAAATGGACCCATGTTTAACTCTTTTAATGAATGAATTAAAAATACATGTTCCGTTGGATTCGTAGAAAATTGAACTAGCTTTCCAACGGTATATAATAAGCCTCAATCGGAGTTCGAACGGCTAAAATCTTGGCTTTATACGATAGATGTATTTTAAGAGCTTGTTATGACCATTCTTTTTTGGGCCATATCCGTGATTCCAATGGTCAGATGTATTTGATATTTGCTCTTAACTTACTAGATATAGTTAATAATCATATGTCGTCCCTATGGTCAGATTCTTTCATGATAAGATTTAGAAAATTCTGGACCGATAGATACTTCTGTAAGGACAAATATTGAATTTCTATGTGTGGTTCAGATGGATCCAAGGCTCTGTATGGTTGGAAACCTATATACAGCCTAAAAGATGTATTACTAATCCATCCATTGGATCGAATTTTCCTACAGAGAATCTGATCATAGAGATTTGATCAATATATTTTATATGCTACTACATGTGTATGTTGGATATATGTTGTACATGACATTCATCCCCTTATTGATCCACTTGGGTGTGGGATCATTTGTGATTTATGTATTTTATTAGTTCATCCAATCTGGAAACTCATGTATATTTTTGTGTCTCTTATCTATGATTTGCTAACATGTGTGCCCCACTTGCCATTGGATTTATTTCATTCCTTTTACACTTTTGTTTGCTGAAAATTTTCTAAGTACATTAGGCCTCTTTGACACCTTGTAGTGGACCCCACACTCTGTAGTTAAGGATCCTACTTTGGGGGATGTTTAATCCTTATATAAGTGAGCTGGGATGTTACTCATTTTCGTTAGAAATGATTCCTTAAGTGTTTGGAAATTCGGTCCTAAGTTGTGACAGACCCCATTTCTGAAAACTGTCTGATTATTTATGTTTTGTACCAACTTTGGGCCTCTGTAGTGGACCACACGTTGGAGGTTTGAGTAGGCCACCACTTGGAACCTCTAACCTATACTAATGAATAGATAAATAATATTTTAATTGAGCCAAATCAGACCTCACATGATCAGGGAGTGGATCCCAAAATGAGGTCAGGTATGGTTGTGCAGAAAATTAAAGTACCTATGTTTGGCCATATACCAAATATTACGTGTGCACAACTAGTTGGTCCCAGCTTAGAGTTTTTTAAGTACATATATAGTAAAACCAAGGGCACCTGATGGGACACTGAAAGGTGGTCCCCTGTGATCATGGGACGTACTCAAGATTGGATCAAAACTAATTCTGCACTATATTCCCTGCACAGTTTCTCCAAGTACCCATGTTTAGGCCATCACCGTAAATTGTACTCACCCAACCAATGAGGTCTGCCTTATAATTTGTAAAGGTCATACATGGAACTACCAAGTGGTTATTTTCTTTCACCATATGTAGGCCCCACATGATCATGAATCTAACTCTAAAATGACTCAGAACCAACATTGCACCAAAAATCTATTTGATGTAAATTTGTGGGGCCATGTCGATGGGGACCACTACCATCCTAAAGCATTTAATGCAGCATCTAAACTCTTAAAAATAACTCTCAGATATTGTTGGGCTTAAAAACCTTATGTGGGTCATCTTGTATAGGCCTTACCTTTCATGTAATGAGGTCCACCTGGCATGTTTTATAAATGGGTGTTGTATAACTTGTAAAATATTTAGTGGACAGATCTTGCTGTCCAAATGTTCTATTAAGACATATGTGGCCTTGGGCCCATCTAAACGATGCAACCCTAAGGCCCAAGCAGGCCCAACATTAGGAAAAATCGTTGGGTAATGAGAAACCCACAAAAGTAACCTTCCTTGAGCCTGTTGGGCAAGCTCATTGTCTACTGGGCAGCGTGTCTTGTATACTACATCTAGTCAAGTAGACCACGCTTAGAGAGACCTATTTTATAACGCATAAACTAGAAAATTGGGTTTTTTCTTGGTTTGTTGTGTATGTGGATAGTAGGCTCAATATGATATATGACATGAAAGATGTTAGCATGTTATCCTTTGTGTTTGAGATTGTGCATTGTTTCTAGTTGGTGGAATGTGTGGAGCCCACTTAGCTGTGGAATTATATCCACACCATTGAAAGCGTTATGGTTGGACATTTATGCCCTTGGGTTGGCCTATGGGTTCACCAAGTGGGACTCACACTTGACCTATATGACCCCATGCCTTGCATATAGTTCAAGTCCAGTGTGGAAGTCACACTAGGTAGGACGCACTTAGTAATGGCTGAGATGATAATACATGTATGGTAACATGATAATGATGATTGTGAGTTGTTGGTTGAAATGATAGATATGATTTAATGGATGGTGAATTATAGCATATGCATTAATGATGGATGAGCAATTATTTATAACACTTATGACATGTTTATGTTAAGTGAAAATGATCCTAATGGCAATGATGATTATATGTATATATATATATATTATATATATATATATATATATATATATATATATATATATGCATGATGACAAACATGCTAGTTGACCACCAGGCTTGATATCCAAAGTGACGTATATGAGGCCCTTGTGTGAGGCCCAAAGTGATGTATATGAGACCCATGAGTGAGGCCCAATGTGATGTATATGAGGCCCTTGTGTGAGGCCTAAAGTGATGTATATGAGGCCCATGAGCGAGGCCCAATGTGATGTATGTGAGGCCCTTGTGTGAGGCCCAAGGTGATGTATATGAGGCCCAATTGCGATGTGTGATTCCACCATGATGTATGTAAAGATGTTTATGATGCCCATTCGTCTTCCTAGTTGGTATTAAAATGGGTCATGCCTTGGGAGCAATGATGGTTAAATGTCCACATTGTAAGGGCAATGGTGGTTAAATGTCCGCATTGTAACCCTCCCTAAAGCTCGTTATTAGGCTCATTCTCATCTCCTCTTAGTGGGCTAACCCAAATCATTAGGCCCCCATAATTATTAAACACATTCTTAATATGAGTAGGTCGTCTAGGCCCATCCTTGATATGAATAGAGTACATCATCGCCATGATTCATGCCCGTACGCATCATCTGCATGCTTGATATGAGATGTGGTTGACCATTGCATATGTCATTAGGGAGGTTGTTTATGGGACTCCCTGATAGGCGGAGTTGTCTCACATGAGCGCACGGTATGCGTAAGATTAATGCATGATTGGACTGAGTGATTCATGCATCTTGTATTGTGTGATTATGATTACTGTATGCCCTGGCGACATCAGGGTTGTAGCCTCTGCAGATATAGCGTGAATGGTAGGATTGGACACCGGAAATTCTTATTAAGCATGGGGGCGCGAAAGATGTCTCAGGGTGAAAGTCCCCAAACCCTTATGGTACCATGGAGGATACTCCAATGTCTAGACCGAGTGGATGTATGAGCGCATAAAGGCCGAATACCAGGAGGCCGCGTCTCTCACTGTTTCGTGGTCGGTTGGAAGGGGGCGTGGCCTTACCCGCCCTAAGGGAGGGAGGATTTGCTAAGCTGAGTATGATCAGCTTGTAAATGGGTCCGCTATCGACGTACCGGATAGATATTGGCTGACTATTGGCCAAACGAATAGTGAGGTCTCTTTCGCTTGCATGATTGTGCGTCCAGTGTAGGGCGGCAATGTGGTGTATAGTGTATTAGACCCTGGTGATTATCCAGAGAGAATTGTACTGATATATGATGCTCCAGAGATGAGCTGGATTGATATGTGGATTGGTATGTTTGAGCTGCATCTTGCATATGACATTGGCTATGTAGGTCTTGCATCGCATCGTATGGCCTTGGTGTAGCCAATAGCATTCATGACTTGCATCACATAGCCTTAGTACAACATATAACATTCATGCTTTGCATTACATAGCCTTCGTATGGCAAATAGCATTTATGCCTTGCATCGTATAGCCTTGGTATGGCTGACAGCATTGTACTTGTCCCCGGTGATGATCCCAGAGATGTTCGGTACTGGTATTATGACACCCTGTCACTGTTGTACACGTGGGCAGACACATGTGGGTGGATGCTGATGTGCGCGGGGCCTAAGGGCCTGTGTGAGCTACTAATGGTTGGCAGGCTACTGTGCTGGCAGGCTACTGTGCAAGGGTTATGTACTTAGCATTCGACTCATTCATTCATTCATCCACTATCCACTCGGGCTAGTGATGCGCAACTAAGTTATTATGTGTACCTTCATAATGGCCAGGATTTCGGTTGGGGAGCGCGACCAACCTGAGATCAGGAGTTTACCACATTGAGTCTAACTATCCAAATTTAAGTAAGGGACTGGTTTGGATAGAAGTCTCTTGTGATGAACCCCACAGCTTGCGATACCACATACTATCATCTCGAGTACACACTCTAGCTTGTTAGTTCTTTTGAATTGCATATTGCATTGCATCCTCAGCATATGACATTTGGCTTACTATGATTACACACTCCAGCTCTGCCATTTCCCTTTCATCGTATGCCATATAATAGAAAATGGAATTTGATTATCTTGTTCATGATGATTGACTATTTTAATGATTCATGGTCGCTTGTTGAGTGACATATCTATTATTGATGTCATGTTCATGATAAACTGTGTAGTTATAAGACATACTTTATTGATAACTTACTCACATATGATAACATGTTCGGTTGATAACATGCATGTGGTTGTTTTGGATGTCTTTACGGGAGCGCCCTGATAAAACGTGTTTCACTCCCAGAACGCAGTAGACTCACGAGCTGTGGTTTGCTCATACGTATGACTTACACTTTTTCAGGATGCATATAAGAGCTGTTGAAGTTTGCTATTGTTTCCTTTATTACTGTTGAGCTGGTGCACCATATTATGTGTGACATGTCGAACAGGTTCGTCTCTTCGATATGCGTTGATACCATGTACAAAATGTGTAATCGCTTAAATAGATTAACCGTTAAAAAAATTACACTGAAAATCTTCCTTGTAGGATCCCAAGATCAGAATCTGGCAATGGGTGTCGGGAGCCGAGAATGAGATACTACGAAGGCTGTCAGCGCCGGATTCGGCGATCGGAAATTTTGTGAGTCTGGTTTCCGAGTTTGGGGCGTGACAAGAAAGCTAACCAAAAGGGAAATGTAAGTAAATGCACATATATCCATGACCGATCAACCTATGGGGCCGCATCTGAAATGGAATGTATTGGTCGATCAACTTCAGAAGTTCAACACTGCTGCAAGAAGGAGATGATTGGTCGGAAACTCGTTCAGAGAAAGTTTAATGTATTCATTAATTCTTGTTTGTTTCCACATATCGCCATATTATGCTTCCACACAAGCAAACCACTCAGCCCAACCATTCATTGGTTTCGGTCTTACTCGTGGAGACTTGAACGCATTAGAGGATTTGGAAAGCCGTCCGATTGAACAATTATGACTTCATCGGGACACTTCGAGAAGCTATACTTGATTTCGCGAAGGTGTTCGTAAGTGATTGCCGAATGGAAAACATGACCGAGTGTCAACACCAAAGTGTCTGGATCAATTGGGGTGTTAAATAGTAGATCATTCATCACACCAGATGATAAAACGTCAAGGTCTTTGATGAAAGATTCTAAGTAAAAGATGGAGCAGAAGAAGAAGAATATGCAACGATGGTGATGATTTAAAAAAGGAAAATCAGGATGTGTTTATACCAATGAGAAGAGAAAATGAGAGAGTTAAGGCACCAACTTCAGAATTGCTTACGTATCGACTAGGGCATGTATGTATTAATGAAGAGGAAATCAATACTCCTCGTACGATACGCTTTTATACGATGTGTCGCATGGGCAACCTAGAAGCGTGAGACAAAGAATATCTCCTAATAAGGCATTGGTCAAGTAAAATTAATGAGGAAGCAACACGTGGATTAATGGCTGATTACATTTATGGTATCGGACAACAAAACAATGACATTGTCACCTTTTCACCAAAGACGGAGCGATGTAGGGGGCAATGTTGTATCATAATTCTAGCAATTATGAGAAAACCAATAGGGAAATGACATGTGGCATTGTATAAGAGATATGAAGTGAATAAAAAGATCTTTAAAGATTTAGAGCACTTTATATGGGATTTCAGTTGGCGTAGGTTTACTTTTACACATTAGAAACAAAATGTTATGGTCGATGTACAAGAAGTGCAGTTAAGCTGTTTAAAGATATGAAGGGTGACCGAGGATAGCCAAAATAAAATCTTGACCGACAAAAGTGAAGTAAGCAGTGAAGAGGTGTTTAGAAGAGGAAAAGTTGCAAAAGAGAAATATAACAAGTGCTTGATATAGAGAAAGACATTTTCGACTACTATAACTATTACAGTAATGGAAGAAGGATATGGAGGAATAAGTTATAACGGAAATGTATAAATAGCATAGGAATGTAACAGAAAAGACATAATCTCAAAAAATCAACAATCAAACCTATGTATCAATTTCTTTATCTTAGCTTTATCTAAGGAGTAGAAATAATCCTAGTAATTCTTAGCTATAATATTTAATTGTAATCTAAGTCTACGCTCATACGCTGGATTTTTTCTTTATCCAATATCAAACAGTTCTCTCAAGAGACGCATTCTTGCGATTGCTCCTAATGACCGATTGTGAGTTTTTCATTTTATTTGATTGCTCTAGTATTCTGAAAGCCCTTTATTGTGGAAGGCACGAAGTAACCCATCTTCGGAGGAAGAACCCCACCCTCCAATTATTGCCTAATCATTATCAAATTCTACAAGTTATTGAGTAAGCGATCCAACTTCTCAAAATATAGTCATATACACTTATATTGGATGTATCTGCTTATTTTAGAACTTGGGGTCAAAGTTGATCGGTTTGGATCGAGCCGCTATATTGATTCTAGCATGCCTGCATAATTAAAAACAAACCGAGCAGCCAACACTCGAGTCTTTAACGGTTGGCATTCAATCCCCACTGTGTGGCTCACTTGAGCCTTGGATCTCCCTCATTTTTTAGTTCATACCCTAAAATGATATTGAAAAATGAATGGACAGCATCGATCAAACACGTACATCATGGTGGACTGCACAAAGCCCCTGCTAGGACCGAGCCCTTCCTAACAAGGGTAGGACGCAATCCGCGTCCCCTGGGCTTTTTATAGGCACAAGTGGGGCCCAACGGTTAAGTGTGTGTGGACCATTCACCGTTGCCTCCCTGCGCTGGAAGATCCTAGCTGCCATGGACAATCTCGATCATTATCTACTCAAAGATTGTTCCATGGAGGAGAGGTTTGGGCATGCTCCATCCGTGTGGGACCAACAGACGCTAAATGGTCTCTATCACTAATCTATAGGCCCCACTTTGTACAACTTGAAAACCCGAAGACACATTTATACCCTGCTTTTTCATCCATGGCTAGCATTTCATACAGGCAAGGGCCATGTTCCATTGATTCAGGTTCATATGATGGATCTCTCTCTCTCTCTCTCTTCTCTCTCTCTCTCTCTTTCTCTCTCTCTCAAAAGAAGTGAGGTTTCCTAAGCAACATACATTTAAGAGATCTCATTTACAGACCATGCAGCAGATGCGTGTACAATCTAATCCCTCCATCCGGTGGGGCACAACCATCTAAATGCTCTTATTTGTTTTGAACCCAACTCGAAATCTAAATCCAAAGATGGGTACCCAATAGGTAAACCTGATCAGATCCGGTTCATAGTATTCAAGAATTAGACCCAGACCAAGCGAAACATGAACCCAACTGCCCCAGATATGGGAAACATAGGATTCGAACTGTGTAACGACCCATTTTTTTTGTGGGAACTAGCCCCACCGTCCGTTTGCATGTGGCCCACCTGAGTTTTGGATCGGCCTCATTTTTTTGCCTTACATCTTCTCTTGGCCAGGCCAAGATAATGGACGGAGTAGATTATATTATCGTTAGTGGGACCCACTATATCTTTTAAAAAAAATAAAAATAAAATAAAAACAAAAAGTTAAATCTTCCGCACAACTAACCCACTTCTCCACTTTCCTTCCTTTTTGTACGGTAATGGCTGCCGAACCTCCCACTAAATGAAACCACTCCTCCATTCCATTACGCACTCTTTTATAATAAAATAAAATTTTAAAAAAAAGAGAGAAAGAATCGAAGGAATCAATCAAAAAAAAATAGAGAGAATGAGAGAGAGAGCTCTTTAGATCAAGAGAGAGAGATTAAGCGGGGCCAGATCATCAGACTTTTAGGTAGGTGATCTTAACCTGAAATTTGTCATTTTCAGTTATTTATTATGTTTATTTAATACAAAATTTTGGTAGAAATATTAGTGTCAGTTGAATTTTTCTGTAGGGAATCTATCCATTTATGATTTTTTTTTTTCTAATATTTAATATTGAAATAATTTATATATAAATAAAATAAAATAAAATTTACAGAATAAAATAAATAGTTTATTTAAGATTATATTTTAATTTATTAATTCTTAAATGTTTTGTTAAGATTAAAAAATAATAATTTTGAATTGTTCCTAAAATTTTAAAAATCAATTAATATGAAAGTAAATTATTAAAAATGGATTAAATTCAAATTAATTTATGAATTTATTTAAATTAGTACATTTGAATTAATTTAAAATTTTTTATAAGTATGTTGGTTATTAAATTGTTTAATTAATCAAGATTTTATATATATATATATATATATATATATAATCCAAGTTAAAAAGTAAAAAAAAAATAATTAAATTAAATTCTAAATAAATTATAATACCTTACATATATGTATAATATTTTACAGTACAAACAGAATATATAATTAATTATTTAAAATATTGATGATTCATTATGCAGAATTGTGAATATAAGTGATGTAAGATTGATAAGTATATATAAACAAATATGATTAAGAATATAAATATATTATAATATATATATATATATATATATATATATATGTATATGTATGTATATGTATATGTATAAGTTTATAATATCATTTAGGTATAGTAAAATATAAATATTATGATTTATAATAATATAGTAGTATACAATATAATTGTAGGTTACAAAAAGTAATGATAAAATAGAAAAAAAAAATTATTAATATTATAATGTATAGTATATATATATATAAAAATTATAAAAATTTTAATGTAATAAATGTGAATATTAACAAGATACATAAATAATCATATAAAAGATTATGATAATGAAAATTATAGAATAAAAAAATAATAATAAAAAATTAACAGTAGGAGAAGAAGATCACGAATAGTATTTTAGTATATTTACATATATAAAATATTATCATAATAATAATTTAACAAAAGATTATACAAATATTTAAACATAAATTTAGTTACATATTAATAATATAATTATTAATTAATTTAATATCTAGTTTTAAAATAATATAATATAATAAAAGTAAATAATAATTTTAGTATATATGTTAAACAAATAACAACAAAAATGTATTTATGACAAAATATATAACATAATATACATAAGTTTTTGCATAAAAATAGTAAACATGTATAAGATAACATTATAATACATAATTAACACATAAATATTTAATGTTATTTATATAATTATGTTATAAATAACAAAATAGAAAAATTTTATTTGATAATATATAAAAGTTGTAATAAATATAATTTATTATTATTAAAAATTATGTAAATGTTAACATTAACAATTTAACGTAAAAGTAATATAATAAATATATTAAATGTAAACAAAAGTAAATTCGTTAATTTAGATAGTCAATTATAAAACAAGGTTAATCATATTGACATAATGTTGTAACAACATGAACAATAGAAAACCTTGATTGGAAACAACCATGTTAAAACAGACTAACCTGAAATCCAAACCATTCATCAAATAGATTACTTAGGTGTTATTTTCTTTTGGTAGATGGTGTCCTGAAACTCAACTTCTCACGCATTCAGCGAGTGTAGACAGTAAGTTAATGCTATATATTGCGTCAGCGGGAGAAACTCGTTGAGAGCGTAAGCGTGGGTCAGGTCTACCATGCGACGCTAAGTAGGTCGTGGGCGTATGGTCTAGTCCAGAAATCGATGGTCCAAATATCAGGTGGGTGATTCTCCTCCATTTCTGAACTTTCTGATTCTTGTATTTTTAAAATTTTATTTTTTTTACATAATGACTTTAAATTAATATTGTCAAATTCTTTTATACATAATATTTAAATTTTAGCATTTACTGAATCTGATCAACTTGTAGAGTTAGATTTTAATCTAACTTTTATTTCTAAAATCAGGTGTTAAGATTTAGACCTTAAATCTGCGTTAAAGTAATTGATTTAAATTAATTGGTTTAAAATAATATTAATTAATTTGATTCTAAATTTTGATTTTTTTTTTAAAGACAAAGAAAATAGCTTGATGTTTCAATAAAATTTAGGAATTGAATTTTTACGGCATCGAATTTCTGTACATTTTGTATAGAACTTGCATTGTTGTATGAGGATTCAAAAGTTTAAATTATTTCGCTACTAATTTTAGATTAATTCATGACATGCATTTATCTCTACTGATTACGGAATTTTGGAAAAAGAATGAAAAATGAGAAAATAATTGTGGTGTTAACAAGTAGGGCAATCGTGTCCCTTGGGTGAAAGACCTTAAAGCCAGCAAGTAGGGCAATTGTGTCCCTTGGGTGAGAGACCCTAAAGCTAGCAAGTAGGGCAATCGTGTCCCTTGGGTGAAAGACCCTGGAACCCGTTGGATCTTTCGGAGTCTCCTTTATGTACGGCGTATGAGTACAATTGTGTGCGCGGACATGCGTCAGAGATACAACTGGAGTAGTAGTATGACCAACTAACGTATAAATGGGTCCCTCTGTGTGGGCGTTAATGCAACCTGACCATACACCTAGGTACGGTGTTGTAAGATGTAATGATTATTAAAATTTATTTATTGAATTCATGATAATGTAGCAGCCAGTACGTCTTTATGATTCCAGCATCGCATTCATGTTATATTTAATATTCAATATTTTGATTCATGTTTTGAATTCCAAGAAAGTACTTTTATTATATAAATCTAGAGATTTCAGATTTGGTTGGATAAGATCCCGCGAG
>JAJHSJ010000015.1:41273987-41398021 GCA_021015155.1 Magnolia officinalis
TTTTAGTGGCCCATACGCTCATAGGAAGTTTTTAACAGTCGCTAGTCCATCACCATTGTTTTCCTGTCCAGCTGATATTTAGATCTACCTCATTTTTGTGCCCATATTCTAAGATTATATTATCTACCAAGATGGATAGACAGTGTAGATATATAATATATACATCAAAGTGGGCCTCTCACAGTCACACCCAGACGGAAATGGGTATTACGCTGGCCTGACTAATCCACTCCTAATGTTTAGCTTTTGCTTGCTTATTAAAATTGATACTGGCACTTGGTACAATGCTTGATATGCAGGTTAGATTGCGAATAGTAAAGGTTTTTTTTAGGGACGCATACGTGAGCTTTAAGAAAGTTTCAATGGTATGCATCTCCATCCTTTCTATTTCATCTTTTCAAGTTACCATTGATTAATAGGTTTGATGAAATTTGCACATCGCTGCACATGAACTGAGTTAAGTCAATTAACTCGCTCGACTCGACTCAGCTCAAAACTCGTTCGAGCTAAGTTGAGTCGATTTTTTGAGCTCGAAAAATTTTCAAACCCAAGTCTGAGTTAGACTGAACACTACCGGGCTTGTCTAGGAACTTGACTCAAACTTAATTCAAATCGATTCGACTTAGATCGGGTTTGCTTAGTATAAATATTTTGTATATATTTATATATTTAAATAATATATATTATATATTATATATTATTTATATTATATTAATTATATTATTATATATATTAAAAAACTATAAAACCTAACTTGAACTCCCTCGTAGGCTCGAACTCAAACTCGTCTCAAAAGATAGAGCTCAAGCTCGGCTCAAACTTGGCTTGAGCCGAGCCAGGCTACTAACTAAGCCAAGTTGAACTTCCTAGTTAGGCTCGAGGACCGAGCCGAGCCAAGTTTAAGCTGAGGTATCTTGCTAGCCAAGCTGGGGCAAGCTCAACTAGTGTATAGCTCTACATCACATTATAGTATCCCTACACAAACTTATGACATCACAATCTCATTGTCCTTGTGGTGTGGTTCGAGTGGTAGATTTTCAGAGGCTAGTACAGCATGCGCTAAAATTGCGAATTTGTGACGGAAGCCGTTGAAAGCAACAAAGGCTTGGTTTAATGACGGACTTGGTCAATCACTAATGGAAATTGACGAATATGCTGGTTATAAGTGGTGGGATTTAGCGACGGATCAAAATATGAGGCTAAATAATATTTACGACGGATATGGTCCGTCACAAATTAAGAATTTGTGAAACAATGCTGCACAAAACCCAGCTTCAAACATTTAGTGACGGCTCTTGGTCCGTCATAAATTGACTTTTGCCCCACACCGCACTCTTTTTTTCTTTGTAATATATGGTGGAAGATTATGTTTTATTATAGTTTTAAGAAGTGTTTTTTAATAGAATTTCACTAGATTAATTGTATTTAAGATTATTTTTGTATCAATTGATTGAAAGCATGGTTTTTTTTTTTTTTTTTTTGATTTTTAACCAATTAAGTGGAAATTATTATTATTATTATTTGCTTTAAAACTGATATTTAAATGTTTTATAATATCACATGAAAAATCCCACTATACATCCTTCATATTTTATTAAAAATCGAGATTTTAAGAAATGAGGTTAGAAAAAATTTAGATTTTAAAAAATTGAGATTTTGATATTTAATTGACCTTTTGAAAAAGAAAAATTGAGAAGTTTTATAAAAAAATTATGAATTTGATAAAAATAGTTGAGAAGCTTAGAAAAACAATTAACAATGTTTAAGAAAAAAATGAGATTTTGAAAAAAAGAATTAAGAACTTTGAATAAAGTTGATAATTTTGGAAAAAAAAAATAGAATTGGAAAAAAAAAATGATTTTTGAAAAAAAAAAATTTGAAAGATTAAAAAATTGTGAAAATTTTGACAACTTCGAAAAAATAAAATACATATATTTTGAAAAAGAAATTAAGATTTTGTTTTTTGATAAAAAAAATTTTGAACAGTTCAATAACAAAGGTGAAACTTTGAAAAAAAAAAAAAACGTTTTGAAAAAGAAAATAGAGAAATTCAAAAGAATAGAAATTTGAAAAAAAAAAAAAGATTGAAAAATCAAGATTTTGATAAACAACTGACATTTTGAAAAGGAAATTGAGAAGTTACAAGAAATTGTGATTTTGCAAAAAAAAAAAAATATTCAAGAAAAATTGAGATTTCGAATAAACATTTAATTAAAAAATCACCAAGAGTTTGACAAAAATTGTCATTTTGGAAAAGAAAATTGAAAAGTTGAAAAAAAATTGGCTCTTTAAAATTTGAGAAGTATGAATAAATTAATAAGTTTGAAAAAAAAAAAAACGATTTTGGTAAAAAAATTAATATTTTGAAATTTGTTTGGAAAAAATAATTGAAAAGTTTGTAACAAAAATAAGATTTTGTTAAAAAAATTGAAAATAAAAAAACATTAAAAAAGATTTAAAAAATGGACGTTTTGATAGAAAATTAACATTTTGAAAAAAAAAAAAGTAAAAAAACTGATAATGATAAGAAAAAAAGAGATTTTAAAACACTAAAATTTTGACAAAAATGTAACATTTTGAAAAAGAAATTAATAAGTTAAAAAAATTTGTGATTTTGAAAAAGAAAGTTCAAAAGTTTGGAAAAAAATGACAATGTTCAAGAAAATTTGATATTTTGAAAAATTTTGAGACAAAAAAAATAATTAGATTTTAAAAAGAAATTGAATGGTTAAAAAAAATTGTGATTTTGAAAAACAAATTATAATGTTTTTAAAAAAATAACAATATTTGAGAAAAATTGAGATTTTGAAAAGAATTGAGATAAAAAAAAAAAAAACTAAAATGTTGAAAAACGGATATTATAGCCCAAAGTATGATAGAGGCCTAATTATAAGAATAACCTATAATGATGAGATTGATCAAATTTTATGATCAGGCTATCATAGAGTTCATTTGAATGGCTAGATGTGTTTGGAATGTGCTAATTAGGATAAAGAAAAAAAAATAAAGCCCAATCTAATATGAAACCAATCTGATCTATACAAAACACTTTTTAAATGGGTAATGATTAGTTTGTCTAGATATAAGCGGATTTTAGGAACAAACGAATGGGATTGATATACATAAAATACATCAATTTGGCTCATAGAATTATTTATCATTATTTCTATTAGTATGGTGCTCCTTTGATTTGGAGCTTCACAATTTTTGGGATTACTTCCTAAAATAAGATTGTAAAAACACATGGATGGTGTGGATTTACAAAAATAAAAATAAAAAATCAAGGTGGGCCCTACATGGTTAGGTAACACCCACTAAGGGACAGTGGATTAGGTGCGGCCCGACCTCACCCAACACAATGTGGTCCTGACCGTGGGGCCCACCTTGATCATGTATTGTACATCCATTCCGTCTATCTATTTCTCTAGCTTATTTTTGGGCGTGGTATAAAAAATTATGAGAATTTAAATCTTAGGTGGCCCACACCATTGGAAAGACCGGTAATATAGTGTCTCGCCATTAAAAATTTTAAGAAGCCCGTCGTAAAGTTTTATTAGTATTTATTTGCATGGCATGGCCCATCTGCAATCCAACTTGTTGATAATGTAAAGAAGATCCGGATGAGGGAAATTACAGAGATCAAATTGATTGAAAACTTGTGGCCTTCATAAGGTTTATAATGGTTATTCATCACTATTTTGATTGGCATGGCCCATCTGCAATTTGAATCTTCTTATGATTTGGAATACCATCTTAAAATATGATGGAAAAAAATACAAACAGTGTCAATATATAGAAAATATATCAAGGTGGGCCCTACACGGTTAGGGTAACACCCATGAATGAGTTAATAGGGAAATGGTAATATAACGTGGACCTCGCGAGAACTTCTCATGAGGTTGAGCGGTGTGCGCCTCACCATGATGTGTGTAGAACATCAACACTGTGCATTTGATGTGTCCCCTTTAGTTTATCGGATATCCCAAAAATCACCTGTACACGAAACTCAGGTGGGCCATAACATCTAAAACTATATGAAAGACATCCCTAAAACATACAAAAACACTTGGTGGGGCCTACATGAGTTTTGTATGTGGCTGAAACGTGGCCTAACCCCTCATCCAAGTGGGACACACATAATGAATGGGCTTGATTTGTGAACCACATCTAGGTGGTCCTAATAAATGATTATGAATGTTTTAATGGGAGGGTAACCCCTCTCAACTATAGTATGTAGTGTGGTACATCCAAGTCATGGATTGACTTTATTTTTAAGCCCGTGGCCCACTATCTGATTAATGGGGCAGATCCAAAGTTCAAGTGGACCCTATCATAGAAAAGAGTGGGATAGTGACACCCACCGTTGAAACCTTCTCATGCCCAAGGCTATGTTTATTTGAGATCCCACCTATTTATAAGTTATATAGACATGGTATAAGGAAAATATAAATATTAGCTTGATTGAAAACTTTTATAGCCCAACGAAGCAGTGGGGGTTTTAACTTCTACCATTGAAACCCTGGGTGTCATTGAAGTTTGGGATCAATATGATATTTATTTTCTTCTTAGTCCAACTATTTGTGACCTTATAAAAAGATTGGATGGAAAATAAACGTTATGGTGGGCCCGTGAATGTTTAAACTGTGAAAATCATTATCCCAGCTGTTATGTCTGGTGTGGTCCTGCTGAGCTTTGGTTATGATTCGTTTTTTGGGCTAATGCTCTAAAATGATTTTGAAAAATGTATAAACGGTTTGGATATAATAAATGCATCATTTTGGGCATGTAATTTTGATCTCATTTGAACCGGTCGTACAACTCGGAAGTCGAGGAGAGCCAGCCCCAATCCTCTCTCTCATCCTCTCGATCTCTCTCTCCATCTGGAAAAACCGCGTACAACAATCTCCCTATAAAAACAGACTCTCTCTTCAAACCTCTTCAATTCACTTTCACTCCTTTCTTATATCATTACAACTACAACAACAACTACAACAAAAGCAGCACCAACAACTACAACAAAAGCAACAGCAACAATGGCGAAGAAGAGAACTGCATTTACCAACCGAGCATGGAGCCTTCTCCGCCTAGCCTTGTTCTGGGCTCGGAAAGGCGGCATTTTCAAGAAAGGTACAATGCTCGATCTCTTCAAGACCCTCCGATCTCCACCATCCGATTCCATTTACTACGGCGAGCGTGAATTCTCCTTTGACGAGACTCCCATTTTCCATTCCAAGATGCAACGGCCTTCTTCGATGAGGTTCCGATACCTCCCTCATATTCCTTGCATTAACCCATCCATCGATTTCAATGACGATCTAGACTCTTGCCGAACGCCCTACCCACGCACGACCCCCCTCTCTCTCTCTCTGAAGCTCGGATGAAGGCTAGCTCAATCTCTGGATGTGAGGTATTTCTCTCTCTCAATCTCTCTCAATCTCAATGCGGATTTAGGAATTTTGGGATTTAGAAATTTGTGGATTCCCGATTCGATGTGGACCCTTATTTAGGGATTTGGGGATTTAGAAACTTGTGGATTCCCGATTCGATGTGGAGCCTCATTTAGGGATTTGGGGATTTTAGGGCTTACAGGTTTGAATGTGGACCCCAAATTGGTGTTTTTCTGATTTTACAAAGGAATTTTGGAATTGGGAATTTCACCTTCTGTCTTCTATTTATTTATTTCTCTTTTCTTTATTGACATTTACAAACATCTAAATTTGGAATTCATGCATAGTAGCAGTTATAGTCATGAATCTGATTTTTTGCTTTTCTTGTGTATGGTTGAACGATCAAGCTGCTGATTTTTCTGACATGTTGCACATGTTGGTTATGTTATGCTTAAATCAATGATGCTATAATTTAATAAGAGCTGATGGGGTTTGAACATATGCATCTGTAGGCTTGACATTATTGGAATGGTGATCCGACCATATCAATAACCTGTGTTACTTACCATGTCTCCACCTATTGCTTGTGGAATGCACATGATTAGGTGTGTTGTACATGGTGCCCATGATCGATGACATCTTTTCATTTTTGTTGGATGTGTTTCATCTTAGTCGCTGTAGTTTTTTCTTTCTCCAAATTGAAATATTGAGGGCTGTTTCATGGATGTGAAGTCTTGAACAAGATTTTATGTCATAAGTAAACGAATTCGCTCTCTGGCTTTCTGGATAGGTTTAATCCATATTGAGTTCGAAAAGCCTCTAATCAGTTGAATTCAGTATGGGATTGGATTGTATGGAAGTGATGTATGTCTCTGGTTTCTTTTTATTTAAGTTTAGGACATGGTGATTATTTATTTACATTTTGGCATGAGAAGGGTGCCTGAGCTAAATTTATACAAGTTTATGTGAGAGAACAACGATATCAAAAGCAGAGTATCTTATATGGACGTGATTTGCTAAATACTATATATCAGCATATAAATATAATATGTTTGCATTTACTTCCTGTTGTGTTTCTGCTTATGACATTATTGCTTGTTTCGTCGAATGATATATACATTTCTAAAATGGATCAAGTACTTGGTGTTTTCGCCATTCATCTGCACAAGCTTTATCTCTATTGATCTGATTCAAGAATAATTTCTATGTATTTCACCTTTGCTTCCTCTTCTTATAAGCAAACACGCGTATAAGCTATAATCTGTATTCTTTTTGCATCTTATCACTCCTTTACAGAAAATACTGGGGGACTAGGCTTGTTTAGAGCCGGATTTTCAAAAGGAATAAGTGGGATTTTTTTGCTTGAAAATTGGAAATCCTTCGTAAGGTGCTAGATGTGGTTCTTCTCCTATGAATAAGAATGCATTTGTGTTCACGTGTTGGCCAAAGAGTTCCGCAAATCATAGATCCTGATGTCCCTGCTAACATCTTTCGAAGGTTTAGGACTTCTCGAGTTGAATGGCATAATGGCATTATTCTATGTGCATTAAATTCTTCGAAAGATTGTTTCTACTCAGCTGGAATGCATCTTGTTACTTTTTCGGGTGTGTTCTTGCATAGCTTTTCATTCAGGGTTAACCGTTGTTTGTATGAGGATATCTACTTGCATAATTTAATAATTTCAACTAATAATCAGGATATTGTTACTGAAAGAAATCAGTTCAGGTGCACCATCTATCCTTGTAATTTCTATATTGAATTTATAGATAAAGTATTCAGCATAAACAAAAAAGAAATTGGAGAAATATGAGTGTAGGACTTCATATACTGTCTTTGTGTTTTTTTTTTTTTTCGGCATCGAAGAATTTATACCACTGCTAAGGGAGCGCATTAATGTTCTGAATCCCTATGTCCACCAATTTTTGGTGGGATGGATCACTGTACTGGACAGAGTTCCTGATACTGATATGCTTGGTTTTCTTCCAGATTTTCTTGATGGCAATTGTGCCTTGGTGACATTTAACAAGCTCCTTTAAGCTATATCTTATATCGTGACTTGAATTTACGTGCTAACTCATAGGGCATCAAATGTTCAGGTTTGTTCAACATGTTAAGTGATTCCAGCCATGAAATATGCAACAGGCTGATTCCACACTTTCTGAATTTTTCCAGGAGAAAAAACTCTCCAGTAAGACTTCAATTCTCCATCTAGGGCAGTTCTTATATCTTATATAAGAAACTTGACGATTTTTCTTCCCTACAAGACATTATCAAAACATTTTCCCAATTATTTTTTTTTTTGTTTGGTTTCCCCTATCTTATGGCTTAATCTAGACAAGAAAATGCTGTTAGATAGTTCTTTTTATGAGCAGAATTAATGCAGGGGCATTTTCGCACTGGGCTCGAGTGGGGTCGCTTGTGGGATGCAGGGGCATACTCGGGGTGGGTGCTGCCCACGGAGGAGGTCTCGTGTTCGAGACTCCTCACCAGGGGTGAATAATGCGCATTTCACACCAGGCTCGAGTGGGGTAGCCTGTGAGATGCGGGGACACACTCGGGATGTGCGGCCCATGTGATTTGGAGCCCACGAAGGGGGTTCGGCCGAGGTCTTAAAACCCATGAGATGTGGGGCTTGGGCTATGAGATAAAGGGATTAATTCGCCATACTCTAACAGTTCGAGCTTTTAGAGCAAGTGGTTAATTGTTCTGCATCAAATTGGTATCAGAGCGGGAGGTCTCGAGTTCGAGACTCCTCACCGGGGGTGATTAATGCAGGGGCATTTTCACACAGGGCTTGAGTGGGGTCGCTTGTGGGATGCAGGGGCACACTCGGGGTGGGTGCAGCCCACGAAGGAGGTCTCGTGTTCGAGACTCCTCACCAGGGGTGATTAATGCGCATTTCACACTAGGCTCGAGTGGGGTAGCCTGTGAGATGCGGGGACACACTCGGGGTGGGTGGCCCATGTGATTTGGAGCCCACGAAGGGGGTTCAACCGAGGTCCTAAAACCCATGAGATGTGGGGCCTGGGCTATGAGATAAAGGGATTAATTCGCCATACTCTAACAGTTCGAGCTTTTAGAGCAAGTGGTTAATTGTCCTGCATCAAGAATGGTGGTAGAGATCCATATTTATTTGACCAAGCATTTTAAAAAAGAAAAGATTTCCTCTTCAATCAGTATGGTTCATTTGTCTTGTAATTTTTCTGACTCAAACAGTGCTACTCTGAACTCTGTAGATTATGGTCGCATGGCTAAAATATTGGTACAGAGGGCAGCTTCTTCCGATGAATTTACTCGTCTGTGTGTTGTCACATGGGTAGGGAGATAGGCTTAACATAAAATTCATTAAGCAATTTGTCATGTTATAGCGTCTCTATTTCATTTCACTTTCCTAGTATATTGTTCTGCTTTATGTTCTGTTGTGAAAGGATGAATGTTTCTTTGTTTGATGGCTAATTATTTGAAATTGACTAAGGATTATGATATGTTTAGCCACATATATGGTGGATGTGTTGGGGAGTTGCGAACGGACAGGAATTCATCCCATTGGACACTGATCCTGGTGTAATTCGTTATTACGGGAAGGGGTCTTCCCACCATGGATTTTCCTACCAGACTCAAGATTGCATTAGGATCGGCCAAAGGACTCGCCTACCTTCACGAAGATTGTAAGTAAGTCACATTTCTTTGTGTATGTACGTGCATATGCATCAGAATGTTTCCATATGCCTCAATGGACCGTAACCCCACCCTCCACCTTCCCACACATGCACACGTGCAACATTTGTGTGACATCCGAGCCATCCAAATGGTAGGTCCACAGCTCAGCACGTAAATCATGACAGGCCACTCGAAGATTATCGAACTGGATTGGACAAGTCAGCAATACATGATATTAATCTTCTCTAATTTCCTTTTATATTTTTTCTCTTTACTTGCCAGGCCACCCAAAGATTATACATCGTGATATTCAAACTGCCAACATTCTCTTGGACAACAATTTTGAAGCCATGGTGAGTGCACAAATCTCACACATACCCCACTTTGTAAATTCCAGGTGGTGAGTTCAACTAGTTTATTTTCTTTAGTGCTCTATCTTTCATGCGCATGTATGTGTTTTTTTTTTTTTTATTTTCTATGGGCATTGATTTCGGCCAAACAAAGAACTCAATATTTCTTCATATTTGACAAAACCCAAGATTCCCTTCCCTTCTAGAAAGAAAAAAGATGAATTTGCTAAAAAGTCAGCCATTAGCCACTTGGTCGTTTTTGTTTTTTCAAGGAAAAAGTTCACATTACAGAGTGAGGTTTTGTCATCTAACCAAACCTCAAAGCAAGTGAAGAAGATTGTCCTTTTTTTTTTTAAAAAAAATTGTACCCTAATGATTCATTGCAAGAAAAGGTAACAAATACATTTCCCTCTTTTTATTTTTGTGTTGTTGTTGTTGTGGATGGCTATTCCATTTTAATAGTTCTTTGTTTGTTTTAGGTTGTTGCCGCTTCATCTTCCCACGAATCAATACATTTTTTTTCTTTTTGGTGGGCAACAACAACATGGATGGGGAATGGATAAGAACTTGGTTATTGCAGTCATGTACTTTTTTTAGTCCATGTTACTGGATGAACACTGAATCCTGTTGGAGGGCTTAAAATGTGATACATATGGTTCTTTTAACAGATCTTTTAATATTGTTTCAAACCAGATTCTACCAATCTGAACCTTCCAAAAAAAAAGAAAAAAATCCTGCTAGTCTTTGGAATTTGCCTTTATTTTCAATCAGATTAGGGAGCTCGTTTATTTTCAATCAGATTTAAAGGGAGGATGAGTTACCACCATTTTCTAAATGGTTAAAAACTAACATAGAAGTCTTGGTCCTCGAAAGAAGTTTTAGGAATGAGATAACAACATTAACAGAAATCCGCCATCGCAACATTGTGAAGCTTTATGGCTTTTGTTCCTATGCTCGGTGCTCATTTCTAGTGTAAGAGTACATGGAAAGGGGAAGCTTGGCAAGCATCCTAAGCAACAATGCAGGAGCTGTACCGTTGGACTGGACTCTTAAGGATGAAGGTTATTGAAGGTGTGGCCCATGCTTTATCTTACATGCACCATGATTACACCCCGCCGATTGTCCATCAAGACCTATCAAGCAACAACATTCTGTTGAATTCAGAACTTGAGGCTAGTGTCTCTAACTTTAGAACTAACTGCATTATTGCTTATACCCAATTCCTCCAATTGGACTACACCCGCTGGCACTTACGGATACATTGCTTCAGGTTAGTTGCTAAGTACATTCTCCACACTTTAATGGTTTTCTTAATTATTGTTTTTAAAATTTTTCTTAAGCTTTTCTATCTCAATTATTTTCTCATCTTTGGCTGTAACTTTAGGGCGTGTTTGGCCGGACCGATCCCATGGGATTAGGAGGGATGGAATGGATTTTAAGGTAATGATGGTGGTGTCAGTGGATGTCTGGTTATTCCATGGAATTGTACAGAGTCCAGGATGGGATCCGTGGGTGTTTGGCCGGGCGGTGGGATTTGGTGTAGTCAATGAATTTCATTGGTAACGTGTTTGGAAAGGCATTGCATCGGTGTAATCCCATGCCTCTTCCATGTTTCATGCAACAGCATATTTGGTTGGAGTCCCTCCGGTATTCCAACCAGATCCACTGGTGCTATGAAGGTTTTTTCCACTGTTCCAACCATCAGCTTGATCTCCAATTTCTCCAGCTTCTTTGGCTGGAGACTTCCCTTCGTTCCATCCAGAACCCTGCTTGTCATCTTGGCTCCCACCCTTCCCTCCATTTCTACTTCCATCTGCTCCTTTATTAGCAGTCGTGTCACTTCCCCAACCAGATGAACCACTGCCTCCAAAAGCATTGGTTTTGTTCCAACCCGATGATCTGTTCCCACCCGATGCTTCTGTGTTGTTCGAACCTGATCGATCTATACTCCCTCCAGCATCGTCATTTGAAGTTGATCCCTAATTCCAGGCAGATGACTGGTTTCCACCGGAAGCTTTGGGTGAGATCCAATTGCTTGATTCACCACTGTTCCAACCGGATTGGTTTCCGGCAAGGCCTCTGCCACCATCATGACCTTCCACTCAATCTTTGTCCCAGCCAGATGACTGATCTCCATTTCTGCTTGCTTCTTTACCCATGGACCACCCTCTGTTCCAACTGGATTCATTACCACCATCAGATGCTTTCCAACCATCCGCTTTGTTTTCGCTTCCGCCAGCATCTTGATTTCTGTTGTTCCAGCCAGATGACGTGTTCTTGGAAGAAGACCCGTCCTCATTCCAAGAGTTCTCTGAATCTTTGTTCCAACCAGATGATTGACCCCGACCAAAAGGTTTTCCTCTATCGTTATAATCTCTTCCATCTCGTCCACCTCTACCTCTATTTCCTCCTCCCCTTCCTCTTCTCCCACCAAATCCCCGACCACCATCAAAAGTCCTTGGTTTGTTCCAACTGTCTTCTTGATCTGCATTTCCACCTTCAAAATTCCCCGTCCCTCCTCTGTTCCAACTGGATCCCCGTTCTTTCCCATCCCATCCCGTATCCCACAGAAGGTAATTCAGGAATGGGCGATATCCCAGGGTGAGATCGCCCGAATCCCTCGAAGTTGCCAGCACCGTTTACGAGGGCTGCTGAGATGAGACCCACCATCCATCCCAAAAAGACGATGGGATGGGATAGCCTTCCATAGCCGACCTAACACGCGCCTAATCCCATCTAGTGCGACTGTCCAAACACGCCCTTAGGAGTTTATTCTCTTTGCTTTTCAGGAGCTAAATTGCTTGATGATACTCCAGTTTCAGTCACAAATTGTTTAATACTGCATATTTTTTCAGGTCAATGGCAATTCAATATTTATGACTGATAACTTCGAGGAATTTATGGCAAAAAGCCAAGTAAACGACCCAAATCTTGGGATTGCACAAGCTGTCCCATATCGGTTACGTATCGGCCGATACGTAATGGTAATGGCCGGGACCGTTACGTGATACAGGGCCGTAACGGTCACCCCCCTGATTTTGTAGCAGTAACGGCCCCGTAACGGCCGTTACGGGGCGTAACAGCCGTTACTGCCCCGTAACGGTCAGGGCGTAACGGTTAGAAAACGGTCATATTTTTTTTTTTTTTGGCTTTTTAAGGTCCGTTTTTTCACTTTTTCTGAAACTTCTTTCATCCAAACTCTTCTTATATCATTCTATTGCTATTTTCGACCACTCTTAGCTTGATATTATAGATAAAAATAACTTACATTAAGGATTTTCTTGATTCAAAGCTTCGTCAGCCATTTTCCAGAAATTCCTCAAAAATTGGTATTTATACTTTTTATTGAATGTTTTGTTGTTTTAATGGTAGAATATGATGTGTTAATCATATTAGAACATGTTAATGTGCATTTTACAGATTGTTATTATCATTTATATTTTGTTATAATTTTTTTTCTATTTTCGAATTAGTGACTTTATGTTTATATTTTCTTGTATTGGACAGGTTTTGGAGCTTCTTAGGGTTTAGAACATAAAATCATCTTTATTGATTATATAAAACTAATGCAATGTCTCAATGTTTAGGACTATCATGCTAGCATTCACGATGCAACATCAATGGAAGCACAAGTTATAGGGCTATCATCTTTACCATCTCTCTTTTGTTTTGTGTTTTGTTTCATTTGTATGTTTGTACAAATGTCGAGAATAAATATCTCCCGGATTTGTATTTTAATTGATGGGATATAATTATGATGATCATTTGTTTAGTTTTCAGTGCAGATGATATTCTTTATATTACCTTATTTCATCTATAGTTGACCCAATTTATGCTATTTACTAAATATATAGTTAAGTATGCTATTTAGGCCAACTGAGCATCCAAACACACCCAAAATGATATTTAGTTCAGTTTTCATATTCGGCCAAATCTTTCGAATTTTGTGAATGGGATTCTTATTAAACAATCACGTGAATTTTCTTTTGGATGAATATCAGGTGTGACAGATTAAAATAAAAAAATAAAAAGATCCAGTGCTTTAAACTTTTATTTGCAAATTTGTGACGCGCTAAACAGCGACTGTCATGCAACAAACCATTTCCATTGTTAATTTGGTTTTGCGACGGATGTGGTTTGTCGCAAATTCACGATTTTGGCAGTGACCTCCAGTTATTTGATACTCGTTCAGATTGCATGAGAAGCTAGATACACAGGCGCTTAAAATTGCACACGTGGCATATATTAACCCAAATAAAACTTAATAGATTTTCTTCCACTGTCACTACATCAAATTTACTTTTCTTAACAATCCTATCCTCTTATTCGCATACTTGGACTCTTGTTCGTGGGATCAAGGGCTGTTGGATAGTTTTCACTTTTCGACCGTCTAATAAATATCCACCAATTCAATTGTTAGATAATCAGATTAGCTTGATTTTTAATTCATGATACATTTACACTGGTTACCGTACTTTGGACCGTTTAATTTTATTGGTTGTATGGTATGTGTAAAATAATGTCTGTGTACACACACCCCCACACACTCACGCCGTAGTGGGCTATCACCACCTATGGATACTGGAACCCTTGACCGGGTGTTGAAACTCAGAGAGTATACCACCCGAGCAAGAGCAAGGATCCGTGACTTCTAAGTGCATACGTACCATGCATCATACTCTGTTAGAGTATCAAAAGAAGCCGATTTCCCAGCAACAGTTTAAAATCTGGGCCGAGACTTACCCCAGCCCGGCCCATTGCCAGCCCTAACCATAATATATATATATATATATATATATATATATATATATATATATATATATATATATATATATATATATATATATTCCAATCCAAAAATGCAGCAACTTAAACACTCAAATAGATCATAAGACAAGGAAGAGCAGGGTTTGGGGGCCAGCAGTAAAAATCTTGAGGATAGCAGAAGTTTTGGACCAATCTGATTTCTGTTTTTGTTTTATTTTTATTGTCCCTTCGTCCAATTCATGGCGACCTCATGAATGGGTTATAACGCAGGCCGTAGAAAGGTTTCAACAATGAGTGTCATCAGTCTCGTTGTTTCTGCAGTGTGGTTTACTTAAGATTTAGACTTGGGATCATGCCCTAAATTTGGACGAATGAACATATATGGACAGCATAGATATAACGCATTCATCACGATGGTCACCACAAAGCTTGGGGTTGCTACGTCCGTTCTCATAGGGTTTGGATACTACAAGGAATGAGAAGTTTCAAGCTACACCAATTGTACCACAAGTTACTGTTCACCCAGAAGATAGCTTCTAACCTATTACATGGCACATCCACTCTTCAAATTGGTTGGCCCCACCATGAGGATCACATTATGTAAAAATAAGTCCCATTTTCTCATCACATGGGCAAGAGAAAGTAGATAATTTCTAGTCATTAGTAAATAAATAAAAGTGGTCTCCTTAATGGGCATAAGGTAAGTTTTGATCAAGGTGATCCTTATGATGGGCCTAACATATCATATATGTTGGATGTTTCGTGAACATGAAAGGTTAGAAATTATCTTGTGAAGCTCATTGGACCGTCCATCATATGGGCTCCACCTTCAATGTGGACTGTCCATCATGTGGGCCCATCCATCATTATGGCCCACCTCAATGTGGGTCATTCATCATGCAGGGCCTAACCTCAATGTCCACTGCCTATCATGCATACCCCACTATTGATGTGAACCATCTATCATGTAGGCTCACCTTTGAAGTAGGTTGCCGCTTTGGATGTGGTTTCTTTATTGTTAGGGATTGACTTAATGTGTACCATCCATTATGAGAGCCCGCATTAATACAGGGTCATCTAATCATGTGGGGCCCATCTTTGATGTGGTCTGTCCATCATGTGGGCCCACCTTCGACAAGGACAGCGGACCTCCCTTGATAACGACAGTGGTCGAGTGAGAAAAGTATAAATTAAAAAAAAAAAACTTAATAATTTAAAATAAGTTAAAAAGTAATTTATTTGGTTATCCAAATAGGCCCTTAACGGCTGGATTACTGAGCCATGGGCCAACATCCTTTGCAAAAAATCCCATTACTTGGATGGCCCTTATCATTTAATTTTAGCTGTTGAATTTTGACTACCAAACTGACCAAGCTGTACATGTAGTAACATGAAAATTTAAAAATTATTTTAATCCAACCCTTATGATGGAGCTAACATATCATGTGTAACATGAAAATTTAGAAATTATTTTAATCCAACCCTTATGATGGGGCTAACATATCATGTGTAAAATGAAAATTTAGAAATTATTTTAATCCAACCCTTATGACGGGGCTAACATATCATGTGTAACATGAGAATTTAGAAATTATTTTAATCCAACTGGTCTGATTCGAAACCTTCTCTATGGACGATTGCATGCAGTCTCTCCTATGAATCGAAGCCGCTTGGGTACTACCCCGCTCAGTCCCTTAGCTGGTTAGGGTCAGGTGTTCTGAAGGCGACAGTGATGTATGGGTTTCATCCACATCGTTCATCTATTTCTTCATATCATTTTAGGGTATAAGCTAAAAAATGAGAAAGTTTCAATGCTCATGTGGACCACATATTGGGGATTAAACACTTACCGTTGAAAACTTTTGGAGAGCCACAAAAGTATTGGATAAGCTGATATTTGTGCTTTCCCATCATCCAGGTCTATGTGAGCTTATATGAATAGGTTGGATGGCAATTAACCATTACAGTGGGCCTTACGAAGGTTTCAATGGTAGACGTCATTATCACTGCCACTTCCTGCAGTGTACTTGAACCTTGGATCTGCTTCATTTTCAGGCTTGTACAACTGGAGACTACCTTTGACGTGAACTATTCATCATGTGGGCTCTGTCTTTGATCTGGGTTGTCCATTATGGGCCTGGCATAGATGTGGGCCACTAATCGTTAGGGCTACCTTTGATGTGGACCGTCCATCACGTGGGGCCCACCTTGATGTTAGTCATCTATCTTGTGAAGTCCACTGGACCATCTATCATATGGGCTCCACCTTCAATGGGGACTGTCCATATGTAGGCCCATCCATCATTATGGCCCACCTCAATGTGGGCCATCCATCATGCAGGGCCTAACCTCAATTTCCACAGCCTATCATGCAGAGCCCACTATTGATGTGGACCATCTATCATTTACGCTCACCTTTGAAGTAGGTTGTCCATTATACCCGTCTGCTTTGGATGTGGTTTATTTATCGTTATGGATTGACTTAATGTGTACCATACATTATGAGAGCCCACATTAATACAGGGTGATCTAATCATGTGGGGCCCATCTTTGAAGTGGTCTGTCCATGTGTGGGCCTCACCTTTGACAGGGACAGCGGACCTCCCTTGATAACGACCGTGGTCGAGTGAGAAAAGTATAAAAGTTTTTTTTTTTTTTTTCTTAAAAAAAAAAACTGAAAAAATAACTTAATGATTTAAAATAAGTTTAAAAGTAATTTAGTTATCCAAATAGGCCCTTATGGCTGGATTACCATCCTTTGCAAAAAATCCCATTACTTGGATGGCCATTATCATTTAATTGTAGCTGTTGAATTTTGACCACCAAACTGACCAAGCTGTACATGCAGTGTGTCACACATGTACATATAGTGCTTCGATCCAAAAATCAAATAGGTCCACCTATTAAATGGCTAACCCGCCTATGTTTTAGGCTAGGGCACATGTATTAATAAAGTGCCTAATGATTAGCATGGATCTTTCGTATGCACATATTCCCTTGGCCGAGTGGAAGACTCTTGAGGCGTTTCAACACGAGGTCTTGGGTTTGAAACCCATAGGTGGTAAAATCCCACCACGGCGTGCGTCGGTATGTAGCGGGTGCGTCTTTAAAATTTTTTTTTTATATGAAATAAAACCGGCCTGTTAGTTAACACTTAATTTTTTCACTTAATGCAGAATTTGGAAAGCGTTACAAAATCCAACTTTTAACATGCAAAGTTAGCTAGGCCCACCATGATTTATGTGTTAGATCTACACTGTCCATCAACTTTTTTATATCATTTTAAAGAATGATTTGAAAAACGATGCACATCCAAAGCTCGAGTCGACCACACCACAGAAAGTAGTGACATTGGAATGACTACCGTTAAAACTTTCATGATTTCCCCGGGGTCGACAATGATGTTTATGTGCCATCACTACCGTTTATAACGTCATTCTCGATGAGATGAACTCAAACCATAAATAGTAGCCTGATTGAAAACTTCTGTGGCCCCACAAATATTTTAATTATGGACGTCCAATTCTCACATTTTTGGCCCATTTGAGTATTGGATCCTGCTTATTTTTGGCCCCATGACCTAAAATGATCCCACAAAACAGATGAACGGGGTGGATTTCACATAAACATCATCGGTGGGCCCCACCTAGATTTCCAGCGCCGTGGACTTCATGTAAAAAGGCTTTCCCATGAAATCTGCCTCCTACATGGAGACGCAGTTTGGCCAGTGACGCAGCCATTAGCAAGGTGGCTAGTGGTTGGTGCTATGTGGGCCCAACTGTGATGTATGTATTTCATCTACACCGTCCATCCATTTTTTGTATCATCTAACATTTTGGTGTTTTCAGTTCATACCATTGGGAATGACCTTTTATACAGTTTGGATAGCATATAAACATTAAGTGGAGCTCATAAAGGTTTCAACAGTAGAAATTTCTTTCCCCAATTTTCCCTCTTGTGTGACCCACTTGAGTTTTGTAGCCACTGCGTTGTTGGTCGAACACCCTAAAATGAGCTCGGAAAATAGATGGACGGAATGGATTTCTCACATACATTGCAGTGGGTTCCACCCAACATTCTTGTATGAGAACTTCATGCCAAAGGCTTTTTCTGATTCCGCGGAGATTTTTCCCACTGTAGATCTCACATTTCACCCACTGGCTTTTCTGAATGCTCCCAAACTTTAGTTTCGAAGACTAAACCGTTGCCTTTTTCTAGACAAAAATACACCTGCAATACAAACCTATTTTCTGTAATCTTTCTTCTATCCTATTATGTAAAAACCCATTTTCTGGAATTTTCTCTCCTCTTCATATAACAATACTCTACTTAAAACCTATTTTCTGAAATCTTCTATCCTCTTCATACAGTAATACCTAAGGCAGTTTTTGTTATTCTTCAATCAATTTTATCTTTATTCTATTATAAAAGTACAATTACGCATCAAATATTGGCTTTCCATTATCGTTAACTTTCATTTGTCTTTCCAAATCAATGCATTCTCTTTTCTTTGATTGGTTTGCAATTACGCACTACAAGTCAGTAATATTCTAGGGACTTTTCTTTTTAGAAATTTAACTATTTTTCAGCAAATTGGTAACTATTTTTACTAATTAAAAAAATACTCACTCTTATGCATGGGACATGTTGGTTGTGTATCAGATGGATCCCGATAGTTCTTTGAGAGTTGTGTTGATGCAGAAATCTGATTAACCCTTATTGGACCTTTGAGTACCTGCACAAAGATGACAAAAGAGACCCTAGCTATAACGGGGGGACCCTCCAATGCATAAGTCATAATCAAAGCAAACTAGGTCCGGTAGAAGAGTTGACTATGTGGAGAGAAATTCTCCCTAAATAGTAGGTGCGGATAACAACAGTTTCTCAAACCGTTTAGCGAGATCATCGGCAATGATAAGATCAAGTGGTCAATCTTTGAAGACACATGGTCGAAGGCCGAGGTCGAGCATTCGAGCCAACCTCCGGAATCGATCATATGGCTATTCTGACACGATTTTCTTAGACTGGGCACTCTGTAGGATATGTTGGTTATTTTTCCAATATAACTCGATCTCCTATCGAGTTCTTGGGTTGCAACCATATATCCAAGCAATAGAGCCGAACTGGCTTTAAGGATAACCATCCTCTTCATCTTATCATACATTGTAAAGACTTCCTTGTAAGTTCCGAGTTGTGTAGCCCTGCGTACGGGATTACAATTCGGATGACCTTCAGAAGACCTCAGTAGGAGCTCAACAACAGCTTGGAAATGGATGGAACTGTGAGAGGGCTCAGAGCTTGTCTCATTACACAAGAAGCGGAGATACTTCATCTTTTGGCGGACGAGGCCATCGGGCGGGTAGATCTCCTAGTGTTAGATCAATACTACTTTGGCTGTTGAGGAGCTCCTTGGTTACCACGCGACATGGACTGATATCCGAGCCGACCTCATCTTTCTGATTAGTTCATTTTTACCCATAATAGTAGCCCCCTACTTCCGAACTGACTATGTAAGCTCGGGAAGTAAGTCGGTGTAGTGAGATTAGATTAATGACATTTTGCGCATGGGAGGTTGAGTCAGTTCCTCATTAATGCCGAAAGGGGCAGTTGGTGTGAAGATCAAGTAAGATCTGCAATGATGGTACGTTGTGCTCTAGGAGGTGTGCATTGGCAAGGCACCTTTTTGGTTTCGACCTATAAGGTGTGGATAGATCGATGTCAGGCACTAGTCAGCTCGCGGTAGAGCGGTCAAGCTCGGCTGCCATCGAAGGGGGTGCCCAGGACACCCCCACCAACATAAATACTTTGGTGGCTTTAGAGGTGGTGGACTTGGAACCTTCCCCTGCATAGGAGTTCGTTCTTACCACCGAGGCTTAGCCCCCCTTAGCCCAAGCTCAAGAGGGCAGTTCGTTTGGTCAGAAGGCGGACAAAGCCCGTGAGGGCCCAGGGTACTACACACAGGGTCGAGATCATAGTCTTGATAAAGATGCATCCGATCACCTATTTAGGCGAAGTGGCCCCAGATTTTTATAAGGTAAAGTTCTTTCCTTGCATTATACTTGCTTTCACAATTTGATGTTATCTAATGTATTTTTTTTTTTTGTTTTCTATTCATCTCACCACTGTTACCTTATCTATTCACTGAGTGATGATACGCATTTGGGAGGAGAGTGAGGAGAGAAATGTGAAGCTTCTCACCAAGACCTCTAAGGCCGATTAGCTTAGATCTCCGTTGGAGAAATCTATGGAGGAGCTGATGGATCTAAAGATCCAGGCGGAGGCGGAGGAGGCCAAGAAGGAGGTAGCTCAGGCGAAGGCTGAGTTGGAGGTGATGTGGCTACACCTGGATGGGGCAAAGGCTAAGCCGCCAGGTTGAGGCCGAACTAGCTGAGGTGAAGGTCAGCTCAGTAGTGAAGCTGGCCGAAGTTGAGGCATCCATCCCATTGGCTGGAGCAGCAGCGGTGGTGGAATTCAGGCCTCGAAAGAGCAAGCAGACAAAAAGGAGTTGCTTTACAACTATAGGTATGATAAATGTCTTGAGGACATCAAACAAAGATACCCCAAGCTCGACTTGAGCGCCCTTGAAGACGGTTCTGCTAAGGACCCGAGCCCATAAGGAGCCGAGGACCTCACCCTAGTAAAAGTCGAAGCCTCGATCTCATTAGAAGTCGAGCAGCCTCCTCAGGAGGACTAGCCTCGACTAACCCTTTTCCTTGTACTCCTGATGTAATCTCTTCCTTTTTTATCAATGAAAGTACAACTTTTGGTGTGCATATTCTTCATGTGCTATGTTTTTAAGTTTTAGTAGGTCGAGTGTCGTATGTTAATTACATTAGTAGATTGATCATGCTATCCTAATGGTCGAAGTGTTTGGGAGGAGTTCTTCCCCTTTCTTTATGGAAGCCCTGCTCTTGTAGGACACAAGAAGAATTAATTGCAATGATTCTTCACAATAGGCTAAATAGCTTGATGAGAGGATTATTTTCCCTTGAACTAAGGGAAAACCTCGTACTAAACCGTGTAGTTTGAGTAGCTAAAACAATAAGTAGAAACTTAAATCTCCCAACTTGAGGGAGTTTTATTATATATTCTATAAAGTAGGTAAATAAGTCATTCCGATCTCATGGGTCAATAATTCCCGTTCTGAGACCTGATCAGTCTTCACAGATAGTAGATCTTCAAGTGTTCCGCATTCCATGGGTGCGGTAGAGGTCGTTCATCCATATCTTCAAGTCGATATGTCCCTGATCAGGTCGTACCCGTTATCTCGTAGGGCCCTTCCCAGTTTGGCCCTAAAGTTCCCGAACTAGGCTCCTTGGTGTTTTGGAGGGTTCTGCGGAGGACTAGGTCTCCCACCCAGAACCTTCGCACTTTTACTCAGGAGTTGTCAAATCGGGCGACCTGTTGCTAGCAAGCCACAGTTTTCAGCTGCACTTGTTCTCTTTTCTCTTCGAGTAGATCGAGGTCAAAGCCATTTGCTTAGTGTTTTGAGAATCGTCGTATGATTGAACCATGCAGTAGGGAGCCCTATCTCGATTGGAACGACGACATCTACCCCGAAGGCTAGGGCGAAGGGAGTTTCTCCTATAACTGTCATAGCAGTAGTTAGGTATGCCCAAAGGACATAGGGGAGCTCTTTGGTCCAGGCCCCTTTGGCCTTTTTGAGCTTGGTTCTGAGTTAGTTTTTTCTAATTTTGTTAATCGTCTCCACTTAGCCGTTAGCTTGAGGGTGCCGAGGCCAATGTTGTCAAATAACATATGCGATCGTGTGGGATTGCATATGCCTGTGTGCATATGCGGTCGCACATTTTTTTTAAAAATATTTTTCAAAAAATTAAAAAAAATAGAAAAATAGGGATAAATTAAGAAAAAATGAATAAATTATTTATGTCATTAGCCCTTGAAATACATTTAATTTAAGTAAAATAAAACCAATTACATAATGAATTAAATATTCAGTCATCATTCCTCGACAATTTTACATTCTACAATATAGTTAACTTAACATTTAACAAATATGAAATATCAACATTCAACATTCAACACTACATATACATCAACAAACAACATCAACACACAATAAACAAAATGAAAAAGTTATTTATTTATTATTTATCTAATCATATACTATATACATTGACCTAGTTGCCATTGTGGCATATCAACACCAGGTCCACAACCATCATCATCATTATCATTCGAGTCATCTCCTTCTTCCACATACACTTCTTCTTCTTCTTCCGTTTCTTCATCATCTGTACATACTAATACTTCATCAACATCCAATGGCGGATGATCTTCTGGTTGATCATCATTATCACCATCTCCTTCTTCCATCTCCTTGATCTCTTCAACGGGTTGACGGCTATTACTCACCCCCCTTTTTCCCCCCAATCCTTCACCTTCGAGTGGTAGTTACCTTCACCAGGTGTCTATCCGTATGCAACATCTTCAACTTGTGCCCATGTCAGGTCCTCTTCAACAAATACTAGATCCTCTGTCTTTACGAGTCACTCGTTATCTGTATCCAACTCATCTAAGCTGATAGGGTCAAAGAAATCGGGCTTTTCTTTCATAGTTTGGAATTGTTCTTGCAATTTTTTATTGTATTGAACGAAAATCAAGTCGTTGAGCTTTTTTTCCTCAAGACAACTCCTTTTCTTAATATGAATCTGCAATAAAGAAAGTGCATTTGACATTAGCTATTTAGGTAATTAATTTAGCTTAGGCCTTACACTAAAAATTGAAGTTTACAATTACTAAACAGTCTAAACTTACCACCTCGAACGTGCTCCAATTGCGATCGAACTACTAGAAGAACACGTGAGTCCAAGAATCCTCATAGCCAACTTCTTTAGATCTAGATCCTTCATGTTCGGGTCCACTCCATAGGCAGCCCACTAGTCAGCTGAGAAAAATAGTTTAAGTAGGTTAGAGACACTTTGTAGAAAAACTAAGACACTAAGACTGACATTCATAGTAGTACTTACTAGGTAATTTTATTGTTCGATGTCTTATTATGATATCCCTTGAGAATATCCCCTCACTTTTTGTGTAGAAGTCTAGTAAAGTTGAGATCTTGTCCTGTTCTCCTCTATTTGAAATCATTCTTTTCAAGACATCAATAAATCCAACCATATGTATAGTTAGTGCTTCTGCTGGATCAAAAGAATCGAATAAACAGGTTGGGTCAAGGATGTAAGTAACCGAATATAATGGAGATGATATTTGGCTGCCTCATCTTCTATCTACAATTTCTAAAATTGGATTGTAATCATGGTTTCTATAGTTAAAATGGTTCATGATCTTATTTTTCACCCCCTCCATCGCATCATATATGTAGCTCATTGCAGGCTTCTCACTCCCATCCACCAATCCCAACACAGTGACTAAGGGCTCAGATGCTTTTAGCGCCCTTTCCACTTTTGTCCAAAAACTTTGAGAAAAGATTGTTTGTTGAACCTGTTTCCTTCAGCCTTCTTTAACTAAGGCCCACTTGCAAAATCGGCCGACACTACAAATTTTCTAAGTTCTAATTTTTTTACATGTAATCTTTATAATGTTAAAAAGGCTGTAACGAAATGGGTGACTGATGGACGTAGCAAGTTACCCCCAATGTATTTTCTCATTCGACTGAGAAGAATGATGTATTTGTATATAAAGATTGTGATTCTTCTAGCCCTTGCAATCACATTTATAAATAATCTACATATATCTTCTAACATAAGATCAACACAATGGGCAGCACAGGGGGTCTAAAATAAATGTCGCCTCTTCTCCATAAGAAGACGATCGACCATTACATATGAGGCTGTGTTGTCTGTATTACTTGTATAACATATTCCCCACCTATTTCTTTCACAACATTATCTAGTAAGCTAAACAAATATTCTCCTATGTGTGAATGACCCGATGCATCCATGGACTTCAAGAACATTGTCTTAACTGGACAATTTACCAAAAAGTTAATAAGAGACCGATCGGATTTATCGGTCCATCCATCGGCCATTAGTGAACACCCATATGTTTTGCATGATTCTTTATATTCAGTTATGAAGGATCGTGAAATGGCGGTGAAGACCACACTAGTTGAAGAAGGAATATGCCAATATGTCCTAGAGGGGGGTGAATAGGACTTTTAAAATTTTTTATGATTTATTTTAAAATTCTATTACATTAATCCTAACAACAAACATATATTAGGATTACTTAAAAATAACTCTACTGGCTTCCAAGTCGGGTAGAGGATCCAATCACAAACCTTTTTAGAAGTAAACAATATGCGAACTAGTTTATGATGGATATGACTGTGTAAGTGTGTGAGGTGTGATCTCAGATATTCAGATATGTAAATATTGAAGCAAATCACATAATCAAAAGAATAACAATCTCAAACACAGTCATTTTTATAGTGGTTCGACGATCAGTCTACTCTACTCTCGGCAGACGCACTCAACCCTTGAGTGTACCGGATTTCACTAAGGAGGTTTCACAGCGGTTCACCTCAAACCTAAGGTTTTAAATCAGGTTCACCTTCAACCTTTACAACCTACACTCAGGCTGACTGTTTATGCTCTCACGAGCAAGGGTCAACACAACGCACCCACTTTTAGGTACACTGGCCAATGATCTTCCATATGACCCTAACGGAGGTTTCTACACGGTTTACCTCAAACCTGAGGTTTCACAGCGGTTGACCTCAAACTTAAGGTTTTGCTGGTTCACCTTCAACCAGATGTTTATGCTCTCCACAGAGCAAGGGTCCACACAACGCACCCACCACGTACACTCCCGCCAGAGGCCTCCTTGAGGACTTCAAAGGGTGAGAACCACTTAAGACCCAATTCTACAAAGGAATGATCACAAGTATCCTCTTAGACTCTAGATACTTACAAATAAGTTGATGAGTCCCGATTAGCACAATGCCGAAGATCTCCTCCTCCTTGTTGACGAAGAGTCTTCTGCTCCCTTGATCCGCAACATAAAAAGATGTATCGATATGTGGTGACGGGTTGGGTCAAGGTTATAATGGAATCTAACTCTCAAAAAGTTTTTCTATAAGAAAGATAGAGTGGTTCCAATCATCTAAGCATTCAAGGCATCCCAGCTTAATGATTTGCCATTAAGGTAGTAGCTGGAGGATCCTTAAATGCGGAAGTTCATTCCCCAATCCACTCTATTTAATATCAATGGTGAGGGTGGATTGGAGGATGAACTTCCTTGAGAGAAAGGGCTTTGGGTATATAATCTAAGGTTAAACACGCAAAAGCTCTCTCTACTTTCTCTCCCGGCAATAAAAGACAAGTCTCTCTTTAAATAGGCAAAGGTTCCAACAGATATAAAATGGTCATATTTCTGACAGAGTTCGATATCATCGAGCAGTGTCGATATCATCGAGCGTATACTCTCGATAGCATCAACGGTCCGCTCAATGACACAAACTCAAATGTCATACGCTTTTGAAACCTTTTGACAGCTGGTCGAGGGAATCGATACTAGTGTCGATGTCATCAGATTTCGAACTCCGATTCCATCGATATGAGGATCGATTCCTCGAATTTTGAAAAATGAGAGAGACTTGACTTGAAATATTTCAGGTTTTTAAGATAAGATCCAGGGTCAGCTGATGTCATCGAAATTTGCATATCGATGCTATCGAAGGCAGTGTCGATGAGATCGATAAATCCTATAGATTTACCAATAAGCTCGCTAGACAGATTGTGTCCAGTCTGATCCAATCGACTCAGCCTCGATATCATCGACATATGAATATCGATTTCCTCGAATGACCCTCGATCAAAGTAAAAACCAACCTGAAATATTTGCTAGAAGAAATGCGTGCCCTCGATCGATATCATCGATGGACTTCCGATCTTATCGATATTTGATTTCAGATCATATCGGAAGGAGCATTGATATATCGAAGGAATTTAAATTTTTCTTTAAAAAATAGGGGTGCCGGAAACCTGTCTGTCTATTTTATCGAGCCATTATCGATGGACTCGAAATTCAAGTATCGATGATATCGATATGTGGATCGATACGTTGATAAATCAGTCTAGATATACATGTGGTTGCTGGACACTTTTGTCCTCTTTTTGATGATAACGTTTAAGCATTGAGGACATCAACAGAGCAGATAGATCATATCAAAGGTGTTTCGATAAAATCGACAAGGCAAGAATACTTAGAGATTTTCCTATTTTGAAAAAGCTTTCTTACCTAAAAACCCTATGATGTTCTATTTTATTTTTAAGGGTTTTAATATACCTGGTGATTTGGGACATGGGATGCGAGGCTTTGGATTTACCTGTGGCGAGCTTGCACACATCCGGTTGAGGCAGACACTTGAATTGATCTTCCTACCAGGCTCTGTAAACAATCTGACTCAACACTCACGTAACTTGACAAACCAGGGCACTTTCAGATCGTGTATATTCAACTTCAGTTTTCAAGCATGTCTCCCTCATTCCATGATATGAAGGAGCTTTAAGCCTAGGTCCAAATTAACCTATAAGCTCAACTAATACTTTGAAGCTTCTCGATTCAATGACATTAAAAGCAAT
Source organism: Magnolia officinalis (assembly GCA_021015155.1). Lineage (NCBI taxonomy): Eukaryota > Viridiplantae > Streptophyta > Magnoliopsida > Magnoliales > Magnoliaceae > Magnolia > Magnolia officinalis. The sequence continues at coordinate 41,300,718 of JAJHSJ010000015.1, forward strand.
GCCGGTTTGGTAAAATCACTTAGCAATATATTAAATATTGATTTTCCTATCTTTTTGTTTATACCAGTTCTTTAAAATGGTTTGAGCCGGCCCTTTGCCTCTACCTCTTTGGTCGATCAATCCTCAGGGTGTGGTCTACACCATCTATCCATGAGCCAATGCCCTTGGGCTCTTTTCAAGACCGTTGGTTATACTTGTGGTCTAGACCGGCCTGTCGAAGTAAGGGGAGTTGGACTAGCTTCACTTACATTAACTACGTTTATATCTTCATATGCATCTTGTTCCAAATATTCCTCCTGACGTAGGGCACTATTGCATCTCTTTCTTGACTATTTTTCCATATACTCCATGATCTCCCTTCCGATTTCTGGAGTAATTTTGTCGCATGCTTTTGCATTTGACCCCGGTAAATATGTAAGGTGTTGCTTGTGCCTTGCAATGCCACCGGAACTCACATACCCACATAACTCACATACTATATGAGTCTTTTCCGTAACACTACGATAGTGTCCATACTTCGAACCCGGGTCATTCGACTTAGGTTTCAAAGAGGAAGATTGGGAAGAAAATATTATGTTAGTGGTGTGTGTATTGATTGCTAGTAGCCTAGTACTAAAAAGTAAGTAGAAAGTAAACTAAAAAGTAAAAACTAAAGTAAAATAAGAGACTAAGAGTAAGGACTAAATAGACTAAAGAGATGGGACTCGGGGGAGAGAGAGAGAGAGAGAGAGAGAGAGAGAGAGAGAGAGAGAGAGAGAGAGAGAGAGAGAGAGAGAGTTACACACACACACACACTTATACTAGTAGTAGTCTAGTAGAAACTAGAAAGGGAGATGGAAAAGAAAAGGAGATAGAGGGAGAGAGAGAGAGTTGAGTTACACTTGTAGAAAGGGAGAAGAAGAGCGAAAAGAAAAGGAGAAAGAGAGAGAAAGTTGAGTTACACTTGTAGACTTGTAAGAAAGAGGGGGGAGAGAGAGATTTATACATAAACAAAATTACAATTACAAATTTAAAAAGAGGTTCCAAATTCTTCAATCTTCATTTCTTGTCTAAGTTGTCTTCTCTTCACCTTTGCCTTGAGTCCTTGACCCTTGACTTGAGTCTTGATCTTGATTCTAGAATTATGTAGAATGTAGACTTGTATTGTGTTGTTGTAAGTTATAACTTGTAATACTAAGTCACTAATACAACACTAACTTGTAACTTGTAACAAAGTAACAAACAAACTTAAAAAAAAATGTTAGAAGTTGTTAGAAAACTTAGAACTTGGATATTATGAAACTTTAAGAGAGAATGAGATAGAAAGAGAGATAGATAATAGATTAGAAACTAGAAAGAGAGAGTGGTGGGTGTGTTGTGTGAATATTTATAACTTGGAAAAAATTAGAAACTAGAAAGAGAGTTCATTTCAATGGATGGAGAGCTTGGTTGTCTTGTAATGTCTCTTAAATTTTGATTCTTGAATCCTTGTGGATGTATGTACTTGTCCGGCCTTGATTGAAACTTTAATCTTAATCTTGATTCTTGAAAGAAATATGAATGGAGGAGTGAAGCTTGAGGCTTAGAATTGTGTAAGAGAGAGTGTAAGAGAGAAAAATAGAGCTAGAGAGAGAGTTTGAGCTTTAAGTGCATGTAAGAGTGCTTAAAATCCCTTTTTATAAAGAAAAAAATTAGGATTAAAAAAAAAAATTCCAACGGTAAAAAAATAGTCAGATTTTTGACTGTTGGCAACTATGTGATCACATATTATGACACATGTGGCATATGCGATCGCGTATGTGCAGTGATCACATATATCACTGTCCCATATGTGATCAGTGCACATATGTGCGCATATGCGAATGTGCGATCGAACATGACAACGTTGGCCGAGGTGAAGAATAAACATTACGAATTTCACGCCTTTCACACATGCCTCAGAACTGATTGTTGTTGAACTGCTTACCATTACCCGAAACAATTGTATGTGGGAACCCGTACTAGCAGATGATATTCTTCCAGACGAAGTCAGTGATCTTCTGCTTGGTAATCTTGGCCAGTGGCTCGGCCTCGGTCCATTTGGTAAAGTAGTTGTCAGCGACGACAATGAAGTTGGTCTGCCCTTTGCCCGTCGGTAGCGGGCCGATGATGTTCCTTATTAAGCGAACGGCCACGATCCGGTCATGGGGGTTATCTGCTCAGATGGTTGGTGAGGTATCGTCGAGAATCTTTGATATTTGTCGCATCTCCAGGTATACTGCTTGACATCTTCTTGAATGGTCCACAAGAAGTATCCTTGTCGGATTACCTTATGGGCGAGAGCTCGGTTGCAGGAATGATTGCCGCAAATTCCATCATGTATTTCTCTTAAAATGTACTCAGCCTCTTCAGGTCGTAGACTCCTTAAGTAAGGTGTTCATAACCCTAAGTGTAAGGTTGCGATGTAGTAATAATTTCGGTAAGACCGAGGTTGAATCCATAGGGACTGATCTTATACATTTCTGAAATTTACTAGAAGTAGAACTAGAAGAAGATGTGAAACTAATTCTAAAGTATTCGATAGAGTAATTGTGAATAGAGTAATTACAACTAATGAATTTAAAGGTGGGAACTAGGGTTTCCAAGGATCCACTTGCAGTGATTAGGGAGCCCTCTTACTTGATTCAAGTACCACAATTGGAATTGGAGTCCTATCCTATCCAATTAAAAGATATAACAATTAAGATCAAATCTGAACTTTCCTTGACCTAATTCTCAATGGAGGAGAATTGTGATAATTAGAAGAGTTTCCATCACCAAACCATGCCCATCGGATGATGGCCAACAACAGGATTTACCAATCCCACAATCCTAAGAATATGAAAAGAAGATACTCAAAGCTATTATAGATTTACTGTAATTTGAGTCACAATAAACCATTAAAAACTAAAAGTAAACTAGAATCAAAGAAGGTTCATCATAAACATGAACTAAAGTAAAAGAAATATCCCATCACACTACAAGCTTCACCCTTTAGCCCTAGATAAGAGGTTTAGCCAACCATAAACATGATTAGACCAAAGTCTCTTAAGAAAAACATGAAAACAATAAGGAAGAAGAAGAAAAACTCTTGGCAATTGCTTCTCCACCCTTTTGCTACACTCCTTAAACCCTAGAAGATGCCTTGGAGCATCCTAGGGAGTCCTATTTATAGTTGTGGAACTTTAACTTTCGCACCTAGTTGGAAAACTTTAGAAACCACCTCAAATTTACGCAGTATGCTAAATTAGACTTCACTCTGCATAGTTTCCAAAAATAGACTTTACTCTTCGCAATTTCATAAAACGACCCAGAGTTTTAGAATATGCTTTTTCAGGACAATTTCAGGATTCCTTTTCTTCACTTCAAATCTTTGATTCTCTTCATTCCTCACTTGGTTTTCTTGATCTTTGGCATGTGAATTCTACAATCTTGGTGTCATAAGATCCATCCCTTACCTTGGTGATTCTTGAACATTAAATCCATGCTTTTAACATTCTTTTCAATCCAAGCTCTCAGATTCACCTTGCAAAACAGACATGTATAAAATACACCCATTAAGCATTATCATGTTTATAAAACCAAGATATAAATAGGGAAAATATGCAATATTTTAGTCTCAACATACTCCCTAACCAACATTTTGCTAGTCTCGAGCAAAGTATGCGAAAAATATTTCGAGAACTAGAGGATAATTTTTATAAGCTCGAGTGGTTTTAAGAAAACAATCCAGATAATAAAATTTTGAATACATTAATGTTGTACATTATCTTCTCCTAAACTCTAGCACTCGTTAAGTTTTATAATCAAGTTTAAAGTATTAATCCTCCAATTAGAACAATTCCAAACATTGAGTTCCATGGGTGTATAATGAAGTCTAAACTTATCACAATTAAAGGTTCAATTCATCACTTTCGCAATAACATTGATAATTAAAAGAGCATTCAGGACAATAAAAAACCTAAACTGAAATTTGCCTTACATTTCATTTTTTAGTTTCCCATTTTTTTTCATCTTTTCATTTTTCCATTGATGACTTTCACGCTATGTTCAATCTTTTCAATGATCTTCAATAGGTAGCCCTTTTCAACGACAACTGTTTTTTAGCTGGATATTTTCTTTTTCTTTCTTTCCAATTCTTCCCATTGAACATGATGGATAAATTCCCCAGGTTGGTTCCTTCCATGCTTAATAATCGTCAAGTTAACAATTCAATATCAAACTGACATTTTAATGTGTAAGCTGGATGTGACATGTGAAATCATGACTCAATCAATGTTTAAAATTTCTAATCGAGGATCGATGACTTAAATTAATTTTGAGATCTCCAAGTGACTAAAATCCAAGAGACATAAGGCATCAACATTAAGTACCTTGTAATTCTAATTCATGGATTAACTTCAAGATCACTTAAATTTAAAGAGATTTCATAAAAATTTCTCAATTTTTTACAATTTTGCCTAAAGACTAAGAAAACAACTGATTAACCTGCCTAATCCAAACCCCCCAACTTAAAATCTACATTGTCATCAATGTAAAAGAGATAAACATTCAATGCAAATGAGGCAACGAAAAGAAAAGGGAAGTGGTGGAAAGGTAGTACTTGAAGAAGGAATTCTGAGATTTTTTTCTAAAATATTTCAATGTGAAGATAGGTTAGCATAAGAATTAAACCATCAGAAAACAAACTTTCCTAAATAGCAAAAAGAAAACTATCTTAAATGGTGAAAAGCAAACTATCCTAAATGACAAAAACCAAACTATCCTAATACTAAATTCTTTGAAAGCAATAAACCTAACTAGCAAAACAGTGAAAAACTATTTAATCAGGTCGCAAGGTTCCTCCTCTGGCCAGTATCTTGATAATTTCTCAGTAGGTTTCTTAACAAGATTATCCAAAAGGCCATTTTACAATTGGCTTGGATGCCTTGGAGCATGATTTTTCAGAGAAATTTATAGGCCTCACGAAAATTGTTGATGAATCGCCTGAGGTATCCAAAGTATATATGATTCACCCGTGACAGACAAATTTGAAATGGCGGTAAAGACTGCACTAGTTGAAGAAGGAATATGCCAATATGTCCTAGAGGGGGTGAATAGGATTTTTAAAAGTTTTTATGGTTTATTTAAAATCCTATTTCACTAATCCTTTTAAATATACAATTATCAGGATTACTCAAATGTAACTCTACTGGCTTCTAAGCCTGGTAGAGGATCCAATCACAAACTGCTTAAGAAGTAAACAATATGCAACCTAGTTCATGATGGATATGATTGTGTAGGCGTGTGAGGTGTGATCAGATATTCAGATATGAAAGTATTAAAGCAAATGTAACGCCCTGAAAATCGGGGGTCGAGCAAAGTTCAACTCCCGAGTTCCAACGCATCACTTATGCAACATAGATAATGATGATTATGATGAGTGCATTGAAACATGAATGGGATTAGACCTAAACAACATATCATACTCCAGAGACAGTTAAATTACGCAAGCGGAAGACTGTGATAGATATATATAATATATGTAAACTGGTGTAAGTTCCAGAGTGTGAATATGTTACCAGGTTAAAGAATTACAAGTGTAGTTCCACAATGTACAAAATGAGAAAGTGTAATGTTCTCTATCCAAAACCCTGTAGCCCCGTCAGCGCAACTCCAGGTCTACATAGACCCGCTAGAGAGTTGCATATAGGAGAGCTCCTCCTCGTCATAAAAGTCTGGCCCTGTCTCATAAGCATTGCTATCACCTGCAGCTAAGACAGAATTTGGTTGGTGTGTACGACACCGTCCCGTAACGTGGGAGTGAGTGATCAACTCAGTGGAACAATAAAGTAAAGGTTAGCATGTTATCAATTCAATCAAGCAGTAAATCACACATCCCTAAGTACTCTTGTTAATGCAAGAATGGTATGAATGTATGATGTATGCCCTCACCTACGCTCCCTCAGCGACTTCATCTCACGTTCGCGCATGAACAATACTACCTCAGTGCTTGACCTGCTACGCCTGTACGCACGTGTAATGCGGTGCATGCATATGATTACCAGTTCTTATTAGTCCTTTTCATACAGCAGGATTGGAAAACTAAGGTACCTCCCTTATATTAATACCCAAACAATGATCTATTCTAGGGTCGTCAGTCCTAGTAAATCTCATACGATGTTGCGGTTCTAGGTCGCTGCAATGGGCTCGTCACCTGATCAGTGCAGGCCTAGTTTATACTCTTGTTGCTACGGAAGGGTCGTCGCCTCCATGTAAACTCAGAGTATGCTCGAGGTCACTACAAAGGGCTCGTCACCAAATCAGTGTAGGCTGACAGCTTGAATACAGTGTCCCATATCACCGTATTCGGTTCATGAGTCTGGGTTGCTCACTGGTCACTACAGGGAGGCTCGTCGCCCTAGCGTAGGCCGACAGCTCGACCACGGTGTCCCATACCATCATGTCCGGCTCATGAGTCTTAGCGGATTGAGGTACCAAGGTTAATAGGGATTTCACTGGTGAGTTTGGTACCCTAAGTTCAAGCAATAGCGTCCAAACATGGTGAACATACATCGGGTCAATCGGGTTACTTGACGAGCTCGACTAGCACGAGCGTACATCGAATTGATCGACATGAAGTGCATAAGAACTCCGTGTGGCCTAACCACTGTTGTCCACCGATATACGAGTCGAATTCGTCAGGTGCATCTCATGTGGCGAAACAACGTCAGCCACTAATACGAGGCCTATTACCGATTACCTGGACTATATCAGAGCCCCAAACACAATCAACCTCAACAAACTAGCATATGAGATAATCGAGCAGTAATGAATATATATTTCAAATCATACAATCAGTTGAGCATGTTATGAAGTACAACATAAGCATGAGTTTGTATATATTCAATTCATAATCACACAGATATCTAAACATGGCATACATGGAGGAAATTATACACATCGTTAGGGTAGTTGAGAATCCTATCTCAACGCCCAATTAGAGAAGAATTTATAAGCACTTACTCATACAGACGTTTTTTTTTACATACACTTAGTCTGCACATAACATCATACATGGTATGTAGTAGTTAGAATACGTATTAGGGCAAGTCCTTTCGTCAAAGGATTGCCGCCTATACAACAATCACATATCCACGATGGTTAGTCGTGGTGTACACTAATGCATAGTTTATACCCACTTAGACATATTCACAAACACTTAGGCTACAACTTGTACATATACGACGTATGTTAATATAACAGGTATTAGGCTAATCCGTTCACCCAAAAGTTGATACACATGCATCTAACATCCATATACAGCAATTAATTACGGCAAGCATAAATCCGTATTTCATACGCATACGGTAGTTTCTACAAATACGAGGAATACAGTATATTCAACATAGTAATGTATATCTGAAAAATAAAACGGACAGCACTTTGTACATGTGCAATAACATCCACATCAGTAATATATCATTAATTGAATTGAAAGCCTTGAAAACCATAACCTATATGTTTAAAGTCTGTACCTTACACCGTAGAACCGTAACGAACTCGACAGAGACTCTAGGTCTTTGTCAACGATGAAATGGCAACTATATCACGAGTTAAGTTAGCTATTTCGCTACTTACAACAGCTGAAACCCTAGAACAGGTTAGCGTTAGGTTTTTTTTACCTAAGAACGAAGTTAGAATCGCCCTAGTAGCGACACGAATGCGATGAATAAGCACGTAAAATAGCAGAAGTGATTCTCAAGAATAACTCCCACTCATTCACTCACTCTCTCTCTCTCTCTCTCTCTCTCTTTCCTTCTCTTTCTTTCTTCTCTCTCCCTTAGGTGTTGGAAATTCGTATGGAATATGAGAGAGGGGGTTTAAGCCTCTTATATAGCCCAGAATTGCCGAAAATAGGCCCAGGGCCAAGGTATACTTAGGTTATAACCAAAACCAGCCTGTTTCGACTCAATGGAGCATTTCTTGAGCCCCCCTTCTGAGTGCGGTTGGACTTAAGCTCCCTGACCTTGGATCTAGGTCGAGTTAAGTTTTCAGTCCGATCGAATTTACAGATCGACCGCGGCGGACCAGTTTCAGTTCAACGGTCCACGATCACTAATCAGGGCCACAAGTACACTGACTTGTGTATGAAATTTCCCCTGATCCGAGGGTGTATTTGGGTCAGATTCTGACCGTCTGAATCCTTATATTCGGCCGCAGGTGACAAGTCTCAGATTACTTAAATTTAGATATTTATTTCTAAAATATCCACGTTTCTCACTCACTTCACTCCGGGCTCAAGTGAATAGCTTCAGGAACTATTTGGACTTGATTTCTGAGGTGGTGGTCAAGTCCAGCAAGGCGGTCTTAATTATATAATTTCGTAGTATTCGGACTTTCGACGTGCGGTCCAGATCCGATACGGAGTTTCAATATGCTCCTGAGAGCAACTGGGTAATGAGATTGATCCTAGATTTTAGGGTAACCTAGCGTCAACGATTCTACAAGTTTTGGATTTTGCAGATCGTATTTAAAGTGGATCAAGTGGATTTCGTAGCTAATCTAGTTTAGTACTAGCTAAAACTCGCCTAATTTCTAAAGGATTCAATCTTGTATGATTTCTACTTGAGGTGGTACTCGGGCCTTTGTACGGATTTCTAATGTATTGTTCTTCATTACCTAAACTTTAGGATTCATGCCTAATATGAAAGTACTAAGAAACAGTTAAAGAACAAGGTGGTGAAAGGTGAAATGGGGGAATTTTAAAGGAAATGGGTTGAAAGGGGATTTGAGACTTTGGGATTGAGTTTTGAGAAGTCGATTAAAGTGTTATGATCGAGTCATTGCCCAAGGACATCTAATTCTAGGTTGGCAAAAATCTGGGGTGTTACAGCAAATCACACAATCAAAATAACAATCTCAAACACAGTCATTTTTATAGTGGTTCGACGATAAGTCAACTCCACTCCCGGTAACTGCACTCAACCCTTGAGTGTACCGGATTTCACTAAGGAGGTTTCAAAGCGGTTCACCTCAAACCTAAGGTTTTAAATTAGGTTCACCTTCAACCTTTACAACCTACACTGAGGCTGACTGTTTATGCTCTCACGAGCAAGGGTCAACACAACGCACCCACTTTTAGGCACACTGGCTAAGGATCTTCCCTAAGACCCTATTGGAGGTTTTTACACAGTTGACATCAAACTCGAGGTTTTACTTGGTTCACCTCAAACCCATGGTTTTACACGGTTCACCTCAAACCCAGAGTTTTACTGGTTCACTCCTAACCAGATGTTTATGCTCTCCACAGAGAAGGGTCCACACAACGCACCCACCATGTACACTCTCGCCGGAGGCCTCCTTGAGGACTTTAAAGGGTGAGAACCACTTAAGACCCAATCCTAGAAAGGAATGATCACAAGTGTCCTCTTAGACTCTGAATACTTATAAATAAGCTGATGAGTCCCGTTTAACACAATGCTAAAGATCTCCTCCTCCTTGTTGACGAAGAGTCTTCCGCTCCTTTGATCCGCAACACAAAATGATGTACCAATACTCAGCTTTGGGTTGGGTCAAGGTTAAAATGGAATCCAACTCTCAAAATATTTTCCTATTAGGAAGATGGAGCGACTCCAATCTTATGCATTCAAGTCATCCCAGCTTAATGATTTTCCATTAAGGTTGTAGCTGGAGGATCCTTGAATGTGGAAGTACATTCCCCAATCCACTCTATTGAATGTCAATGATGAGGATGGATTGGAGGATGAACTCCCTTGAGAGAAAGGGCTTTGGATATAGGATATAAGTTGAAACACACAAAAGCTCTCTCTATTTTCTCTCACAGTAACAAAAGACAAGTCCTCTATATATAGGCAAAAAGTTTTAACGGATATAAAATGGTCACATTTATGATAGAGTTTGATTTCATCGAGCAGGTTCGATATCATCGAGCGTATACTCTCGATAGCGTCGATGGTCTGCTCGATGACTCGAACTCAATGTCATACGCTTTTGAAATTTTTTGCCAATTGGTCGATGAATCGAAATTATTGTCGATGTCATCGGATTTCGAACTCTGATTCCATCGATGATAGGTTCGATCCATCGACATTTGAAAAATGAGAGAGACTTGACTTTGAAATATTTCAGGATTTCATGAATGATCGGGGAACTATCGGGATCATCGGAATTTGAATGTCGATGATATCGAGATCAGAGTCGAGGCATCCGATAATTCTAGCGGATTTTTCTTTAAGCTTGTTGGACGGTTTATGACCTTATTCGATGCAATCGACCTGGTGCCAATATCATCGATATTTGAATATCGATTCTATCGAAGGGCCCCCGATCATAATTAAAAACAACCTAAAATATCTGCTGTAAGATATGCACGCCCTTGATCGATATCATCGATGGACTTCTGATGTTATCAATATTTGATTTCAGATCATATCGGAAGAGCATCGATATATCGAAGGAATTTGAGATTTTCATTAAAAAATAGGGGCGCCAAAAATCTGCCTGTCGATGATATCGAGTCGACTTCGATAGACTCGTTATTTGAATATCGATGATATCGATAGGGGAATCGATATATTGATAAATCAGTCCAGATGAGTATTTAGTTGCTGGACACTTTTAGTCTTTATATCGATGATATCGATAAGTGCATCGATAGATCGATAAATCTGTCTAGATGAATATTTAGTTGCTGGACACTTTTGGTCCTTACATCGATAATATCGTTAAGGTATCGAGGACATCGACAGAGCAGGTCGATCATATCGAGGGTGTTTTGACAAAATCGACAAGGCAAGAAATACTTAGAGATTTTCCTATTTTGAAAAAAGTTTTCTTACCTCAAAACCCTATGATTTCTAACTTGTTTTGAAGGGTTTTCTTCACCTGGTGTTTTGGGACATGGGATGTGAGGCTTTAGATTTACCTGTGACGAGCTTGCACACATCCGGTTGAGGTAGACCATCTGAGTCAACTCTCGCATAACTTGACAAACCGGGGCACTTTCAATCTCCCCCTTTGTCAGTTACGTGACAAAACCCCAAAACACCTTAGAACACTCTAGACAAACACACCCTAAATTGTGTGTACATGCTTTTACACAATTTTACAATTTCTATCCAATGTACACAACCAGTAGCTACTCCCCGTTTCTTGTAAACTCCCCCTTGCTTGATGTAGCTGCTCCCCCTAACACCTGCAACAACTTCAACAGATAGACAATTTTCCATACAGGGTGTTTGTAAACGTTCTCCCCCCTTTTGTCAGTCATTGACAAAGATATCTCAGGTGATATTGACTGAAGCTTGAAATACTTGGGAGAACTGAACAGGCAGAAGTAGATCAATTGATGTATAATAATTAACTCAGATTAAGCAGACATCAATTTCAGAATTTATGAATGCATAGCAGATGGAATATTCGTTAAAAACATCACATGCATTCCAAATCTTGATAAATCTGGGGAACTCAAGGCAGAAATATGACATTAAAGATATGAATTCTACTTAGCCATAACCCAAAACATGCAAAAACACATACTGCCACAGACAACAGTAAATAATCAGTACATCCCAAGCCAAAAAAAAAAAAAAAACTATTCAGTCCAACCATGAAAGAAAAGTCAGATTCTCCAGATTAATCACATACACCTATGGGGACGTAGAGCATCCAGAAACTAAGATGGTTAGTATGGGAAGTTTAGACGTGTGGCTGTCCAGTAACCATGAATGTCCCAATGTGGGGATTTACCTATGTGCCTCAAGTTTACTGGGATATTTAGTGAGTGTAGACCTCAATGGATTTTTGAAGGTCACTAAACCTATTTGCATCAAGAGGTTTGGTGAGGGTATCTACGAGTTGCTTTTCTGTGGAAATAAAATCTAATGTAATAATCTTGTCATCAACAAGTTCTCGTATAAAATGATGACGGATGTCAATGTGCTTAGTTCGAGAATGTTGAACAGGATTCTTTGAAATGTTAATTGCGCTTGTGTTATCACAGAAGAGACTCATCGTGGGTTGTTCAATCCCGTAGTCTAACAACATTTGTTTCATCCAAAGGAGTTGTGCACAGCAACTTCCAGCGGCAATGTATTCAGCTTCGGCAGTAGATAATGATATTGAATTTTACTTCTTTCTCTGCCATGAGACGAGACAATTTCCAACATAGAAACATCCTCCGCTGGTTGATTTTCGATCATCCAAATTTCCAGCCCAGTCGGCATCAGAGTATTCGACGATGATGGTAGATGTTTCAAATGGATACCACAATCCATAGGAGGGAGTCCCTGCTATGTATTTGATGATCCTCTTAACGACCGTTAAATGAGATTCCTTAGGATCTGCTTGATATCGAGCACATACCCCAACACTGAAAGATATGTCGGGACGACTAGCTGTGAGATATAGTAGACTACCTATCATACTCCGGTAGAGATGTTGATCCACACTCTTGCCATTTGTATCTTTGGAGAGTTTGAGTGTGGTGCTCATGGGAGTGTGATAAGAACGATCAAATTCAAGACCAAATCTTTTTACCAAATCGTTCGCATACTTGGTTTGACAGGTAAAGATTCCATCATGTAGCTGCTTGACCTGCAAACCTAAAAAGAAGTTTAGTTCGCCAACCATACTCATTTCAAATTCCGATTTCACGACGTCGGCAAATTTATATGCGATATCTTCACATGTTGAACCAAAAGACTATATCGTCCATATAAATTTGTGCAATAAGCAGTGAGTCTTTTGTTCTTTGGGTAAACAAAGTTTTATCAACACTCCCTCTACAGAATTTATGGTCCAAAAGAAATTTTGTCAATCGTTCATACCAAGCACGTGGTGCCTATTTAAGACCATAGAGGGCTTTGTTTAGACGATATACATATTGAGGATACTTCGGATCTGAAAATCCATTGGGTTGTTCCACATAAACTTCTTCAGCAAGATCTCCATTCAGAAAAGCACTCTTAACATCCATTTGAAATAGTTTAAATTTTAATGCACATGCAATGGGCAAAAGAATTCTGATAGACACAAGGCATGCTACAGGAGCAAATGTTTCATCAAAATCAATGCCTTTTATCTGTGAGTACCCTTGAACTACAAGCCTTGCTTTATTTCTAATCACATTTCTTGATTCATCAGATTTATTCTTGAAGACCCATTTGGTTCCAATGACATTTGTATCGAGTGGTCTGGGAACCAATTTCCATACCTCATTTCTTTGAAATTGTTGAAGTTCTTCTTGCATAGCATTTATCCAGTGTTCGTCTTGAAGAGCTTCCACAATGTTCTTAGGCTCAATCTTTGAGGTAAAACAGAAATGACTATAGATATTTTCTATCTGTCGTTGAGTTTTTACACCAGCATTAGGATCTCAATGATTTGTTCTCGAGGATGATCTTTTATGAAGGGAATGTCAGATGATGGTTGAGGTTCACTGGGTGATAAAGTTTTGTTTTCAGGTTTTTCAAGTATGCATGAATCTACATCATCTTCTAATTCATTCACAGGTGCATCTTCTTCATGAGGTTGATCATCTATTACCACATTGACTGATTCTTGAATAGTGAGAGTTCTTAGATTGTATGCTCTGTACGCATGACTATTCATGGCATACCCCAAGAAGATTCCTTCATCACTTTTAGACTCAAATTTTCCTAGGTGATCTCTATCTCTCAAGATATAACATTTGCTACCAAAGACTCGAAAATATTTCACACTAGGCAGTTTCCCATACCATAGTTCGTGTGGAGTTTTGTTCAGACCTGCTCTAAGATATACTCTATTTATGATGTAGCAAGCAGTATTGACAGCTTCTGCCCAAAAACTTTTCGCCATATCCTTCCCATTTAGCATAACTGACCCCATCTCCTGCAACACTCAAGTTTTCCTTTCAACGACTCCATTTTGCTGTGGGGTTTTTGGAGCTGAGAATTCATGACGAATTCTTTTCTCATTGCAGTATTTTTAAAATCTTTCATTTTCAAATTCTCCACCATGATCACTTTTGATGCAATTGATCCCGTATCCTTTTTCATTTTGGAGTCGCTTTGCCAGGATCACAAATTCCTCAAAAGCATCCGATTTTTCTCGAAGAAATGCGACCCAAGTAAAAATGGTGTAGTCATCTACTACCACTAGGAACTATCTTTTCTTGCCATGACTTTCCACTTTAGTTGGTCTAACTAGATCCATATGTAGCAGATCCAAAGGTTTTGTTGCTATGGAGGTTGTCTTCTTATGTCCGACCTTTATCTGTTTTTCTTTTAGACATTCTCCACAGACAACTTTTTCTTCTTTTTTAATCTTGGGAAGTCCCCTAACCAAATTCTTTGAACTGATCTTTGCTAAATTTCGGTAGTGGACATGTCCCAACCTTTGGTGCGACAATTTGGATTCACTCTTTACAGCCATATTACATTTAGTGGCTACCACATTCTCACTTGTACTTTCGATGACATAACAGTTATCATTAGTGCGTAAACCTTTTATGAGAGATTTTCCTGTATGATCTAGAATTCTACACACATCTTTTGAGAAGGTGACAAGATGTTCTTTATCACAGATTTGAAAGATACTCAAGAGATTATGTTTTAGACCTTCTACTCAGAGGACATGTTTAATTTTAGGAAGGCCTGGTACAACTATTGTTCCTTGTCCAACAATTTTGGCTGAGTTACCATCACCAAATGTGACAGATCCTCCATCAAAGTTTGAGTACTCACAAAAGTGAGTTTGATCACCAGTCATGTGTCTGGAGCACCCACTATAAGATACCACTTTGAACTATTATAAACTTTCAGAGCAGTGTGAATTACAAGGCAATTGTTTTGGTTTGTCACACTTTCTTGGACTCTTTTGAACATGATTCCTTCTTCAGTCAAGATCACTCTCTAGGCGGTGAATCCCTTAAAGAGAGACCGACTTTGATACCAATTGAAATGGCGGTAAAGACCGCACTAGTTGAAGAAGGAATATGCCAATATGTCCTAGAGGGGGGTGAATAGGGTTTTTAAAAGTTTTTATGGTTTATTTAAAATCCTATTTCACTAATCCTTTTAAATATGCAATTATCAGGATTACTCAAATGTAACTCTACTGGCTTCCAAGCCTGGTAGAGGATCCAATCACAAACTGCTTAAGAAGTAAACAATATGCAACCTAGTTCATGATGGATATGACTGTGTAGGCATGTGAAGTGTGATCAGATATTCAGATATGGAAGTTTTAAAGCAAATCACACAATCAAAATAACAATTTCAAACACAGTCATTTTTATAGTGGTTCGACGATAAGTCTACTCCACTCCCGGTAACCGCACTTAACCCTTGAGTGTACCGGATTTCACTAAGGAGGTTTCACAGTGGTTCACCTCAAACCTAAGGTTTTAAATCAGGTTCACCTTCAACCTTTACAACCTACACTCAAGCTGACTGTTTATGCTCTCACGAGCAAGGGTCAACACAACACACCCACTTTTAAACACACTGGCCAAGGATCTTCCCTAAGACCTTACTGGAGGTTTCTACACGGTTGACCTCAAACCCGAGGTTTTACTCGATTCACCTCAAACCCAGAGTTTTACTGGTTCACTCCTAACCAGATGTTTATGCTCTCCATAGAGCAAGGGTCCACACAACGCACCCACCACGTACACTCCCGCCGGAGGCCTCCTTGAGGACTTTAAAGGGTGAGAACCACTTAAGACCCAATCCTAGAAAAGAATGATGACAAGTGTCCTCTTGGACTCTGGATACTTACAAATAAGCTGATGAGTCCGTTTAGCACAATGTCGAAGATCTCCTCCTCCTTGTTGACGAAGAGTTTTCTGCTCCCTTGATCCGCAACACAAAATGATGTACCAATACTCGGCTTTGGGTTGGGTCAAGGTTAAGATGAAATCCTACTCTCAAAATATTTTCCTATTAGGAAGATAGATCGACTCCAATCTTATACATTTAAGTCATCCCAGCTTAATGATTTGCCATTATGGTAGTAGCTGGAGGATCCTTGAATGCGGAAGTTCATTCCCCAATCCACTCTATTAAATGTCAATGATGAGGGTGGATTGGAGGATGAACTCCCTTGAGAGAAAGGGCTTTGGATATAGGATATAAGTTGAAACACACAAAAGCTCTCTCAATTTTCTCTCACAGTAACAAAAGAATATATAGGCAAAAAGTTCCAACGGATATAAAACAATCACATTTATGACAGAGTTCGATTTCATCGAGCAAGTTCGATATCATCGAGTGTATACTCTCGATAGCATCGATGGTCTGCTTGATGACTCGGACTCAATGTCATACGCTTTTGAAACTTTTTACAAATTGGTCGATGAATCGAAACTATTGTCGATGTCATCGGATTTCGAACTCTGATTCCATCGATGACAGGTTCGATCCATCGACATTTGAAAAATGAGAGAGACTTGACTTTGAAATATTTCAGGATTTCATGAATGATCAGGGAACCATTGAGATCATCGGAATTTGAATGTCGATGATATCGAGATCAGAGTCGAGGCATCGATAATTTCAACGGATTTTTCTTTAAGCTTGCTGGACGGTTTATGACCTTGTTCGATACAATCGACCTGGTGCCGATATCACCGATATTTGAATATCGATATCGAAGGGCCCCCGATCATAATTAAAAACAACCTGAAATATCTGTTGTAAGATATGCACGCCCTCGATCGATATCATCGATGGACTTCCGATGTTATCGATATTTGATTTCAGATTATATTGGAAGAGCATCGATATATTGAAGGAATTTGAGATTTTCATTAAAAAATAGGGGCGCCGAAAATCTGCCTGTTGATGATATCGAGTCGACTTTGATAGACTCGAGATTTGAATATCGATGATATCGATAGGGGAATCGATATATCGATAAATCAGTCCAGATGAGTATTTAGTTGCTGGACACTTTTAGTCTTTATATCGATGATATCGATAAGTGCATCGATAGATCGATAAATCTGTCTAGATGAATATTTAGTTGCTGGACACTTTTGGTCTTTACATCGATAATATCGTTAAGGTATCGAGGACATCGACAGAGCAGGTCGATTATATCGAGGGTGTTTTGACAAAATCAACAAGGCAAGAAATACTTAGAGATTTTCTTATTTTGAAAAAAGTTTTCTCACCTTGAAACCCTATAATTTCTAACTTATTTGTAAGGGTTTTCTTTACCTGGTGTTTTGGGACATAGGATGTGAGGCTTTAGATTTACCTGTGACGAGCTTGCACACATCCGGTTGAGGTAGACGCTTGAATTGATCTTCAAATCAGGTTCCATAGACCATCTGACTCAACGCTCACGTAACTTGACAAACCAGGGCATTTTCAAAATTTTCAAAGTTAGAGCACTATGGTGTATCAGAGACTATAAGTGAAGTTTAGAAAAATTCTCAGTAGGTGATGTAGCCTCAACACATTTCGAAGTTTCAGGCTTAGGTTCAATTTGCAACAGGGGCTCATTTTTCACATTGAGGTCTATGATGATATGCTCAATGATTCCTTCGTTTTCTCTTAGAATAGCCAGAAACATGCTCTCTTGCTGTTCACCTTGGTGAGAGTCAATTTTCACCAGATACATCTCGCCCTGCCCTACATAAACAGACTGTGGATCAGTAGGCACATTGATGTAAAAACTCTGTTAATTGATACTGCTCAGTAGAAGCATTATAGCGTCAAGGGTTAACAACTTAGATGTTGGCCTCAACTGGGTGGTTTTAAATTCTAGAGTCATATCGAGCAACTTGTCTATCTCCCTAGTCAAGGGAGTGGTCTAAACATGTCTCAAAAGACTTGGAAGAATTGATTGAAAGAGGCTCATCCTCCACATGTAAATCAGACATGTCAGATGGGTGGAGTATATCGTTATAGTCGACAACTTCCTGTACCTCACGATCATTTACCTGGGCCAAACTTGAGATTGATTCCAAGGGAATTTGGCCTATAAACTCATGATTGTCATCCCAATACTCATCATCTTCAAATTCTGTACAGTTCACAAGTGGAATGTGATCGATTTTCTCACATTCTATTTCTAGGTTGGGTTGAGGTTCGAGTAAACTAGCCTCTTCCTCTTCATTGAAGCGAAGTGTATTATGTGAGTGAAGCGTGTCAGTATCATTATATTTTAAAGATACCCATGTCTCTTGATCATTCCTTTGGACCGTCATTGAGATCGACTCTTTGGAAAATTGAACCGTATGCTCATTAACACAATCAAACTATTCATTCTCAATTTCAGTACTCTTCACAAGCGAGTTAGGATCACTTTCCTCGCATTGTTTTTTTTGGATTGGGTTGAGGCTGGGATAACCTAGCCTTTTCCTCTTCATTGAGGTGTGACTGAACTCTTTGCATTGAAGATATGAGCGATTCACATGATGTTCTAATGACAGCGAGTGCTTGTGTGACATATTCGTTGAACTGTTCTTGAGCAGCTATGTATTTCTGAATTGGCTCCTCTTAGATTATTTCTTATTCAATCCCATAGGTAGAGAATCCAAGGGAGTAGTCATTAAAATCAATTGGTGGTTTCTCTCTCCAATGTTGATATTTCCATTGATCATAGTCATACGGTCATAGGTGGGAGAGTTTGATGGTTATTGGTATATATTATCACCCATAATATACTCACGCATTATTTTCTTCTTGTCTGATGGGGGATAATAGTCCTCATTCCCATAATCACGATGACTCCAACATTCACATACTGTTTTCTTAATCTGTGGAGTGTAATTATTCTCCCGCATATGATCACGTAAGGATTTCTTAACCGGTGGAGCATTACATTCTGGTCAGTTCTCGATGATAGTTTCAGAAAATTTTTGAGACATAAGTTGTTTTTTAACATAATCATCTAACAACCCTTCACAATATCTCGCACTTTTTTGAACTAGCTCAGCATACTGACGTTCCCACTCTTGCATATTCATGGTGAAACCCTAATTCTGAATATAATCCTAAAATAGAATAAAAGAAAAATTCTACAGCAATATGTAAAGTAAGTAAAGGAGAAGTTAAAAGGAGTTTACCGGTTTGGAGAGTTCTATGTTAGGATCATACAAAATAGAAAACATTGTTAGTTTCTAAAATTAATTCAGAAAAAACCCTAACCTAAAAATGAAACAAAAAGTTATTCCTAGAAACAAATTTAGTTTCTAAAAAAAAAAATAGTTTCTAAAAACAAATTAGGAAAGTTTCTAAATCTAGAAATGAAAAGAAAAGTTAGTTTCTAAAAACAAATCAGGAAAGTTTCTAAATATGGAAATAGAAAGAAAAGTTAGTTTTTTTTTTTTTTTTTTTTTTTTAAAAAAGGAAAGTTTTTAAATTTGGAAATAGAAAGAAAAGTTAGTTTTTAAAAACAAATTAGGAAAGTTTCTAAATCTGGAAATAGAAAGAAAAGTTAGTTTCTAAAAACAAATTAGAAAGAACCCTAACCTAAAAATAGAAAGTAAATAAATCATAATCTTAACCTAATTCCAAAACTAATCATATTCAGAAAACACAACCATCAATCCCTGGAAACGGTGCCAAAAACTTGTTCACAACCCTAAGTGTAGGGTCGCGATGTAGTAAGAATCTTGGTAAGACCGAGGTCGAATCCATAGGGACTGATCTTGTACGTTTCTGAAATTAACTAGAAGTAGGACTAGAAGAAGATGTGAACCTAATTCTGAAGTATTTGAGAGAGTAATTGTGAATAAAGTAATTACAACTAATGAATTTAAAGGTGGGAACTAGGGTTTCCAAGGATCCACTTGCAGTGATCAGGGAGCCCTCTTACTTGATTAAAGTACCACAATTGGAATTGGAGTCCTATCTTATCCAGTTGGAAGATATAACAATTAAGATTAAATCTGAACTTTTCTTGACCTAATTCTCAATGGAGGAGAATTGTGATAATTGGAAGGGATTTCATCACCAAACCATGCCTATGGGATGATGGCTAACAACAGGATTTACCAATCCCACAATCCAAAAAACATGAAAAGAAGATACTCAAAGCTATTGCAGATCTACAGTAATTTGAGTCACAATAAACCATTAAAAAAATGAAAGTATTCCTTTAAAATCAAACTAAAATCAAAGAAGGTTCATCATCAATATGAATCAAAGTAAAAGAAACATCCCATCACGCTACAAGCTTCACCCCTTAGCCCTAGCTAAGAGGTTTAGCCAATCATAGACATGATTGGACCAAAGTCTCTTAAGAAAAATATGAAAACAACTAAGGAAGAAGAAGAAAAACTCTTGGCGATAGCATCTCCAGCCTTTTGCTCCACTTCTTAAACCCCAGAAGATGCCTTGGAGCATCCTAGGGAGTCCTATTTATAGTTGCGGAACTCTAACTTTCGCACCTAGTTGAAAAACTTTAGAAACCACCTCAAATTTACGCACTTTGCTAAACTAGACTTCGCTCTGCATAGTTTCCCAAAATAGCCTTCACTCTTCGCAATTTCACAAAATGACCCAGAGTTTCAGAATATACTTTTTCAGGACAATTTCAGGATTCCTTTTCTTCAATTCAAATATTTGATTCTCTTCATTCCTCATTTGGTTTTCTTAGATCTTTGGCATGTGAATTCTTCAATCTTGGTGTCATAAGATCCATCCCTTGCCTTGGTGATTCTTGAGCATTAAATCCATGCTTTTAGCATTCTTTTCAATCCAAGCTCTCAGATTCACCTTGCAACACAAACATGTATAAAATACACCCATTAAGCATTATCATGTTCATAAAACCAAGATTTAAATAGGGAAGAATATGCAATATTTGAGTCTCAACATAAGGTAGAGAAAAGCCTTTTTCATAGAGGGTGTCTCCTATTATGGTGTATCGCGCTGACTCGGCTCAGATTCTGCGTGCTTCAAGCCTGTTTTCAGGTGGCTTGCCTTCTCGAAGATATTCAATGATCGGGTCCATCTAACTCGGTGCCGAGATGACTGGACATGTCGTTTCTATGTCAGGCTTGCTAATGCTCAGATCCGACAAAAACTTGATGGGAATTGATTTCGGGATGTCATTCTCGGCTGTCATTCTCAGCCGTCATGACCAACTTTGCCAGCGCATCTACCTTGAAAATTTTCGTCCTGGGGATCAGAACGACTTCACATTTTCATCCTGATGAAATCCCGGGCTTTCTGAAGATACGCGATCATTTTTTTCTTCATTTGCTTGATACTCGTTGGCGACTTGATTGATGACGAGCTGCGAATTGTTATGGACTTTTAGAGTTTAGGCCCCCATTGTCGCCACCAACCTGAGTCCAGTGAGTAATGCTTCGTATTCTACTACATTATTCAATGTTTGAAATCCAAATCTCAAGGCATATTGCCTGTAGGTTTGGTTAGGTGCTTCGAGGACTATCACTGCCCCACTGCCATTAGAGTTGGAAGAACAGTCGATGTATAATGTACAAACCTGCTGGTCAACTTCACTATTCACATCAGTTGGAGCTTTCAGGTTCTTTCGATTAGTGAATTCAATAATGAGGTCAGTGACCCTTAATGGCGGTCTGGGGTTGATATTTAATGTTAAACCGCTGAGCTCGATTGCCCATTTTGTGAGCCTTCCCAACAGGTCGGGCTTCTGGAGTATTTGACGGAGAGGTTGATTGGTCGGGACTATGATCGTGTGGGCATGGGAGTAAGGGCGGAGGCGACGAGATGACACTATCAAAGCTAGGGTAAGCTTCTTGATGTCGGGTATCTGGTCACGGCTAGGACCAATGCTTTGCTGACGTAGTAAAATGGGAGCTGTTTTCCCCCTTGTTCTTGGATGAGGGCCGAACTGACTGCCACAGTAGAGACTGTTAGGTAGAGCAGTGGCGGCTCTCCTTGCTCAGGCTTGAAGAGCAGTGGAGGCGAACCTAAGTACTGCTTGAGCTATTAAAACTCTTGCTCACAATCCTCGGTCCATTCTGTCTTCATTTTTCCTTTCAAGTGCTAGAAGAATGGAAGATACTTGTCAATAGCTCGGGAGACGAAGTGATTAAGAGCTACGACCCTGCCGGTAAGGCAATCTCTATAGTTGTTCTGGGCGAGCTCATGTTCAGCAAAGCTTGTGTTTTATGGGGCTTGGACTCAATTCCCCTCTGGCTCACCGGAAAGCTGAGGAATTTTCCAGAGCCCAAAGGCGCACTTGATCGGGTTTAACTTCCTTTGATATTCTCACAATATTGTGAACATCTCCTCAAGGTTGGCGGTATGACCTCCTGTTTTGACACTCTTAACAAGCATGTCGTCAATGTAAACTTCCATGGAGTGTCCGATCTGACGAGCGAACATTTTGTTGATGAGCCACTGGTACGTGGCTCTAGCATTTTTCAGCCAAAAAGGCATATCCTTGTAGCAGTAGATCCCATTGTCGGTGATGAAGGTTGTCTTCTGTTGAGGGTCAAATATTGCATATTATCCCCCATTTATATCTTGGTTTTATGAACATGATAATGTTTAATGTTCTATTTTATTCACGTTTGTGTTGCAAGGTGAATTTAAGATCTTGGATTTAAAAGGTTCTTAAAAGCATGGATATGATGCTCAAGAATTACTAAGGCAAGGGATGGATCATAGGAGACCAAGATTGAAGAATTCATATGTCGAAGATCCAAAAAACCAAGTGAGGAATGAAGAGAATCAAAGATTTGAAGTGAAGAAAAGGAATCCTGAAATTGTCCTGAAAAAATATATTATGAAACTCTGGGTCATTCTTTGAAATTGCGCAAAGTGAAGTCTATTTTGAGAAACTACGCAGGGAGAAGTATATTTTAGCGAATTACGTAATTTGAGGCAGTTTCTAAAGTTTTTCAAATAGGTGCGAAAGTTAGAGTTCCATAACTATAAATAGGAATCCCTAAGATGTTCTTAGGCATCTTCTAGGGTTTAAGGAGTGGAGCAAAAGGGTGGAGAAGCCGTTGCTAAGAGTTTTTTCTCTTCTTCCTTAGTTATTTTCATGATTTTCTTAAGAGACTTTGGTCCAATCATGTCTATGGTTGGCTAAACCTCTTAACTAGGGTTAAGAGGTGAAGCTTGTAGTGTGATGGGATGTTGCTCTTGCTTTGATTCATGTTTATGTTGAACCTTCTTTGATTCTAATTTGATATTTAAGGAATACTTTCAGTTTTTAATGGTTTATTGTGACTTAAATTACAGTAGATCTGCAATAGTTTTGAGTATCTTCTTTTCGTGATTTTGAGATTGTGGGATTGGTAAATCCTGTTGTTAGCCATCGTCCCATGGGTATGGTCTGGTGATGGAATCCCTTCCAATTATTACAATTCTCCTCCATCGAGAATTAGGTCAAGGAAAGTTCAGATTTGATCTCAATTGTTATAACTTCCAATTGGATAGGATATGACTTCAATTCCAATTGTGGTTCTTGAATGAAGTAAGAGGGCTCCCTGATCACTGCAAGTGGATCCTTGGTGCTCTAGTTCACTTTTGATATCTGATAAATTCTTCACAATTACTCTCTTTTATTTCATATTTAGATTTATATCTTTTTCTAGTTCTAGTTCTACTCAGAATACGTACAAGTTTAGTCCTTGTGGATTCGACCTCGTTCTCACAAATTATTACTACATTGCGACCCTACACTTGGGCTTGTGAAAAAGTTTTTGGCGCCGTTGCCGGGGACTAACAGTTGCATTTTTCTGAGATTAACTAGTTTTAGAATTAGTTTAAGATTAGGGTTTTTCTACTTTCTATTTTTAGGTTATGGTTTTTTCTGAATTATTTTAGAAATTAACTTAGCTTTCTATTTCTAAGTTTAGAAACTTTCCTTTTCTGTTTTTAGAAACTATTTTATTTTCAAATTCTAAGATAGAAACTTTCCTAATTTGTTTTTAGAAACTTTCTTAATCTATTTTTAGAAACTAATTTTATTTCCTTTTTCTTTTTTAAAAACTAGTTTACTTTCCTTTTTCTTTTTTTAGAAACTTACTTTCAATTTTTAGAAACTTTCCTTTTTAAATAAATATATATTTTTTAAAAAGAAACTAACTCACTTTCCTTTTTTAGGTTTAGAAACTTTCCCAATTTGTTTTTGGAAACTTTCTTTTTTCATTTTTGAAAACTAGTTACTTTCCTAATTTGTTTTTAGAAACTATTTTTTTAGAAACTTTCTTAATTTGTTTTTAGAAACTATGTCATCTTTCTATTTTTAGAAACTTTCTATTTCTCCTTTTAGAAACTAATTCACTTTCCTTTTTCTTTTGCAGGATCCTAACATAAAAACTTCTAATTTGGTAACTTCTTTCTAATTCTCCCTCTTTCTATTTCCCTTTTTCTATTTCTCCTTTTAGAAACTAATTCACTTTCTATTTCTCCTTTTTCTTTTGCAGGATCCTAACATAAAAACTTCTAATTTGGTAACTTCTTTCTAATCCAGGATGAGAATGAGGTGCATCGAGCACCCCTGCCTCATACTTTATGAGACTATTTACAACCAGCGGGGGTGAGCACCCTTTCTTGTATGGTTTTTCTAGAAAATACAGAAAACATAGACGTTAAGCTAGGAGTGATCCAACTCCTTCTAAAGTTCCTTGGGCTTGAATCTAAAAATCTATATTTACACTTGAAAGAGTTTGATAAGATTATAGTCACTTTATACTTTCCTAATATGTTTGAGGATACAATTTGGCTAAAACTCTTCCCTTTCTCTCTGAAAGAAAAGGCTAAGACGTGGTTACATTCACTATGTCTACGATTTATTGGCAGATGGAATGACATGACAAGGGAGTTCATAAAGAAATTCTTCCCATATTATAAAATGAACACTATCAGAAAGTCGATCATGAACTTCGCCCAAAGGGAAGATGAAACATTCTTCCAATGTTGGGAACGGTTCAAGGATCTTGTTAGTTCATGCCCACAACATGGTTTTGAAATGTGGCACATAACAAATTTCTTCAATGAAAGACTGATATCTTCCATGCGCTAATTTGTCGAGACAATGTGCAATGAGGAATTCCTGAATAAAGATGTTGATGAAGTGTGGGATTACTTTGATAAACTTGCTGAAACTGCACAATCATGGGAGACCTCCCCATGAACGAGCATCACGTCTAAGCTTACTCAATCAAAGGAGAGAGGTGGAATATATCTTTTGAAAGAGAAAGATGATATCAATGCTAAATGGTCAGTCTCACAAGAAAACTCGAGGCCATTGAACTTAGGAAGGATAAGGATAAGGAAGTTGTCTACAGTATTTGTTCTTGTAACATTCATACAACTGAAAATTGCCCAACAATACCTACGTTTCAAGAAATATTGAATGAGCAATCAAATTCCGTAAACAACTACGTACCAAAGGCCTTTTAAGGGACTCACTTCGAACATATACAACTTTAGCTGGAGAAATCATCCGAATTTCAGTTGAAGGAATGGACAATCTGTTACACCTCAAGTAATCCCTAATCAATTCTTAAATCAAGGGAAACCTCAAGAGCAATTGGTTCAAAATCCTCAAGAGCTCATGCAGGAAAGTAATCTTCAAGCCTTACAAGAACTCACAAAGGCTATACAAAAGATAGAATCACGCGTTACGGTTATAAAGAAAGGGATGCTTCCAGCCCAACCTATCCTCAATCTTAAACCGCAATACGGAGTTAGTGTACCAAGCTCTTCAAATTCAATGGATCAGGCTAAGTCTATCACCACTCTTAGGAGTGGGAAGATAATTGACAAATCTATTTCGATAAGGGCTGAAAAGTCTAATGACCAGGATGTAGATGAGAATGATAGACCAAGCGATGCTCCACATGAGGTAGAACTGAAACTTCAAAGCAAAACAGTTGCTCTATTCTCCCAACATTTGATTACACCAAAACCTCTTTCTAACTCTTACGACATCCTAGATGTGCTGAAACAAGTGAAGGTCAACATTCCTCTACTGGATGCTGTAAAACAAAAACCTTCATATGCCAAATTTTTGAAAGACTCATGTACGACCAAAAGACGGCAAAATATCCAAAAGAAAATATTTTTGACAGAGAAAGTGAGTGCCATCCTAAAGCAAGATGTGCCATAGAAATACAAAGATCCCAGTAGCCCAACCATTGCTTGTGTAATTGGGAATTACCAGATTGAGCACGCACTTCTTGACTTAGGAGCAAGTGTAAATTTGATCCCTTACTTAGTCTACGAACAACTGGGTCTAGGTGAATTAAAATCTACCCAGACTACATTACAACTTGTCGATCGCTTAGTTTATGTACCGAGAGAGATAATTGAGGATGTGTTGGTCTAGGTTGACAAATTCTACTACCCACTAAATTTTATTGTCCTGTATACTCAACCCATTATGGACATGAGCACTCAAATTCCAGTCATCCTTGGTCGTCCATTCCTTGCTACATCAAATGCAATCATCAATTGTAGAAATGGAGTTATGAATTTGTCTTTTAGGAATATGACATTAGAGCTCAATATCTTTTTCAATATGAGCAAACAGGCAGAGGATGATGACGAAGCCCACAATGTTAACTTGATTGATTCTTTTATGGAAGATAGAACTCTGATGACCTTATCCTTTGACCCTATAGAGACGTGCTTGGCCCACTCCCATGATTTAGATGATGATATGATTAGGGAGACGGGTGCCATGCTTGAAACTGTGCCGGTACTTTGATATGGTGAGGCAATATTTGGAGGTCTTCTTGGATGACTTTTCGGTCTTTGGTCCATCCTTCAGCGAATGTTTGAAAATTTTGAAAAATGTGCTAAGCGATGTGAGGAAAAGAATTTGGTACTTAATTGGGAGAAGTGCCACTTCATTGTTCGTAAGAAAATTGTCCTGGGACATATCATCTCTTTCAAAGGAATTGAGATAGATTAGGCTAAGATTGATCTTATCTCTAACTTACCTCCACCCAAAAACATACGTGACGTGTAATTCTTCTTAGGACATGCTGAATTTTATAGAAGATTCATAAAGGACTTTAGTCACCTCTCTCATCCTTTATGCAATCTACTTCAAAAGGATGTACTATATGAGTGGACTGAGCAATGCCAGGAAGCTTTTTTTAAGCTCAAGGGCATGTTAACCACTGCACCTATCATGCAACCATTCGATTGGAGCATCCCATTTGAACTTATGTGCGATGCGTCCGACTGTTCTCTTAGGGCGGTATTAGGTCAAAGAAAAGATAAGAGGCCCTACGTTATACATTATGCAAGTAGAACCTTAAATCCTGCCTAAGTGAATTACACTACTACAAAAGAGGAACTCTTAGCCGTAGTATTCGCTTTGGACAAATTTATGTCCTACCTAATTGGATCCAAAATCATAATCTATACGGATCATGTGGCACTCAAGTATCTTCTTTCTAAGAATGATGTAAGCCCCGCTTAATAAGATAGATCCTTCTACTCCAAGAATTTGATTTAGAAATAAAAGATAAAAAGGGAGTAGCGAATGTATTGGCTGACCACCTTTCCCTCCTTGATCTCTCTGATTCCCTTGAGATGACACATATAAATGATATGTTCCCTGAAGAAGAATTGTTTAAAGTCTCGCAATCGCCTTGGTTCGCGGATATTGCGAATTATCTAGCCATAGGTTCCACGCCGACACATTGTATTGCATGAGATAAAAAGAAATTCTTTGCCGAGGTACGCAAATTCTTCAAGGATGATTTGTATTTATTAAAATACTGCCCAGACCAAATCTTAATGAGTTGTGTGTCAAATAATGAACACCAAAGTGTCATCTCCTTCTATCATTCTCAAGCCTGTGGTGGTCACTTTTCTCCTAAAAAGACCACGGTCAAAATTCTACAGTGCGGCTTTTACTGGTCCACCATGTTCAAGGATACTCATGAGTTTTACAAAGCTTGTGAGTGTTGTCAGAAATTGGGAGCATTTCCCCATCAAAATATGATGCCCTTGAACCCCATTCTGATCATTGAAGCATTAGATTGTTGGGGCATCGATTTCATGGGACCATTTCCCCAATCTTTCAGAAATTTATATATATTGCTCGCAGTAGACTATGTCATTAAATGGGTTGAAGCAATCCCATGCCGGAACATTGATCATTAGACAGTCATTAAATTCTTAAAAGAGAACATCTTTTCTCAGTTTGGAATGCCTCGAGCCATCATTAGTGATGGAGGCTCACATTTTTGTAACAGGCCATTTGTGAACTTAATGAAAAAATATGACATCTCCCACAAAGTGAGCACTCCATACCACCCATAAACAAGTGGGTAAGCCAAAATTTTCAATAGAAAAATTAAACATATTTTGGAAAAAAATGGTTAACCCTGACCGTAATGATTGGTCAATCCGATTGACCGATGCTTTATGAGCTTACTGTACTGCATTTAAGACCCCTATTGGAATGTCTCCCTTTAGACTTGTCTATGGGAAGGCTTGCCACTTGCCTGTCGAGTTGGAACATAGGGCCTACTGGGCAATTAAAAATCTGAACTTCAATTTGGACAACGCTGGCTCGCTGCGCCAACTTCAGTTGAATGAACTGGAAGAAATCCATAATGATGCATATGAGAACTCAAGAATTTACAAGGATAAGATGAAGGTGTTTCATGACCAATACATTCTTCGAAAATCATTCACACCAGGTCAGGAAGTCATTTTGTATAATTCTCGGTTATACCTTTTTCCGGGTAACTTCGATCTTGTTGGACCGACCCTTTCACTATTACTAATGTTTATCCTCATGGGGCTGTCGAGATTCAGAATCCAAACAATGGCAATGAATTCAAAGTAAATGGACATCATTTAAAGCCATTTGTTGAAAAATTTGATTCAGAGGACAAGTCAATACCTCTGATTGACCCTGTTTACCAGGATTGACCTCCTAATCTAATGGAGGTATAAGTAGATTTATTTACTTTCATATGATTTAAGATTAGGATAGTTTGCTTTCTGCTGTTTAAGATAGTTTGCTTTCCACTGTTTTGGATAGTTTACTTTCTGTTGGTTTAATTCTTATGCTAACTCATCTTCACACTGAGACCATTCGAAAAGCCTCAAAATTCCTTCTTTGTGTATTACCTTTCCATCACTTCCCTTCTCTTTTCATTACCTTTTTTGCATTACATGCTTATTTATTTTATATTGAGGACAATGTAGATTTTTCAGTTGGGGATGGGGGATTAGGTGAACTAATCAGTGTTTTCTCAGTTTTGAACAAAAATTTTAAAAATTTTCAATGTTTCAAGTTTAAATCTGTTTGGGAAGCGATGAATTGTGTACTTAAGAATGCATTGGGTATGATAAAAATAGAGATTGAATTTTGGATTGTTGGTATTTGATCAACTAAGTAACCTATCATCTCAGTTCTTACGCTCAATTGATTAAGAGATAGTTTGAATATCATGTTAATCTAAATCACAAGACACATTCAATTTGTCTTCTCTAAGACATGCTAGAAGTTCTGATTGTTAGTATGTGAATCATTGATAGATGGTGAGAATCGAGTTTGGAGAATTTTATCCACCTTAAAAGAAGAAAAGAACCAGTTAAAAAAAAAAACAGGAGATCGACAAAGAGGTCACGAAAAAGAATAAAAAGAATGAAAAATATGGAAAAGAATGCAAAAATAAAAAGAATGAATAAAAAATTGACCGTTGGTATAAAATCAAAGATCGGAAAAAGAAGGAAAGGGGGATAAATTCGGAATCAGTACTTAAGTTTCAAACTGATCTTAAAGTGATGAGTATGGCTAACATGATGAACTAATACTATTCGTATAGGAAGTAAGTTGATTTTCAGTAAGCACATTGAAAAACTTGATTTGTAAATTATGCTCAATTTCATGGATAAAGAATTTACTTAATTGGTTGCTTATGTGGTTCGGCTCTAACTTTTCAAAACCCCCACTTTCGTATATTAATTCTACCCATTCATACTTAAGTGTACAAAAGATTGTTTTCCTAGAAAGGTTTTGAACATTGAGCATTGAGATTTATTTTATGCATACTTTGCTCGGGACTAGCAAAATGCTGGTTGGGGATTGTGTTAAGGGTCAAATATTGCATATTATCCCCCATTTATATCTTGATTTTATGAACATGATAATGCTTAATGTTCTATTTTACTCATTTTTGTGTTACAAGGTGAATTTAAGAGCTTGGATTGAAAAGGGTATTAAAAGCATAGATTTGATGCTCAAGAATCACCAAGGCAAGGGATGGATCTTAGGAGACCAAGATTGAAGAATTCACATGTCAAAGATTAAAAAAAAACCAAGTGAGGAATGAAGAGAATCAAAGATTTGAAGTGAAGAAAAGGAATCCTGAAAAAGCATATTCCAAAACTCTGAGTCATTCTGTGAAATTGCATAGAGTGAAGTCTATTTTGAGAAATTGTGCAGGGAGAAGTCAATTTTAGCAAACTGCTTAAATTTGAGGTGGTTTCTAGAGTTTTTCAACTAGGTGCGAAAGTTGGAGTTCCACAACTATAAATAGGATTCCCTAGGATATTCCTAGGCATCTTCTAGGGTTTAAGGAGTGGAACAAAAGGGTGGAGAAGCCGTCGCCAAGAGTTTTTCTTCTTCTTCCTTAGTTGTTTTCATTTTTTTCTTAAGAGACTTTGGTCCAATCATGTTTGTGGTTGGGTAAAACTCTTAACTAGGGTTAAGAGGTAAAGGTTGTAGCGTGATGAGATGTTTCTCTTACTTTGATTCATGTTTATGTTGAACCTTATTTGATTATAATTTGATATTTAAGGAATACTTTCAGTTTTTATTGGTTTATTGTGACTCAAATTACAGTAGATCTGTAATAGCTTTGAGTATCTTCTTTTCCTGATTTTTAGATTGTGGGATTGGTAAATCTTATTGTTGGCTATCATCCCATGGGCATGGTTTGGTGATGGAATCCCTTCCAATTATCACAATTCTCCTCTATTGAGAATTAGGTAAAGGAAAGTTCAGATTTGATCTTAATTGTTATATCTTCCAATTAGATAGGCTAGGACTCCAATTCCAATTATGGTACTTGAATCAAGTAAGTGGGCTCCCTAATCATTGCAAGTGGATACTTGGCGCTCTAGTTCGCTTTTAATATATTATAAATCCTTCACAATTACTCTCTTTTATTCCATATTTAGATTTAGATCTTTTTCTGGTTATTTTCCGAATATGTACAAGTTTAGTTCCTGTGGATTCCACCTCATTCTCACAAGTTATTACTACATCGTGACCCTACACTTGGGGCTGTGAACATCATCTGCTTGTCATACGGGTGTATGATGATCTAGTTGTAGCCCAAATTGCATCCATTAATCTCAAGAGCTCGTGCCCTGCTGTACTATCGACCAGCTAGTTGATCCTCAGGAGGGAGAAACTATCATTGGTACAAGTCTTGTTCAGATATGTGTAATCAACGCATGCCTACCATTTTTCATTAGACTTTTTCATTAGGACAACGTTGGCGATCCAGTCGGGATAGTAGATTTCTTCGATGAACCCTACTTCCAGAAGCTTTCCGACCTCCTCTCCAATGATGGCGTAAAGCTTTGGTTGGAAGGCTCATCATTTTTTGCTCTCCAGTCGGAAGTTGGGATAAACATTTAACTTATGGACCATTACATCAGAGCTGATGCCCGGCATGTCCTGATGGGACCGTACGAAGATGTCAGCATGGCGTCGCAGAAGGTCCACGAGTTCGTCCCACAGATTCAAGGCTAGCAACGAGCCGACCTATACAGTGAGGGTCTGGTCAGACTCGCATAGAGCGATTGTTACCAGGTCTTCCATAGGAGAGCGTTTCTCGAGGGACTTTTTCCGGGGGTTGAGGGTGGTGATGGCCATGGTACGGTGCTGCGCGCGTGCTCTCAGAGCTGTGGAATAACATTGGAGAGCTTCATACTGGTCTCCCTGACATGTCTGACACCGTGCTCGGTTGAAAACTTTATTATGAGATGGTAGGTTGAAACCACTGTTAGCATGACGTTGAGAGACGGTCATCTGAGAATGACGTTGTAGACGAAAGGAAAGTCAACCACGAGAAAGTCAATCATTGTCATCGTCTGATTTTATCCCTCTCCTTTATTGACCGGGAGCAATATAGATCCTTCAGAAGTGATCTCTTCTCCTACAAATCCGAGCAGAGGGGTTCAGATAGGTCGCAGTCGGGATCTTCCAATCCCCATTTTGTCGAAGGCGATGGCGAAGAGGATGTCAGATGAGCTGCCATCACTAGGGCATCGTCATGTGGGTGGTGGACTCCGCGGGTATCCTCTTCGATGAACATTAGTTCGAAGGGGACCATCTTCTGCTCTTTTGGAGGTCAGTAGATGAGGTGGATATGATGTTCTGATCTATTATGGATGATGCTTCGGGCATGAGCCTTGTGAGGTTGGTTCGAATCTCCTCCTCCCACAGGCCCACTAAAGATGATGCGGATTTCCTCCGTAGCCTCATTATCGTTCCTATTTCCGTGTTGTTTGTTCCTTCGTTCTTCCCTTCTACCTACACTCTCGCAGATGTCTAGCATGGATGAGGGCTTCGATCTCCTCCTTGAGGTTGAAACAGTCGTTGGTAGCGTGACCATGGTCGCAGTGGAAATTAAAATACTTTCGCTTGTCTCATTTGTCAGCATCAGTCCTCATTCTGTTCGGCCATTTTAGGAATCTTTTTCTTAAACTTCCATGAGGACCTACTCGGGTGTAACAGTTAGAGAGGTGTAAGTTGAAACATGCTTTTAGGTCATCAACTTGGTTTTTGCTTGGACGAGTCGTCGTCTCTCCTCCTTTATTGTTAACACTGGGAGGGGGTTCTTCTTTGCGCTTCTTTTCCTTGGTTATACTCCCAGTGCTCTGGGTGGCTTTGCGAGAGCTGAACAGTTCTTTGACGTTGGAATACTTTTGAGCTCGGTTGAGGAGGCAGGCCAATGTCGTCGAGAGATTTTTGCCGATCGAGAAGAGAAATCTTCCCTCATTTAGATTAGCCATCATAGCAGCTATGGCTATCTAATCTGAATTGCCCTCCACTTGCATTGCTTCCTGGTTTAAAGCATTTGATGTAATCCTTCAACAGCTCGTCTTCCTTTTGGGTGATAGTATAGAGGTGGGTCACCGGCTTTCGCCTGTTCTTTCCTCTAATGAATTGAGTGATGAAGATTTTGCCGAGTTGTGTGAACGAACTGATGGATTTCAGTTTCAATTGTCGAAACCATTTCTGAGATGCTCCTAATAGAGTTAAGGAGAATGCCTTGCACATCACCATGGTCGAGGCACCATGAAGTTCCATCCACGCATTGAAAGATTCTAAATGCTCGGTCGAGTGGCAGACCTGGAGTTGGGGGAAATCTGTGGCTTCCTGAATCTGGACGGGAGCTGAGCTGACATGATATCATCGGTGAATGGTGGTTCAGTTTCCTCCAACATTGCTTATATTGATGTCAGAAGTTGCATGCGGTATGCTTGACATATATCGCTGATCTAACCTCGCAACTCTTTTAGTTCCCCTTCTCAGGGAACTTTGTTTTCTCCTACCGTCTTAGGAGTCTTTCCACGCCTCTGATTCTCTAACATGTGACGCAAGTCGGAAGCAGCAAGAGTGGTCGTTCGTGCAGTTTGGGCAGTCATCTGGTTGGACTGCCCTAGCTGCGGTCCGACCTCCTAGCTGCAGTTTGGGTAGTCATCTGGTTGGGCTGAAAGATTCTAAATGCTCGGTCGAGCGACAGACCTGGAGTTGGGGGGAATCCGTGGCATCCTGAATCTGGGCGGGAGCTGAGCTTACACGATATCATCGGTGAATGGTGGTTCGGTTTCCTCCAACATTACTTATATTGATGTCTGAACCCGCGTGCGGTATGCTTGACATATATCGCTGATCTAACCTTGCAACTCTTCTAGTTCTTCTTCTCAGGGAACTTTGTTTTCTCCTACCGTTTTAGGAGTCTTTCCATGCCTCTGATTCTCTAACATGTGACGCAAGTCGGAAGCAGCAAGAGTGGCCGTTCGTGTAGTTTGGGCAGTCATCTAGTTGGGCTGCCCTGGATGCAGTCCGACCTCCTGTAGGATCGAGAGGAGATGCAGAGGTGGGGACTGCTTAGTGGCAACACTGTCTTCTACCTTGTGACCGGGGAGATGGTTCTGTCTCTCTAAGATTTGCATCACTCGATTCATGTTGTTGTTCAAAGTCTTGACACGATTTTCTAGAGAGACCAGCTAACCTCCCATGCTACTCGTTTTCTAAGAACCCGAGTTTTAACCTTTAAAGATAGCCAATTTCACGTACATTTTTTTTTCATTTTATCAGAGTTAATAATATAGCGGGATGGAAATAAATCAGATATTAGAGGGAGTCCAATATTCATAAACAAGATTTCAAGTGGTTACCCAAAAACTTATACAAACCAATGTCTTAACCTTTACAAACATAATAGTATAAATTAAATACAAATAAAATCAGGAATGGAGAGTTACAAGATCATCTGGCTCCTCTCATTCCACATGAACACCAGCATACGCATCCTCTGCGTTCTCCTGCACATTGAATACGGTTCAATAACGTCAATGGCTATCCAGTGAGGTATAACCCCCAAGATTTATCGTATCATCAAGATAATTAACCACAGCTATCAGAGAATGTATAACAAATATTACATATTGATTATCATGGAAATCAGGTAAGGTTCATCAAATACGCATTCATTAAATAAATTACAGAAGATGATCTTATTTAAATGCATGGATGTATGCACATGCTCACAGACCTAGGGATGCACATCCAGCTGGTTAAAAAATCGCCTAAGGAGAACTAGCCTCCCTGAAAAATAGTCAAAGGTACGCCCAAGGAGAACTAGCTACCCGGAAAAGACCATATAATATAGATCGCCCAAGGAGAATTAGTCACCCGAAAAAGTACACAAAGGCACGCCTAAGGAGAACTAACCACCGGAAAGACCAAATAATATAGATCGCCCAAGGAGAATTAGTCACTCGGCAAAGTACACAAAGGTACACCCAAGGAGAACTAACTACCTGGAAAAGACCAAATAAAATAGATCGCCCAAGGAGAAGTAGTCACTCAGAAAAGTACACAAAGGTACGCCCAAGGAGAACTAACCACCCGGAAAAGACCACATGCCATGAAAATGCATGATTAGCCCAACCATTATTATCCCAATTTCAAACCATCATTTTAAGGAAGCTCAAAGGTCACTATAGGGGGTTTGTCACCCAGCATAGGCTGATAGCTCAAGCATAGTGTCCTATTCCACCATCCCTGGCTCATGAGGCTAGCAAATAGGGTGTTTAAAGGTAACCTACACAACTAGTGGCCAATTATAGTTCTACAAGTGGGACTTACCATCGCCAGGTTATACGAAGATGATTTATTAAAGTCACATAGGGCAGATATTCCATTAAGCCGCATAGGGCAAATAGTCCATCCCAAGGATGTGATAAAAAGTGATTGTCCCTAAAGCCACTTAAGCAACAAATGATCCATAAATGGTAAGTCCATCGTATAATTTTATTTAATCCATTTTACAAATAACCACTAATTCGAGGACCTTTAAATAACCATACAGTACGATATCAACAGTATTACACATATAACGTGAGATATTTGAGATCTATCACATGTTTAAATAATTAAAAGTAAATCCAACGATCAATCATTTATGAATAATAATTCAATTAGAAATTAATATTTAATAGCGATATATTAAACAATCAACAAAATAAATAGACTAAGTTAACTATCAAGATGTAGAGAAGCTTGAAGGTTGATCCTCACCTTTGGTGTGGACATACTTCTCGCTTCTCGCTAAACACTCAATCTCGAGTCTAAGACACCACACTTTAAACCACTTGTACAACTAGATCGCAACACAAATAATCAATAATCTAGGCAAATTTAGCTTAATCATTGATAAAATGCTTATAGAGAGCCAATTCACTTGGGTGTAACACGTGAATCGATTTGATTCATTTCTAAATCGGCCTGCATTATCAGGCCCTATTTGCTACATTATCAAATTAAAAGCTATTATCAGCTAATCTACTATATTATCTTAACGTCAGGAACTTAGCTAATTCAGTGACTCCCATACATAACAGAGTCAATTCAGTTAGCTAACTCGACTCATAATCGAGTTTACTATTGGTTATAGCCGAGTATAGATGATTCGGCAACCTAACAGTAAGTCCCTAGGCAATTCTCAAAAGCTAAAGATGGGTCAACCAAGACTCAGTGCTTCTATTGAGTCAATTCACAAGTTACCATTCCATAACAAAATAATATTGATCTAGTTCATACTAGGGGAAAGATTACTTGATGAGTTGAGCTGAAGTGTCAGTTCAGGCAGATTGCAACGGACAGATCACCGCCCCGATCCCTGGTTGACTCAGTGAGTCGACTTAAACAAGTCACTCGGGTTTCTTTCCCTCTTTTCTCTCTTTCCTTCTCTTCCTTCCTCTCTACTTTCTCTTTCCTTCTCCTGCTCTTCTTCTCCATTTCCTTCTTGCTGAAATGTTGAGTTCCAGCATGGTCTGGACTCAGTCGAGGTTAGCCCGACTTGTCAAAAACCAGTGGGACGACTTAATTCGACCTCTTCCTTTTCTTTCTTTCTTCCTTTTTTTCTCCATTTGCTTCTCTAAAAATCCAGACGTCTCTAAATATTGCTGAGATTCGAACTAGTGTCTGGATGAACTTAGACTCTACTTGAGTCGGATGGTGAGTCACAGACCCGACTGTGGGAATCGGTTAGTGAAGAGAGACTTCTATGTCTCTCCTTCTAGATCTTCCTCTCTCTCTTTTTCTGTTTCCTTTCCTTCCTTCCTTCCGTGCTTTCCCCTTTCTCCAGCACAGTTCAAGCCTAAAGGATCTGGACTTGGTCTGAACTTGCAGACTAGGAGGAAAGCCAAGCCAGATCTGAGTTACCTGGCGCGGTAGCTCGGTGCGGCACAATGCAAGCAATCCTGCTCCCTCTCTCTTTGATCTTCTCCCATCTATAACTTTCTTCTTTCTTTTCTTCCTTCTTCTTCCATCATTGAGCAGCAACAGGTCTCACTGTAACTCGCCTGGTCACGCACGAACTCGGACAAGTGGACACGACGTGTTGCAGCTCTTAAAACGGCGCTTTCTCCTTTCTTTTTCTATCTTTCCTTTCTAGCAAGGGTTGTCCTAAATGGCAGTCTACATAGTCTCTCAAAAAGCCTAGAACAATTGGCTCTAAATCATCCGATTAGTTACAGCTGCATTCACTAATCTTGGTTAACAGAGAGAGACGGTTGACAATCTCTCTACAAATCATTTACATGGCCATGATCGGGCGGTGTGGATGGACGTTTGAGATGATGGGTCATCAGATGAATGACTCAGATCAGAAAGTGGGACCCACTTAGAGAAGATGGGTCTTGCCATCGTTTGAGGAAGACGATCCACCCATCAATGGTGGATCTTTGTTTAATGGTTGATCTTGTGATCTGCTGCACATGGATGATTCTAATAGGGCCACTGGACACTGTGGGGCCCATTAGATGGGCGTTCGTTAGGATTTTCTAATGGGATTAGGTTTCCCTTGCAGTGGCTCTTTCATTACAAAGGAAGCCTTAGAGAACAGAGAGAATGGAAGGCTGGGATGTTTCCGCACGAAGGGCTGAGATTGAGGGAATCCCGCATGCGGCTAGCCAGCCTGACAACAAAAAGGTGGAACGGTTTCCATTTTTGGAAATTCCAGCCGCACAACTCGATTTGTGTTGGTGGTTGTGGTCACACGTGTTCGATCCATGGGCTGAAACTGGGTAGGGAATGGTCAGATTCATGCCCTCTACAAGATTACGGATTCGATTGTCTGGGTGGATGATCATGGTAGGCCAAAGTCATCATACACGGACGCTGTCCGTTTGAACTGAGCTCGGTGGGAAATAGAGGAGAATTTCTCCTTTTATTGCAAATTCTCGGGTTTGACCATGTTAATGGATTTGGTGCACTATGAGTGCATGCACATCACATACACATGCACATGCAGTGTGGCCCATATGAATGTCTTTGACAAATCCAGACCACCAGTTCATTTTTCAAGACCATATTAGGGTAGAGTATTGAAGATGAGGCAGATCAAAAGTTAGATGGGCCATTATATTTTATTTTTGTGATTTAATTAACGATTTCTATCGATCTGATGATCAGATCATTCTAAAATTGAATGTCAATGGTAAAAATGGTCCCAAGGGCCCCTTAGTAGGAAATCAATGGTTGAATTACTGATAAGATGGTCTAATACATATTCGTAATATTTAATATCATTTTTATGTTGTTTTTAATATCCTTATTATTATTAAAATTATTATTATATTTTTAATCACTAATTACTTATATTTAAATCTGATGGTTCTCTCCTCCAGGGATGTTTTACAGGTTTTTCAAAAGTAAACTACTTATATATAATAATAATAATAATAATAATAATTATTATTATTATTTTCTAGGTTATTTTCATGGGTCACACTTTGATCAACGCCATTTATTCATTCACTCGGCCCCCATAGGGCCTTTAATTAGAAGGATTTGATCACTTTATTTTTGTAAGCGAGCCATGATACTTGGGTTGTAACATTTAGTTATCAATTTATTAAAATTAACAGTTGGGTAGAAACTTGATCTATGAGTGGAGATTACTCACAATGGTCACACTTAGGCTATATTAGAGGTGACGTTAACATAAGTTAATCGGTACTTATACTATGTTAAGCTACTCGGTAACACCTGAGCACTCGAAAGTACGGGGTGTTACAGCTTGTTATTGAGAGGATTGTTTGGTTTACTATGTGGATAGTTCTGGTGGAGCAGGCATAACTGCAGCAATGGCGGTCAGAGCTTTATTCCTTCCCTTCGCCATCATAGAACCCTAGTAAGATGAGAGCGGCTTTGATGTCTTTCCCACAGACGGAGCCAAACTATTGATGCAAAAATCTGGTTAACCCTCACTGGACCTTGCACACAAAGATGACATAGGAGACCCTGTTTATAACAGGAAGACCGTCTTATGCCTAAGTCAAAATCAAGCAATTTGGGTTCGGTAGTGTTAAGGGTTTACTAGTGCGTACCTTTCACTGTAGATGTGACCTCTATTTATAGGCTAAGAGTCGATTATGTGGAGAGAAACGCTCCCTAAATAGTAGGTGCGGATGGCGACCATTTTTCAACCATTTGGCGAGATCGTCGGTGATGATAAGATCAAGTGGTCGAGCATCCGAGCCAACCATTGGAATCAATCCTTTGGCCGTTCTGACAACTATTCTTGGATTGGGCACTCTATAGGCTATGTTGGTTATTTTTCCAATATAACTCGACCTCCTATCGAGTTCTTGGGTTGCATCCATATATCCGAGCAACAGAGCCGAACTGCCTCCATTTGGGACCTTATCAATATCTTGAAAGCACCAAGGATGACCATCCTCTTCATCTTATCGTACATTGCGTATGGGATTACAGTTCAGATGACCTTCAGAAGACCTCAGTAGGAGCTCAATGAGAGCTCGGAAATGGATGAGACCATGAGAGGGCTTAGAGATCGTCCCCTTACACAAGAAGCAAGAATACTTCATCTTCTGGCAGATGAGGCCATAGGGATCACTACTACTTTGGCCGTTGAGGAGCTCCTTGGCCCACCACGTGCCAATCGACCACGCAATGTATACTGATATACAAGCCGATCTCATCTTTCTGATCAGTTCATTTTACCCATAACAAGTTGCAAGTAGGCCACACAATTCAAGTATGTCCTTCCTGGCTTGAGATGCATGTTAATTTATGTGTTTGGATGTAGTATTGAAGTGATATACGAACCCAATTGTTTGGGTTAGATGTTTTTAGCATGTTCAGGTCTTGTTGATATTTGATTATGTCTATTTTGAGAATGCAAGTGGGTCATTTACCTTAGATGGAGGATGCAAATCATGGCTATAATCGAAACGTTGAAAGGTGAGACTGCATTTTGAAATTTCCAGCTTCCAATACCAGAAAAATAGGCTATAATCAAATTGCAGTTGAGATATGGATAAAAATCAGGAATATGACAGCTTAATTAATGTGGATTCTTTGGTATTGTATAGACGTATAGTTGATGAAAGCCATGGATTGGGTTCCACTCAGCCTTTTGTATTGAGGTTTTTTAATGGAAGATTACTGTGCCTTATTTTAAATATGCCCGTATGACAAATTTGAAACTGTGTTGATTCTCACTGATACAAATTTGGAAGATGGTCCTTTAAATGGATGGGGCCTTGTAAGGCCCACCCCCACAGCACATGATATTGTCCGCTTTGCCGAAGCTCACGACTTTAAAACGCGTCATGTCTGTTAAGGGAGAAACCCAACATATAACCACCACAACTCCAGACAACTCTTCCGATGTGGGACAAGTTACGCTACAGTCAACTGCAACAGTAGCTCGCCCAGCACAGTAGCCTGCCAGCCACACAGTAGCCTGCCAGCCGCACTTGGGGGCCCGCCCACATGTGTGCCCGCCCACATGAAACAGTGACCGGGGCGTCACATTATCCCCCACCGAGGGCAGAGCCGTCCTCGGCTCTGATACCATTTGTAAGGCCCACCCCCACAGCACATGATATTGTCCGCTTTGCCGAAGCTCACGACTTTAAAACGCGTCATGTCTGTTAAGGGAGAAACCCAACATATAACCACCACAACTCCAGACAACTCTTCCGATGTGGGACAAGTTACGCTACAGTCAACTGCAACAGTAGCTCGCCCAGCACAGTAGCCTGCCAGCCACACAGTAGCCTGCCAGCCGCACTTGGGGGCCCGCCCACATGTGTGCCCGCCCACGTGTGCCCGCCCACATGAAACAGTGACCGGGGCGTCACAGGCCTACACTGAGGTGATCCATTCCGTTCATCGAATTTTCTAGCTTAACATGGACCTAAGGAGATCAATATTGGACAGGTTCTAGAACTCACACATCATAGTGGGCCTTAGAAAGTTTTCAACAGTTAGATTTTGTTTCCATAAATGTAGTCCACTCGAGACTCGGATCTATCTCATTTTTCGGTCCATAATTTAAAATGATGTATAGAAAAATGTTGAGGTCGTGGATTTAATATATACATTAAAATGGGGCCCACGATTGTGGCACCCCCTCCATGTCTGAATGGTTTTGATGTGGAGTGCTCCAACCCACTATGCTTTCTGGTGTGGTCCACTTGATGATTAGATCAACCTCATTTTTGGGCTCTACGGTGAAGATAATGGGGTAAAATGGATGGACGACATGGATGGAACATATAAATTATGAAGCAGCCCACGAGTGGAGCCACCCCATTTGGTCTCATGGTTAGCCAGGCACTGGCAGTAGCAGAGTCTAGGGACGATGTTTGCACACCAGCGGCAGCCGCTGAACCCCTTCTAATTTTTATCGGTTTTATTTATGTGTGGTGCACATGTGAGAGATCCAAACAATCCATCAAGTTGGCAAACTCATGGTGGGCCACTGGGCTTTGGATCAAATTGATTTTGATGCCCTTCCCACCATCCAAATCTACATAAACCTACCAATATGTTGGGTTGGAAATAAATATCACAGTGGGCCATAGAAGATGGTTCATGCTGTGATCGTATGTGGGGCACGCTGTCCAACAACATGACCCACTTGTAGGCCCTACGATATCATAATCTTAGGAGAAATAAGGATGAAGAGAAACAAATGGAAAAAAGGCAAGGGAAGGATCCGATCATTAAGGTGGGCCCCCAGCACTATGGGGTCTACCATACAATCTATACACAATCAGGCTGGGTCCCACCCTAGTGGGCTAGGACCCACCGAAATGAAAAATCACAAAGGAAAAGGGAGGATTTTGATCCTCCCATGCACTCACCTCGAAGGATGGGCAGTTGAATTGGCTCGGATCGGCGATCGGACGATCCACCAAGATCCTTTTTGCCCCTAACCTCCTTTGATCACTCTTTTCTCTTGTCTCTTACTCTCTTGATCCATCCTAATCCTCTCACAAGCTCTCTCTTTTC
This sequence comes from Magnolia officinalis, assembly GCA_021015155.1. Lineage (NCBI taxonomy): Eukaryota > Viridiplantae > Streptophyta > Magnoliopsida > Magnoliales > Magnoliaceae > Magnolia > Magnolia officinalis. The sequence continues at coordinate 41,342,718 of JAJHSJ010000015.1, forward strand.
TCTTAATCTCTACCTAATCTTTCTTTCTTTCTTTCTTTCTCTTTTAATCTCTCCCTAATCTTTCTAATATTTTTCTCTTTCTCTTAATCCCTCTCTATTCTTGCTAGAAAATGGTAGAAATGAGAGGGAGTTGTGAAGTTTTTGTGGTAAAGATTTTAGGATAGGGAGGGAATAAGGGGAAGATGGAGGGGTAAAATGGGGAGAAAAAGAAGGAAAAAATGATGGGTAGCATAGGTAGGGGTATGGGTTACATGAGAAAGGCATGAACTTATTTGACTAATAGGGAGAGAGTGATATGATTGATTTGACAACATGGGGATTTGTGCAAGTGGGGCCCCATGCATTACACGGCCTACCTTAAATTGTGTCAAAATTGTAACTTCTAATCTAGGGGTCGAAATGGGGTGTGCCATGCGGAGTTAGGATCGTAACGCCTGTGCGGTCGCTAGGGTACAAGTCTCGGGGTATATGCGGTACAAAAAGAAGATAATGATTAAAACTCGTCGATCTGGTCCGTATGGAATGTGTTGGCATTGAAAACGAACCGCATAGAGGGTTAATTAGGGTACAGGTCTTACATTACCTTTCCCTTGCCAACTACATTTTCCTTTAACAAATTTCCCGTGATATGTCCTTGACATCCCCTACCTTTTTATAGGAAGAAAATGCACATCGGTCATAACACCTAAGTTAATCCATCACTCATTTGAGCTACGAGTAATCAATGCTTCAGTGATGACCCCCACAAACTCCTTGTCAACATGTGTAGAGTTTTTCTCATTCTTATCATTTTTGTGGAATTTACATTCTTTAGCAAAGTGTCCATTTTTTCTCATACACATAATATCCTTCATTCTTCTTCTTCTTATTATCTATTTTCTTCTTTCTTTTGGTCATGTAGTTATTTTTTCTTTGGCGGTTCAGACCTTCGATTATCTTAACGCTTCTGGTTATTCTCAACAAGGTGGGCCTTAGTTATACATTTTAAAAAGAATGTTTATTGTGGTTTCTTGCTTCTTCTTCTATATGTATATGAATGATGAGGTCATTCAAGCTCATGTCCTTTCTCTTATACTTTAGAGAATTTTTATAATCATTTCAAGATGATGGGAGTTTCTTAATTATTATAATAGCTCAGAAAGCCTCATCAATCATCATACCTTCAGATGATATTTTATGAGCAATCTTTTGTACATGATATATTTGATATATTTATCATCCAACATTTAAAAACCAATATAATGACTAACTACATATTTTTTTGTTCTAGCATGCTGTACCACCCTGAAAATTGGGGGTCGTGCTACGCTTGACTCCCAAGTTCCCGAGTATTACTTATTACCACTTTTACTATTTGCGTTTAATTAAGCTTAATGCGCAATTTGGAATTACTTGAAATATGAAACACAATCAGTACTGGTCTACTGAAATGGAAATGACTAAACGTGGAAATGGCTAAATGTATACAAGTCCATATATATATATATATATATATATATATATATATATATATATATATATATATATATATATATATATATATATATATCAAAGGGTCGTATAAGGGGTTGCCAAACAAAAATACAAAGAATGATAAGTCCAAAAGAATAGTGCGTTGAATCCAACACACAACGGTCCAAGGTCCGTCTACTAGACCTATGGAGAATTGCCCATCAGCTCGAAGTAGGACAGCTTGTCCTCCTCATCCAGGCTAGCGCTGCAAGGCTCCTCGTACTCAATGTCACCTGCAACTACTGAAGAGTCTAGTTGGTGTTTTAAAATACCGTCCCAGAGTGAGAGTGAGTGATTAACTCAGTGGGTGCTATTAATCTTAAGTAACAACAGACATCAATTATATTATGAATTTAATGAAAGACAAACATTCATAAATCCTTAACTAATCTTGTTAATGCATATGCATGATAAATGATATGATGCATGGCCTCACCACAACACTCTCTCGAGCGCCTCCGTCTAACGATCGCGTATGACCAACACTCCCTCATTGTGACCTCAACTGCTGAGTCGCCAAAATCTAGCTAATGCAATGCATGAATAATGTTAACTGAGCATTTAGTTAATTCTGTTCATCCAGCAGATTGAGAAAACTAGTACACCCCACGTTATCAATGCCCTCAACTGGTTGCGAGGCCAAGGCCCTGGAATGTGTGAGGCCAGGACCGCGCGATCCTTAATCCCATCGGATTCTCCATCCCCGATTTCAAGCACATGGGGAGTGCTGAGAAAAGGGATCGCTCACGGTCACTATGGGGAGGCTCGTCACCCCGGCGTAGGCCGACAGCTCGGATACAGTGTCCCATTCCACCATGCCTGGTTCCCAAGATGGTGGATCAGTTTCAAACAGTTATTAATGGGCTTCAGTGGGCAAAGGGTGTCCCAGGTTCAATTCAGGCGTGAGCAGACATGGTTAACAAACATGGTTGGTAGTAAGTGGACTAAACCGTGCAAGTCCAGATGAGTACATGAAGGATGACATCGAGTACAAGTGACCCATGTAGTCTAACTACTGTCGCCCATTCAGACCCACATAAATCCTCAGGTTCAGCCTCAGGATAGTCCTACGAATGGGGCCACCTTCACTCTCCTCAGTTTTCTGACCAACCCAGGGGTATAATGGTACTCAACAACACTTCAACAATTCATGGTTTATCATCTAAACTCAAATAATGTCTTGCACTCAACCATCAACATAGGAATTCATATTTTTCTCTAAATGCAAGTACTAACAATCTTACAGAATGAATGTGCATGTGTGTTGTGAGGGGTTAACGGAGAGATTAAGAATTATATATCCCATAACACCAAAAACATAACAAGGGTTAATGTGTCATACATACTACAAAGAAGCATGGTACAAGAAGCATATATGAGATAAACATGCACTCACCAACTCCATGCCCAATCATGTTGAGGAACAACAAGTAATACATAATAATTTCATATCATTTGGGGGATCTATCGTGTAAGGTTTTGGCTAGCTTCTCTCTAGGTTATTCAATTACTTCACCCAAACATTCATAATCATGAAATTCATACTAAAATTGGTGCTAGGCCACCTAAGAATAATAGTCTGCACCTATGGATCATTGAGATTATGGGAAACGACCTAGATGAGTCGAACTCGGGGCTGATTGGCTGAAATCCTGAGGAAATGCATTTGCATGTTAGGATTTCATGCAATCCTCTCTCAGCACAAAAGGGGTTTCCAAAAGAATGAGTGATTACCTTCCCGACCGGTTGGAAGTTGTGTTTGGAGTTGTGGATGAGCGGAAAGGGGACAGATTTGCTAAGGTTTCAAGTCTCCTTGGGCTCCTCCACCAATAACACCCTCCTTCACTCTCTTCTTCCTCTCTTCTTTCTCCTTTCTCTCTCCTCTCTCCCTTTGTTGCTGGATTTTTTATGTGGGAATGAGTGAGAGAGTGGGTTTGGGATTTTATTTTCGAAGTTTTGGCTAAATGGCCTTATGTTCCAATAATTCCCCTCAATGGCCCTGTGGGGGCCCCTTTTAGCTTTGAGGCCTCCCTGACACCTCCCTGGCCACCAAATTTGGTGTGTAGGTGTCCCATGGCCCGATGAAGGGCGGTACAAAGTTTGGAGGTAAAGGATGCTGGGTTTACACAAGGGTCCAATCTTTCTAAATGGCCCCGTGGGGTCCATTTCTGGTCGTTGGGGTGGCTCTGATGGGTCCCTGGTCACGAAATTTTATTATAGAGGCCATGGCCTGATGAAGGGCCATGCAACAGTTTGAAAACAAACGGATGTGGGGTTTTTACTGCAAAGGTCCGATTTGCGATTATGGTCTGATCTTTAAATGGCCCTTTGGGGTCTATTTCTGGTCATTGTTCTAATGGGTCCCTGGTCACGAAATTTATAGGACAAGTGCTCTATGGCTCGATGAAGGGCCATACAAAATTTAAGGATAAACAGATGCGAGGTTTTACCATACGGATCCAATTTGTGATCAACGGTCACTGTTTCACAATCGGGTTCCAGATTTTGTGGATAGGCATAGAAAAATATTCTAGGCCTTCACCGTAAATGTAGAAGAGATCCGACAGCTACAAAGCCTAGTATCTTAGTTTCATTTAAAAGTGCCAGATTTAAGTTATAGTCTTTGAGCTAAGGCTAGGGTGAGTCGCGCTTGGCAAGTGCTTGGCAGGATGGTGTGAAAATAAGTTTCTGAGCGTCTACTGAGTCCGTGGTCTATGACAGACTACAAGCCCAATGAGACAGATATTATTTTATGGTTTTGGAATGAGTGGCCCACCAACGAGCGGTCTACAGCTTGTTCGGAAAATCGGAGCATTATGGAATGAATTAGGTATTGAGATTTCATGTGGACAATGATTTGGGTTTGAGTTAACTACGTTCATAGTGTAGCCTATTTATAACTAGTGAAAGTGGAGATTTGGTCATGATTACTCTAAGCCGTCGGTTTTAGGCTAAAAGAGTAAGGGGGTTGATTTGGTTTATTAGCCAAGATTCGGGCTTTATCTGACTCGGCTTCGGTTAGATCTTTAATTTAGTTATGATTGTCTTGATTTGTTAGCGATGGTTTGGTTAGATTTGGGCCCTATGTGAGTAAATCATGGGGCTAAACTTGATGTTCAAGTGATCGGGCGGATTCGTTGGCTTCCTACAGTTGATTAATCGGGCTTGTGCGGTTCTTTACTGGTTCCACACGTGTATAAAATAACATTGGGTGCTAATGGTTAGTAAGTGATAATATAAGTTAATTAAAAAAAATTTTCAAGGATTTTTTTGGAAATCCAAAAATGTGAAAAATCCAGGATGTTACAATCTACCCCCCTTAAAAGAAAATTTCATCCTCGAAATTGCCTAGTGTCAACATGTAAAGATTATTCTAAGTTTGTATGCCTAAGTTTTTATTGTTTTTACGTTCATGTACGTATTAGGGTATATACTAACTCTAATGGCTTAGCTTATTATGGTCTACCCCCCCTAAAAGTTTCCACCTACGAGGTTCGAAAACAGATGTCTAAATCATTATTATCGCACTATGTGTTTGACAATAAAGTTTATCTAAGGGTGGTATATTATGCTCTTCATGATCGGGCTAATATGGAAAAACAGTTGTGTTAGGCCCAAATCCAATACGTAGATTGTTCCGCCTGACCAGGGTAGACAACTCGTTGTATCCCTTCATAGTCCTGGTAGATCCTGGTCTTCTGCTTGGTCAGAGCAGTGAGTCCGTTAGTATCCACCCGGATCGAGAATTGCGTTAAGCCGCGAATACTTCGTAAATGTATGGTTCTGTAACTCCGTAGACCATATTCTCTAACATTTGGAAGATATCAAAATTTATTAAAAAGTTCAAGTTTCACATTTATATATTTTAGTGGGTGGTGAGTCTCCACCGGTTGCCTATGATCAAACGACTATCCTAGAAAGGTTTTCGGAGGAACTTAAGGTTCCTCTCAACATTACCATTTTTATCGTATGGTTAGTGAGTTATGGGCAATCACGCTTTGGTTTCATAAATTTTAACAGGGAAGGAAGAATCGAAAGTTTTAAGGTATTCTGGAGGTTTGGAGTGATGGTGACGTAAGGAATGCCGCAGAAAAGGAAAAAGGAAGAACATTATCTCCTCAAAGTGGTATGAACTTTGAATTCATAAGAGAATAAGAATTCAAAATATTTTAGTAACGTTCACTTCGAATATGAACTCACAAATTCTTAAGCGATGAAACGAAACCCTACTTAAGAAGTCTAATTCGTCAAGTTATAAATTATTTTGCAATAGTAAAATATACAAAAATAAGAATTTAATTAATCACCCGGATGATTCCTAGGATCTTTGAAAGCAATTCCTAATTAGACTTCGAATCATAAAACTCTATGAAATGATGAAAGAGATATATCGGGTCCATCGGCCACTTTAGTTGTAGAAACTTTCGGTTTCAATACATCTTTTGTTCATAAAGTATTTATCACTTTTAATTTCTAGATAATTTTTATAATATTTATGGTAATTCATCATTAAGTTGACCCTTTTCATATAAAATTTCAATCTATTACAAGTTCCATAAAAACTATAAAAAATTTAGAAGCATAAGTCATTCGAAATTAACGATTTTCTGTAAGATACTAAAATGTATCTAATTCTTGTAACATTTGTTATACTTTTACTAATTAAATTATTTAAAAATTTTATTATGATTTATCATTAAGTTTTAAGTCATCCCACAAAATTTCATATCATTTGGAGTTGTGTAAAAATTATTCAAATTTTAGGAGCAACTGCTGTCTAAAAATTAATAATTTTTGGATAGTTGAAACGAATCCTTAATTTTAACTATATTACAAATTTTATTTTATTTTATTTTTCATATTTTTATATAAAATTAGGCTCATCAAGCTTCAATCTGGCTTTTTAATCACCTAAATCAGAGTTGTAATGAAGGAGATATAAAATTTTGAAGTCGACTTAAAATTATAGAAGATTTCGGCAGGGGCAACGTCGACTGGGCGGGGTCACACCGAGCCCCTGGACACCTGGGCAGGGTCACGCCGAGCCCCTCGACGCCTGGGTGGTCAGGTTCTGGGCGGTCCGCGCACCCTGGAGCCTGGACGGCGGGGTCAACCCGACCCTCTGCTTCCCGAGCAGGGTTCACTTACTTCATGGTTTCCCAGGTGCTGGTAAGGCCCCCTGAGGCGTGCCATATATGATTTTGAGGTAGAAGAATCCGATCTATGCAGTTGGCCTATCCATTTCATGAGATTCCTCCTGGTTAGTGGTCAAAATCCAATTTTTCTACATTTTCTCTATTTCTGGTAAAATTTCGTTTACTCCTACTTTATTATCCCCGAATGGGTTGGAACTATTATGTTCGGCCCGGTATTAGCTCAGTTGGACTTGAACGATGGCCTCGATTTCCAATCATTTAGTGTCTGACCTCGTTTCTATCGATGGGTTTGAGGTCCTGTAAGACTCCTAGACTCATTCTCTAGTTGTCACTACCTTCTCTTGCTACCCATTCCTAACTCCTTGGAAGTCCTACCCTCCGTCTACAATCGTCGATTCAGGGTCTGTGATGATTCCTACTATTCTAAGTCTCTATCGTGTTTCCTCTCGAGTCAGCGGACACGTTAGTGAGTTCATGATCCACGACCTAATTAATTCCAAACCATTACTCTGATACCAACTTGTAACGCCCTAAAAATTGGGGGTCGTGCCTACACTTGACTCCCAAGTACCCGGGTATTACTTATTACCACTTTTACTATTTTTCATTTAATTAAGCTTAATGCGTAATATGGAATTACTTGAAACATGAAACACAATCACTACTGGTCTATTGAAATGGAAATGACTAAACGTTGGAAATGGCTAAATGTATACAAGTCTAAAAATATATATCAAAGGGTCGCACAAGGCGTTGCCCAACAAAAATACAAAGAATGATAAGTCCAAAAGAATAGTGCGCTGAATCCAACACCCAGCGGTCCAAGGTCCATCTACTAGACCTATGGAGAACCGCCCATCAGCTGGAAGTAGGAGAGCTCATCCTCCTCATCCAGGCTCGTGTTGCAAGGATCCTCGTACTCAACGTCACCTGCAACTACTGAAGAGTCTGGTTGGTGTCTTAAAACACCGTCCCAGAGTAGGAGTGAGTGATCAATTCAGTGGGTGCTATTAATCTTAAGTTACAACAGACATCAATTATATTATGAATTTAATGAAAGATAAACATTTGTAAATCCTTAACTAATTTTTTTAATACATATGGCATGATAAATGATATGATGTATGGCCTTGCCACAACACTCCCTCGAGCGACTCCATCTAACGACCGCACATGACCAACACTCCCTCATTGCGAACTCAACTGCTAAGTCGCCCAAATCTAGCCAATGCAATGCATGAATAATGTTAACCAAGTATTTAGTTAATTCTATTCATCCAGCAGATTAGGGAAGCTAGTACACCCCATGTTATCAATGCCCTCAACTGGTTACGAGGCCAAGGCCCCGCAACGTGTGCGGCTAGGACCCCGCGATCCTTGATCTCATCGAGTTTCCCATCCCTGATTTCAAGCACATGGGGAGTGCTGAGAAGAGGGATCTCTCGCGGTCAGCGACCCATGTAAACCAACTACTGTCGCCCATTCGCACTCGCCCAAATCCTCGGGTTTAGCCTCAGGATAGTCCTACCAATGGGGCCACCATCACTCTCCTCAGTTTCCTGACCAACCCAGCGGTATAATGGTATTCAGCAACACTTCAACAATTCATGGTTTAACATCTAAACTCAACTAATGTCTTGCAATCAACCATCAACATAGGAATTCAGATTTTTCTCTAAATACAAGTACTAACAATCTTGCGGAATGAATGTGCATGTGTGTTGTGAGGGGTTAGCGGAGAGATCAAGAATTATATATCCCATAGCACCAAAAACATAACAAGGGTTAATGTGTCATACATACTACAAAGAAGCATGGTACAAGAAGCACATATGAGATAAACATGCACTCACCAACTTCATGCCCGATCATGTTGAGGAACAACAAGCAATACATAATCATTTCATATCATTTGGGGGATCTATCCTGTAAGGTTTTGACTAGCTTCTCTCTAGGTCATTCAATTACTTCACTCAAACATTCATAATCATGAAATTCATACTAAAATTGGTGTTAGGCCACCTAAGAATAATAGTCCACACCTATGGATCGTTGAGATCTTGGGAAACGACCTAGATGCGTCGAACTCGGGGCTGATTAGCTGGAATCCTGAGGAAATGCATTTGCATGTTAGGATTTCATACAATCCCCTCTCAACACAAAAGAGGTTTCCAAAAGAATGAGCGATTACCTTCCCGACCAGTTGGAAGTTGTGTTTGGAGTTGTGGATGAGAGGAAAGGGGACAGATTTACTAAGGTTTCAAGTCTCCTTGGGCTCCTCCACCAACAACACACTCCTTCACTCTCTTCTTCCTCTCATCTTTCTCCTTTCTCTCTCCTCTTGCCCTTTGTTGCTGGATTTTTGGTGTGGGAGTGAGTGAGAGAGTGGGTTTGGGATTTTTATTTCCTAGGTTTTGCCAAATGGCCTTATGTTCCAACAATTCCCCTCAATGACCCTTCGGGTGCCCCTTTTAGCTTTGGGGCCGCCTTGACACTTCCTTGGCCACCAAATTGGTGTGTAGGTGTCCCATGGCCCGATGAAGGGCGGTGCAAAGTTTGAAGGCAAACAGATGCAGGGTCTTACCGCAAGGGTCCGATCTTTCTTAATGGCCCCATGGGGTCCATTTCTGGTCATTGGGGTGACTCTGATGGGTCCCTGATCACAAAATTTATATGATAGATGCTCCATGGCCTGATGAAAGGCCATGCAAAGTTTTAAGACAAACGAATGAAGGGTTTTACCGCAAAGGTCCGATTTGCGATCATGGTCTGATCTTTAAATGGCCCTGTGGGGTCCATTTCTGGTCATTGGGGTTACTCTGATGGGTCCCTGGTCATGAAATTATAAGACAGACAGGTGTTCCATGGCCTGATGAAAGGCCATGCAAATTTTAGGACAAACGGATGCGGGGTTTTACCATACGGATCCAATTTACGATCAACGGTCACCGTTTCATGATCGGGTTCCAGATTTTGTGGACAGGTGTAAAAAAATATTCTAGGCCTTCACCGTAAATATAGAAGAGATCCGACAGCTGTAAGCCTAGTATCTCAATTTCATTTAAAAGTGACAGATTTAAGTTATAGCCTTTGAGCTAAGGCTGGGGTGAGTCGCGCTTGACAAGTGCTTACCAGAATGGCATAGAATAAGTTTCTAAGCATCTACAAGTCCGTGGTCCGTGACGGACCACAAGCCCATGAGACGGACATTATTCTATAGTTTTGGAACTAGTGGCCCACCAACGAGTGGTCTAGAGCTTATTCGGAAAATCGGGGCATTTCTGGAATGAATTAGGTATTGAGATTTCTCGTGGGCAATGATTTGGGTTTGATTTAACTATGTTCATAGTGTTGCCTGTTTATAACTAGTGAAAGTGGAGATTTGGTCATGATTACTCTAAGCCGTCGGTTTTAGGCTAAAAGAGTAACGAGGTTGATTTGTTTATTAGCCAAGATCCGGGCCTTGTCTGACTCGGCTTCGGTTAGATGTTTAATTTAGTTATGATTGTCTTGATTTGTTAGTGATAGGTCGGTTAGATTTGGGCCCTATGTGAGCAAATCATGGGGCTAAACTTGATGTTCAAGTGATCGGGCAGATTCGTTGGCTTCCTATGATTGATAATTTGGGCTTGTGTGGTTCTTTACTGGTTCCACCCGTGTATAAATTAACATTGGGTGTTAATGGTTAGTAAGTGATAATATAAGTTAATTACAAAAATAAATTTTCAAGGATTTTTTTGGAAATTCAAAACAGTGAAAAATCCAGGATGTTAGACATGCTTTGCCTAAATTTCTTTTGAAGATTCTCCCACAACTATTTAGTAGTGGATTAATGACAATAGATATTATAGTTTTGATTTGCTATAGCATAGAGAATATGATTTTTGTACAGATAGTCACCGTTCTTAAATTTTGATTGGTTAAAGGCTGTTGTTAGTTCATTTTCCTCAAAGGATAGGGTACTTTCTTTGATAACGTAAATTAGCTTGAGGGTAGTGAGATAGAACTCCATTTTCTATTGTCATTTCCTAAAGTTCTTCCCGTAAATTTTTTTTTTTAAAAAAAATCAATTATAGAATTCTTAAAAACAGTAGTAATAGTACTGATATTTTTGAGAGAGAAATCTGTCTTCAAATTAATGGTTCTAATATACTGAGATATAGTAGAAATCTGATTAGAGTCAAATATTGCATATCAGACCCCGGTAATTGCATAAATTTACGCACATGATAAGGCCTAATGAGGTGTATTAATTGTGTTTCTGTCACAGGATGAAATCAGGAGTGTTAATTGAAAATTGATGTTAACGGCATGGATTTCATGATCCAAAATCTCCAGAGCACGGGATGGACTCCAGACAACCAATAATAAAGATTTTACATGCCTGGAATCTGAGGAAAGCAAGCCAAAGGGGCCTAATATTGGTGCAAAATGTAAGATCACATGTTTCCCGCCATCAGATCAACTCGAAACTTCATACATGTGATGAGGGCCGTAAATCAACCGTACATATTAAATTTCAGCCCTTGAAGATCTCGGGAAGTGGTCCAACGGACAGATCAGCCCATTAAATCTCCAATTTGGGGCCCACCTGATACCTGGAACTGCCTCACATTTTGTCCCAATGGTTTAATTAATCTGAGGAAACAGATGGACGGAGCAGATTTTGCGCATCTATCGCAGAGGAGCCCACCCGAGTTGCACCGCACCAGCGCCTCGGTCAAACGACCGCTGACCCGCGCGCCCCCCCTCAACAGCGGCTGGGCGTCCAGCGTCCGCAAACCGACCCACGGTCGTCGGTTGTGGGCCCCACACGTCCATCAAATCGCCGATCCAGACCGTCCATTGTCTCTCTGGTATCGATATCATCAACGTGTAGGTGGCCGAATCTCAAATGAGAGCGAGTATGGAAATCTAACCGTTCAAAAGCATCTTGGACGGCGGAGAAGAAATCAGGTGGGCCGCATCAATAGGTATTCAGAACTGATCCTTCCGAACGGTTTTTCGAGAGGATCAATGGACGGAGTGGATTTCCCAAATATCATCACAGTGGGCCCCACCATTTTGCAACAGAGACGCCACGTCCCTATTCCGCGTCAGCGAAGGAACGGCCGCTGGCCGTTTTTGTGAATGGCTGTGGGCCCCACACGTCACCCGTACGGCTGATCCAAGCCGTCCATCGTGTAGAGGCCGCGAGCACTACAAACTCATGCTGATATTCCACTCCCATGCGTACACACGTGCATGATACAAGGCCACAAAAGGGCTGCCCTACAACGTTCAAAACTGATCTCTTCGTGTTTCTTCTCTGGGCCGCGTTAATGGACGTTCAAAAGCACCCATTCTTAATTGAAATTTCGTCCTGAATCCAATGGACGAGGTGGATTTTCCAGAAACCTTCAGTGGGGCCCACCGATCATGGCTGCGAAAATTTCCATCCATGTCCTGCTACAACTCTGCCACTGATCCAGCTTTCCAGCAACTATAAAAAAGGAGTCTTGGACATGGGAAATTCATTCAGAAACAGGGAGGAGTTCCAGATCTACAACAAGGGAGAGAAGAAAGAGAAGAGAGAGAAGAAAGAAGAGAGAGAAATTGGTTTGATTTCTCTTTTATGATTTTTTATTTTTTCCACCTGTTTAATGGATTTTATGGGTAACTAATCTCTCAGCTAGGGCTGAGATGAAACCCCTAATTTGAACACCCTTTGTTCTATGTTGATTTTACTTTAATTAGATTGGTTTGTTTCTTCCCCTAGTGTGCTTGATTGCTTTAAATTCTATACTTCTCCATCTATGAACTTGATCAAGCCTATGGATGGATGTGGTCTGGATGCTTATTATAGGTGCTTGTATCTGATCATGAACAGGTTCCTGTAGAGGAAGAAACAGGGTGCTTTACGGAACTGCATATTCCATATGCCCGATTTGGACATGGGATATGTTATTCATGGCATTGCTTGAAGGAATTAGACAATCTGTATGCCCGATTAAAGACACAGATTGTGCTTTCTCTAGATAAGTTAGATCAATCTAATTAAAGTGAATTAACGGACAAAACAAAGGTTAGGATAATTAGGGGTGGATTCGAAAGTCCTAGTGCTCTCTCTGATTGAATTTTCTTCCTTATTCTCAAGTGTTTTTTTTTCATAGAATTGTGTTAGTAAATTGCTCCATTATTTGTTGAATTAGTTAAGGAGAATCACAGATTTGAATTGTGACGATCAGTCCTCGTGGATTCGACCTCGATCTTACCGAGTTTATTACTACATCACAACCCTATACTTGGGGAGTGAACAAGTTTTTGGCGCCGTTGCCGGGGACTGTTTCGGTCCAAATTGAATTTAGGATTCTCTCTCATAATTCATAGCTTAGGATTTTACTAACTTAGAGTTCCTTTCTTTATTTTAGAAATTAACCTATTTCCTGTTTTGTAGGGTCCTGAGATAAACTTCTAATTTGGTAATCCCTTTCTAAATTTTTTACTTTTCTAATTTTTTTTTAGAATTAGGTTTTTACTTTTTAGAAATTTTCTAATTCTAGAATTTCTTTTGAATTTTTTTAAATTTTCTATTTTTATATTTAGATTGTTCTCTTAATTAACTTTCTAGTTTTAGAAATTTCTTTTTCCTTTTTTTAGAAATTTACTTAGCTTTTTATTTTTAGAAACTTTCTTTTTTTTAGAAATTAACCGTTGCTTAGGATTTTTCTATCATTATTTAGGAAACTTGATTTGTTTTTGTTTCTATTTTCAGGAGGATTGAGAAAAGCTACTAAGTGAGGAGGAGCTTCTTAAATCTTCTGACATCACATCTCCTTTTTCCGGGTTCTTTTTTCCCATTCTTATTTACATAGTTTTAACTAGTTTCTAGTTCTAGTTTTCTTTTTCTTAGGTTGTTACTTAGTTTATGCTAGGACGTAGATCTCTAGATATAGAACTAGCATCTTGATCCTGAAATAGAAAGAACATTCCATAGAAGATTGAAAGACATCCCAGTTGAAATGGCAGAAGAGAATGGAACTAAAACTCTTAGAGATTATTCAGCTCCTGCCCAATTCAATGCGCCTTCATGCATAGTGTTGCCCACCACCACGGCAGCACACTTTGAACTCAAGACTGGGGTCATATTGTTGCCTTCCTTTTATGGGTTAGACAAGGAGGACCCATATCATCATGTGAAAGAATTCCTAGACATTTGCTCCACCTTTAAATTCCAAAACTTCTCAGACGATTCGATCCGCCTACGCCTGTTTCCTTTTTCTTTGAAGGATAAGGCGAAAGCATGGTTGAATTCTCTAGAAGTTGGGTCTATCACTACATGGGACCAATTGTCTAGGAAGTTCTTAAACAAGTTCTTCCCTGTTCACAAAACTAATGCTCTCCGTAGAGAAATCACTAATTTCACACAAAAAGAGGGAGAGCACACTTCATGAATGTTGGGAAAGATGGAAGGACTTGCTTCTTAAATGTCCACACCACGGTTTTGAGAAGTGGCAACAAGTGCAATACTTTTATGACGGTCTGACACCCCAGAACCGTCGCATGGTTGATGCCACCAGTGGAGGGTCCTTCATGACCAAAAGCGATACCGAAGCGTGGAAATTCTTTGAAACCTTGTGTGAAAACTCCCAGCAATGGGACTATTCAGATAGAGGTGAAAGAAGTTCCCAACCACAAAAGAGAGGTGGCATATATGAGATAGGAGTCACACCAGATCTCCATGCCAAGATTGATGGCCTGACAAAAAAGGTTGATGCTCTGATGTTGCATAATGGACCCCCACAAACAACTCAAGCCGAGGCTTGTGCCATATAAGTCCACACAGGGCATTTCTAGAATTCCTCTCTGAACAAGTTCATGCTTTGAACACCTTTCAGAAACCTGGGAATGATCCTTACTCGAACACGTACAACCCAGGGTGGGCTAGGCATCCAAATTTTTCTTGGGCAAAAGGACTGCAACAAGGAGGACCATCTGGAAATCCTCCTATGCAACCTCAGCAGTTTCCGCAATATCAACAACTGCCTGCACAATCAAGAAACCATCTCTTGAGGATACACTCCATCTTTTTATGCAGAGTTCTCTCCAATTCCAAAAAGACACCCAACAAACCTTACTAGCCAACCAGCAAAGCTTACATGCAAATGCACAATCCATTGCCAAGCTGGAAGTACAAATGGGTCAACTAGCTGCCACATTGAGTGAGAGAGAAGGGTAAGTTCCCTGGCCAACCTGTGGCTAATCCAAAGGGACAATATGAGATTGGCTCTAATTCCAACCAAGGGCAATATCACGAGCAAGCCAAATCAATCACTACCCTTAGGTAGGCAAACAATTGACAACAGAATAGAGATGCCTAGGGATGAATCAAGTTCAAAACAGAATCAAGTGAGCAGAGAGACACACCAATGCATCCAAAGTCCAAAAACTCTCTGACTCTCCCAGCCGCTGACGTGCCACCTTACGTGCCCAAAGCACCTTTTCCTCAACGTCTGGCACCAATGAAGAAAAGAAACAACTTTGATGAAATCCTGGACGTGTTTAAAAAAGTGCAAGTCAACATCCCGTTGCTTGACGCTATCAAGCAAGTCCCTGCTTATGCTAAGTTTCTTAAAGATTTATGCACTCAAAAGCGTAAGCAGAATGTTCATAAGAAAGTCTTCCTTGCAGAGCAGCTCAGCTCCATGATTCAACATAACACCCCTCCTAAATTTAGGGATCCAGGAGCTCCCACCATCTCTTGCGGCATAGGAGATCATAAAATCGGGAAGGCATTACTTGATTTAGGGGCGAGCGTCAATTTGTTACCATATTCGGTTTATGAGCAGCTAGGACTTGGTGAGTTGAAACCGACTAAAATAACATTACAACTAGCTGATAGATCTGTCAAGGTGCCCCAGGGTGTTATTGAAGATGTGCTAATCCAGGTTGACAAATTTTATTTTCCAGTGGATTTCATAGTTATAGATACTCAGCCTGTTCAGAATCCTCATAGTCAGATCCCAGTCATTTTGGGTCGTCCATTTTTGGCCACATCTAATGCTATTATAAATTGCAGGAATGGAGTTATGAAGTTGTCATTTGGTAACATGAATATTAAACTCAATGTTTTTAATGCAGGCCAACAACCCGCAGATTTGGACGACATATTTGAAGTGGACATGATCGAGAGTCTAGTGCAGGACTCCTTCCGTAAATCTTTTGAAGATCCACTTGAGACCTGCTTAGCACAACATGGCACGGATTTTGACATAGATAGTCCCATCCACGAAGTCAATGCACTGCTCGACTCTACTCCTATATTGGAGACTGAAAAATGGAGAGCGAAAGTGGAACCTCTTCATCCTCTGAGACTCTTCCTGACAGCACAGTTTCTAACTCTGAGAAGGCAAAAGAAACAGGTTGCTTAATGTTCTTCGAACATATAAGGCAGCAATTGAACGGAAGATAGCAGAAATACAAGGAGTGTGCCCCACTGTATGTAAGGATCATGCTGTGGAAATGTCACGTAAAATGCAAAGGAAGCATGATCCTAACATGGAAGAAGTCGTTCGAGCAGAAGTCCTTAAATTATTTGACGACAGTGTCAGTTACCTCATTGCAGATAGCACAGCTCATGGGAACTCACATCACTTGTCTGGGATTGGTTAACCACGTGTTGAGGTAAGTTCTTTGGCGGACCCTGGTCTTAAAGATTAATGAATTCATGGTCCGTTCTTGTCTGGCTGAAGACGTTAAACTTAGCGCTCCTGGGAGGCAACCCAGCATTTCATTTGATTTCTTTTTCTTGTTAGTTAGTTCAATGTTTGTGGGTAACATTACTGCAAACCCTCACGAGACTACAACTCGTCCACTAGGGGTAACCTAGGGGTTTAAAGGCTTGTTGCATATGCTAAATGCAATCGAGAGCACCTGCGAAAGTGGTATAGGTAGGATCTTTTATTTTACTGATTTCTCTCTTGTGCTGACTCGCTTTTACGCTGATATTTTTGAGAGCTTCTTGATTCTCCATCCAGGTACTATCTTTCCTACTCTTTTCTTTTCTTTTCGTTGTCTCATGTGCATTGCATGCTTATTTCTTTTACATTGAGGACAATGTAGATTTTAGGTTGGGGGTGGGAGATTAGGTTACCTAATCAGTATTTTCTTGGTCTTGAGCGAAAATTGTGAAAATTTTTAAAATTTTTCTGGAATTTCTATTGAATTCAAAGTGATTTTGAAGGATAGTTGTGATTTTGAAATTACAAGATTCAGAATGTGAGAAATTTATGACTCTTGGATTCGGTTGTCTGGCAGATTTCACACTGAAGTTTGAATGATTAATCCATGATTAGAAGTTGTAAACATTGATTGAGCCATGATTTCACATATCAGATCTCGT
Organism: Magnolia officinalis; assembly: GCA_021015155.1. Taxonomy (NCBI): domain Eukaryota; kingdom Viridiplantae; phylum Streptophyta; class Magnoliopsida; order Magnoliales; family Magnoliaceae; genus Magnolia; species Magnolia officinalis. Next base: position 41,359,767 of record JAJHSJ010000015.1, read on the forward strand.
TTACACATTAAGTTTTCAGTTCGATATTAATTGATAACATGGTAATCACTAAGCATGAAAGGAACCAGCTTGAAAAACAAAATTTTTAGCATCAGTCTATAAAGAAGAATTGAAAGAATAAGTCGCATAATCGTCATCATAGGTTTGCTCCCTATAGATGAAGATTCGATTCCTCATAGTTGACATGAGAAAAGATTTAGGCGACAAGTTTTCACCATAGGTTTGCTCCCTATAGGTGCAGATTTGATTCTCCTCCTTGGCGTACTATTCATAAAAGAAAATAAAAAAAATGGTAGAATGAAAGGTTAATCTGTAAGGCAAGTGTTGGTTTCAGTTTTGGGTGACATGAGCTCTGTTGTTAATTACCAATGTTATCATGAAATTGACAATTGAATCTCTTAATGGTTGAAAGCTGAGATCACACTATACACTCATGGAACTCAATGTTTAAATTTGTTCTAATTAACGGATTAATATTTTGAACTTGATTATGAAATTTACAGTGAACTTGATTTCGGGAGAAAATCCTTTTCACCATTCACGAATTTTAGAATTTTCACATCTCAACTATCTGTTCACAAGTCACTTGAGTTTACAGGAATTGTCTTTTATTTTCGAAATTATTTTTCGCATGTTTTGCTCGGGACTAGCAAAATGCTGGTTGGGGGTTGTGATCAGAGTCAAATATTGCATATCAGACCCCGGTAATTGCATAAATTTACGCACATGATAACGCCTAATGAGGTGTATTAATTGTGTTTCTGTCACAGGATGAAATCAGGAGTGTTAATTGAAAATTGATGTTAACGGCATGGATTTCATGATCCAAAATCTCCAGAGCACGGGATGGACTCCAGAAAACCAATAATAAAGATTTTACACGCCTGGAATCTGAGGAAAGCAAGCCAAAGGGGCCTAATATTGGTGCAAAATGCAAGATCACATATTTCCCGCCATCAGATCAACTCGAAACTTCATACATGTGATGAGGGCCGTAAATCAACCGTACATATTAAATTTCAGCCCTTGAAGATCTCGGGAAGTGGTCCAACGGACAGATCAGCCCATTAAATCTCCAATTTGGGGCCCACCTGATACCTGGAACTGCCTCACGTTTTGTCCCAATGGTTTATTAATCTGAGGAACAGATGGACGGAGCAGATTTTGCGCATCTATCGCAGAGGAGCCCACCCGAGTTGCACCGCACCAGCGCCTCGGTCAAACGACCGCTGACCCCGCCCCCCCCCTCAACAGCGGCTGGGCGTCCAGCGTCCGCAAACCGACCCGCGGTCGTCGGTTGTGGGCCCCACACGTCCATCAAATCGCCGATCCAGACCGTCCATTGTCTCTCTGGTATCGATATCATCAACGTGTAGGTGGCCGAATCTCAAATGAGAGCGAGTATGGAAATCTAACCGTTCAAAAGCATCTTGGACGGCGGAGAAGAAATCAGGTGGGCCGCATCAATAGGTATTCAGAACTGATCCCTTCCGAACGGTTTTTCGAGAGGGATCCAATGGACGGAGTGGATTTCCCAAAATATCATCACAGTGGGCCCCACCATTTTTGCAACAGAGACGCCACGTCCCTATTCCGCGTCAGCGAAGGAACGGCCGCTGGCCGTTTTTGTGAATGGCTGTGGGCCCCACACGTCACCCGTACGGCTGATCCAAGCCGTCCATCGTGTAGAGGGCCGCGAGCACTACAAACCTATGCTGATATTTCACTCCCATGCGTACACACGTGCATGATACAAAGGCCACAAAAGGGCTGCCCTACAACGTTCAAAACTGATCTCTTCGTGTTTTCTTCTCTGGGCCGCGTTAATGGACGTTCAAAAGCACCCATTCTTAATTGAAATTTCGTCCTGAATCCGATGGACGAGGTGGATTTTCCAAAAAACACTTCAGTGGGGCCCACCGATCATGGCTGCGAAAATTTCCATTCCATGTCCTGCTACAACTCTGCCACCGATCCAGCTTTCCAGCAACTATAAAAAAGGAGTCTTGGACATGGGAAATTCATTCAGAAACAGGGAGGAGTTCCAGATCTACAGCAAGGGAGAGAAGAAAGAGAAGAGAGAGAAGAAAGAAGAGAGAGAAATTGGTTTGATTTCTCTTTTATGATTTTTTTATTTTTCCACCTGTTTAATGGATTTTATGGGTAACTAATCTCTCAGCTAGGGCTGAGATGAAACCCCTAATTTGAACACCCTTTGTTCTATGTTGATTTTACTTTAATTAGATTGGTTTGTTTCTTCCCCTAGTGTGCTTGATTGCTTTAAATTCTATACTTCTCCATCTATGAACTTGATCAAGCCTATGGATGGATGTGGTCTGGATGCTTATTATAGGTGCTTGTATCTGATCATAACAGGTTCCTGTAGAGGAAGAAACAGAGTGCTTTACGGAACTGCATATTCCATATGCCCGATTTGGACATGGGATATGTTATTCATGGCATTGCTTGAATTAACAATCTGTATGCCCGATTAAAGACACAGATTGTGCTTTCTCTAGATAAGTTAGATCAATCTAAATTAAAGTGAATTAACGGACAAAACAAAGGTTAGGATAATTAGGGGTGGATTCGAAAGTCCTAGTGCTCTCTCTGATTGAATTTTCTTCCTTATTCTCAAGTGTTTTTTTTCATAGAATTGTGTTAGTAAATTGCTCCATTATTTGTTGAATTAGTTAAGGAGAATCACAGATTTGAATTGTGACGATCAGTCCTCGTGGGATTCGACCTCGATCTTACCGAGTTTATTACTACATCACAACCCTATACTTGGGGATTGAACAAAATCCAAGATTACAAAATTAAAAATAATAAAACAAGGATCTTGAGAGCTAGGGCATGTTACAGTTGCTATCTTAAAGTCAATTTTTTCTCCATAGGAAGACGATCCCTGATGCACGCGGCTCCAATAAGTATGCTTCTAGGATACAACAATTCTCCTCTAAGATGAACAACTTTGATTAGGTGTACTCATGATCTTAGCCAGATGAACCTAAGACTGCTCGTACTAATTTGTCCAAACAAAATTTGTAAAAAAATCGCGGAGGAAAACCAATGAGAATAGAGAATTTTCGGATGGATTTGTGATGAAGAGGAAATGCCTTTATAAAGGAAAAATAGGTAGCCCTTTGGGCTCGAGATGCATGCAAGCAGTGTAATAAATGTATGCTCTCTCATTACTTATAAGGTAAGTGCAAGATGGCTCTGTCTTCATGTCCATGAGTAGGGAAAAAATATGCGTAGAAAAAATGAAAGTGTCGATTAACGACGCATCATACCACACCAAGCTATGACCCCAACCACGGCCCCTGCAACTGTGTGAGGTCACTCCCATGGCATACCCTTGTTTTTGAATACAAAGAATTAGTAAGGGTTTTTAATATAAAAGCTTAATTTTGTTAACAACTTTTTAATGTGAAACAAAACTAAACACAATTAAGTCAAGTGGGTTAATAAATACAAAAAAATTATTTTTTCTAGAATTTTCAAATATTCCTTTTTAACCATTTTAATCTAACAATATGATAGTGCAAATATTTGATCTAACATATTTTAACGGCCAATATCCATTAGATAGATCCACTCATCAAATTTCAATTTCCCATTCTAATCTAATGGCTGGGACCATCCCATCAAAGTTTTATTTGGACTATTTTACCATCCAAAGCAGAGAACGCATTTTTTAATGGCATCAATTGTTCCATCCATAGGGTGGAGATGGATGGGGCATACTTAAAAATAGAAAGAGACAGGGCATTGATTCTGTCCATAGACTTATTTTTTCAGTGTGCAAGGAGATGACAGGGCATCGTGTTTTTCAATTTTTGGCTTTTATTAGGTGGTTGCATCAATCTCACTGCAAAGATGTTTACATGTCCATCCAATTTTACAATCTGTCATCCAAAAGTTTATTAAAAAAATTAATGGAAAAAAAATGTAGTTGAATATTCTTATTAGTAAGATATAGGTATTGATGTTGAATCGGTGGAATGATTAAAGCTGGCAATGGGCTAAGCCTGGGCTAGGAAAAATCGATATTTTGAGTAGGCCAGAGCCAACCGCAGGCTTGCTCATTGCGGACCGTGCAGTGATGAGTGACCAGAAGGCTAGTTTTGGTGCCACAATATTTCTCTTACGATGCATGGTAGGTGTTTAATCGACCAGATACTGTCGTGATGTTTGGTGATCGTTCCTAGCTTATTCTTTACATTGGTATGAATGTGATCCTTGCTGTGTCAGGAGCCTATTGCCTGGTGGCAGCGTTGTAAGGTCCACCATGATGTATGTATTTTGCATCAATACCATCCATCCATTTTTCCAACTAATTTTAACGAATGAACCCAAAATTGAAGCTGATACAAAGCTCAAGTGGACCACACCACAGGAAATGATGGGGATTGAACACCCTACCATTAAAAACTTATTGGCAGCCACTAAAGTTTTAGATCAAGCTGATATTTGTCTTTCTCTTCGTCCAGGTGTACTGAGTAAACTCTGTGGAGTCCAACGTGATTTATATATTTGATCCACTCCGTTCATCCATTTTAACAGAATTTTATGGCTTGAGACTAAAAATGAAGTATATCAAAATCTCAAGTGGACTGCACCGTGGGAAACAGTGTGAATTGAAATTCTACCGTTGAAAATTTTTTGTGGGCCACATAAGTTTTTAGATCAAGATGTTATTTGCTTTTTCCCTTCATCCATGTCTGCGTGATCTTATGAACAGGCTGGATGATAAATATAAATCACTTTGGGCTCTAGAAAATTTTCAACGATGGAAGTCATTATTCCCACTATTTCTCCACTTGAGCCTTGGATATGCTTCAATTTTTAGCTCAACCACTAAAATGGGCTAGAGAAATGATGGACAACGTAGATAAACTATATATATTCACAGTGGGCCAACTGAGTTTACTCAGTAGGATAAAAGCCTACTGAGTTAGTCAGTACGCAATCCGATTTCACTTTGAAGAGCCGTGGGGTCCAAAGCAACGGGTGGATCTGAATTTCTTCCTACCTCCGTGAGGGTATTTTAAGATGTTTGTAGCAGATCTGGTGGTGTAGATATTCAATCTAACATGTTCTAACCATAAATACTACACATGTTAGACAATCTCATCCATCAATTTTCTCCAAGTTTCCAAGCTAATTAATCAATAGCTGGGACATTCTATTAAAGTTTCCATGCTAATTGATACCTATTCATTTCACAGAAGAGATGGATTTATCATGTTCAGGTTCCATAGGCTACACCATACCATCCTACGATTCATATAAGAGATGGGGCATGGTTTCTCCTTGGCCAAAATTACTTTTCAAGTTGGCTGAGACAGGGCATTGCTCTTGTCCCTACACTTTTTAAGTGGTTGGAGAAGATAATGTTATATTTTATATACGGTTTAACAATAACATAAAATCCACAGGATCTTGACTTGATGCATTTGACAAAATGAAAACCAAAGAGTTGTACAAATTAGAGAGTGTACCTTGCACCATTTTATTAGATGATGAAGAAGCTTGATGTTGATGAGCCATCGCTTTCAACGGTTTAGGTCTTCTTAACTTAGCTCAACGACTAAGATCAACTAACTCCGATCTTCTCTCTCCTCAACTCTCTTTGATGTGTGAATGAAGATGGGAGATCAACTGCAAATGTTGAGTTGGAGAGAGGGACTAGGAGCCTTGAATTTATAGATGATCTGGTTCTAACCCATCAAAGGAACCAAATAATTACATGACTCTTTATCTTCTCCAATTAATCAGAATATTCAATGCCATTACATAATTCCAAGAGATGGAATGGGAAAAGTTACTCCTTAGAATGTGAAAAGTTATTCTTGGAATGTGGAGAGACACCCCTTAAAAAATGAAAAGGTGTGGAATATGAAAAGTTATTTTTAATACAAAGGTTGTGGTCATAAGTGGGCCACTCTATTTATACATTCCAACATTCTCCCACTTGGCCTATATGACCACATCATGAGGACTTTTCCCTAGATTCAAATTTTAAAAAATATATATCGATTTTATAAAAATTGACTTCTCTTGAATTTAGACATTTGAAAAGATACTTCCAATGGCGCCATACTAGAAAAGACATAATACCTTGATTAAATGAAACTACTAATGTGAATCATGGCGGTCATACATCATTTAGCGACATACTCCCTTCCATGTATTACACCACTAGCAATTCACATCTAATCCGGTGCTAAATGACAAGATTAACAGGCTAAGCATAAGGCCGGTTAAACATAATGGTCCAACGATTATATCTTACTTACATCCACCATAAATGTATATACGAAAGGATAAATAAGAATGCATGAAAATGTGATTTCATATAGATAGTGTCTATTACATAAAGTTAATGACCAAGGTACATCATATCATAACTAGGCCCATTTCAGCTGCATGACCCTTATAGGTATTTGGCGGTAATCCTTTGGTCATTGGATCCGCAATCATCTGGTTTGTCCTTACATGTTCAATAGACACTAAATGATTTTGAACATTTTCTTTGACAAAATTATATTTAATTCCAATATACTTTGCTCGACTAGAATGCTTATCATTTTTGGAGTAACAAACTACTGCGACATTATCGCAAAAAATTCTCAGTGGCTTCGAAATGGTGTCGACAACCCGAAGTCCTAAGATAAAGTTCCGCAACCAAATTGCTTGGGTAGTGGCCTCAAAGCATGCCACAAACTCCGCTTCCATCATAAAAGTAGAGACACAAGTCTGCTTAACACTTTTTCATGAAATAACCCCATTAGCAAGCAGAAGACATAACCAGATGTGGACTTTCTACTATCAATGCATTCGACATAATCGGAGTCAGAATATCCAATCACTTCTAACTGATCGGATCCTTTATATGTGAGCATATAATCCTTGGTTCCCTGTAGTAGCGCATGAATTTCTTTGCAGCTTTCCAGTGATCCATTTCAGGGTCAATTTGATATCTGCCTAACATTCCAATAGTAAAGCTGATATCAGGCCGAGTGCATGTTTGCGCATACATAAGGCTCCCTACAGCAGAAGCATAGGGTATATCTTTCATCTGTGCTCGCTCTACATCATTCTTTGGGCATTGGTCCTGACTAAATTTATCTCCTTTAACAGTAGGTGCATCACTAGCTTTACAGTTCTTCATACTGTATCTTTCGAGAATCCTATCAATGTAGGCTCTCTAAGATAGTCCGAGCAGTCGACGTGATCTATCTCGATATATCTCAATGTCGATTACGGAAGTAGCCAAACCCATATCTTTCATTTCAAAATTCTCAGAGGGAAAATTTTTAGTTTCACATAACTTGCTTAGATCATTACTAGCAAGCAAAATATCATCCACATATAGGACCAGAAAGATAAACTTACTCCCACTGACCTTTAGATATATGCACCGATCTGCAGTGTTTTCTTCAAAACTGAAGGCAACTATTATGTGGTTAAACTTGAGATACCACTGCCTAGAAGCTTGTTTAAGTCCATGTATGGATTTCTTTAATTTGCATACTAATTGTTTATTGCCTTGTTCAATAAAGCCCTCTGGTTGATTCATGTAGACTTCCTCATCTAGGTTTCCATTTAAAAATGTTGTTTTCACATCCATCTGATGTAACTCGAGATCATAATGAGCTACTAGTGCTAAAATGATTTTGAGTGAATCCTTTTTAGATACTGGAGAAAAGGTTTTGTGATAATCAATACCTTCTCTTTGAGTGAATCCCTTGACAACTAATCTAGCTTTATATCGTTCAACCTTACCCTTTGAGTCGCGCTTGGTTTTATATATACATTTAAAACCAATTGCCTTAAAACTTGTGGGTAATTGGACGAGATCCCAAACTTTGTTGTCGTTCATAGATTTCAACTCATCTTTCATTGCATCTAGCCACTTATCAGAATCCTTATCATTTATGGCTTGTGAAAATGTTAGTGGATCATTTGCGACTCCTATATCAAATTCAGACTCATGGAGGTAAACAATATAATCATTCATAATTGCTGATCTCCTTACTCTATGAGATTTTCTCCGTACTTCCGGTTGGGACATTTAATTTACCGGTTCTTCAGCATTTTCTTCATGGAGTGGTCCATTCTCGAGCTGTTGTTCCTCATTGTTATGAACAATGTTCTGGGAAATAACAATATCGTTATAACGTACGGGTAATGAAATTGATACCTGTTTTTCTTCTAATACCACATTGCATGGTTTATCACTCCCACTATCATCTCCATCTTCCAAGAATCTAGCAGTTCGAGTTTCAACGATCCTGGTGCTATGGTTAAGACAATAAAACCTGTAACCTTTTGATCTCTCACAATATCCGATGAAAAAATAACTCATAGTTTTGAGATTAAGTTTCTTTTCTTGTGGATTGTACAATTTAGCCTCTGCAGGACAACCCCAAATGTGTAGGTGTCTCAAACTAGGTTTCCTTCCTGTCCATAACTTGAAAGGAGTCTTAGGGACAGCCTTACTAGGAACCCTATTTAAGATATACACTGTTGTTTTCAGAGCTTCACTCCACATGGATTCAGGCAAAGAGGAATTACTAATCATACTACGTACCATATCCGTGAGTGTCCGATTACACCTCTCAACAACACCATTTTGTTGAGGCGTACCGGGTGTCATATATTCAGGAACTATTCCTTTCGATTTGAGGAAACTGGCAAATGGACCTTCACTTTGACCCAAGTCAATATGTCTGCCATAATACTCACCACCTCTATCTGACCTCACAACTTTAATGTTTTTGTCTAGTTGATTTGTCACTTCAGCCCAAAAATTTGTGAAAGCGTTTATGGCCTCTGACTTTTCTTTTAGTAAATAGACATAACTGTATCGTAAATAGTCATCGATAAAGGTGATAAAATATTTATCTCCAGTAATAGAAGGTGAAAATTGTCCACAAATATCAGTATGTATCAATTCAAGGAGTTCCTTACTGCGTGTGGCACCTTTCTTGTTAATTTTAGGTTGTTTCCCTTTTATACAATCTATACAGATGCCGAAGTCTGTGAAGTCAAGAGTGGCCAGCACCCTTCCCTCACTAACGTCATAATTCTGTCTTTAGATATATGACCCAAATGTCAGTGCCACAACAACGAGGAAGAAGAGAGATTGCTCAAATATGGAATCTAAGTTTAATTGATAAAGACCACCATTCAAAAATTCAGTACCAACTAAAATATTATCCTTATATAAACTAAGATGATTGTTTGCAAAATGAAAGCTAAAGCCTTTTTTGTCCAATCTAGATAAAGAGATAAGATTTCTTAATATAGATGGTACAAATAAAATATTTTTTAGGTCCAATTGAAAGCCAATTTTCAAAATGAGTTTGCAGGTGTCAATTGCTCGTACTTCAGACTCCAACCGGTTTCCCATATAAACATTCTTCTCTCCATCATTTGGATTCTGGCTTGAAAGGAATCCCTCTTGATTCGAACCAATTCTTTCACTTTTGACAATCTTTCTGGAGGTGTCCATTCTTTTTACAGAAGAAACATCTCACTTTGTCAGGGTCGTTGTTATCCTTGGCTGTATCAGGTGTGGGGTTATTCATCTTCTTTGGTGGACCCTTCTTGCCCTTTTTAAATTTTCCTCTTTTTACTTTATTCTCTTGTGATACAAAGTGGACGATATGTCCTCCCTCTTGTCTAAGTCGTGATTCCTCTTGCACACACATGCTTTGCAGTTCATTAAGATTCCATTTATCTTTATTGGTGTTATAATGAATCTTAAACGGTCCAAACTACCGAGGAAGCGAGCTTAGAATAAACTGTACGAGAAAAGGCTCGTTAACTTTCATATCTAAGACTTCAAGTTGCGCTGCTATGTGCGCCATTTCAAGAATGTGCTCTTGCACACCACTCAGCCCATCGTACTTCATAGTTGTTAGCTTTGCCATGAGTGTTCCAGCCAATGATTTGTCCGTCGACACAAAACGTTTTTCCACAGATGTAAGATATTCTTGTGCTTTCATGGACGACGGTATGGATCCATGGATATGTTTGGCGATCGACATTTTTATGTACATAAGACTCAATCGGTTCGATCGCTCCCACTTTCATATAAAATTTTAGCTTCAGGAGAACTTTCAGCTATGGGTTGAGTTGGCTCATCAATACGTAAGGCCAAGTCCAAATCCATAGAGCTTAATGTAAATAAAATTTGCTCATGCCAATTCAAGTAATTAGGTCCAATAAGCATAGGAACGTTATAAGGAATTGAAGTTGAGGTGAGACCTATTTGAAAAAATTAACATGCTCACTTATTATTTAAAATGCTTTGAGATTTACGCTAATTCAGTAATTCAGAGTAATTCTAAAAAGCGTTTGTAGACTTACTCTGAAGAGCGACTCATTGCATCGTTATAATCCCTCCTTTGGGTCGAGACTATAACTTGCTATTGGTCCAATCTAGGATGATCAACATTACCCATAGGGCTAACTAATCAATCATACTATAATGGAGATGGGTTTATACCTTTGGATATTCCAACCCAAATCCAATCAGAATGATTTATTTCATTACCCTATACCGGTTTTGCAATTACTTAAAGATGATCATACCTTTGGGCTATCGATCCATGATATCCAAATAGCAAAACCGCGATTGCGATGCTATTATTCTTGAAATTATGATTTCAAAGATCAATAATTCCAATTGGATATCCATAAATCTTTCTAGTTGGATCACTTTGGTGACTACCAAACTATTCCAAGTTATGGATTTCTAATTAGAGTCAATAGCATCTACATAAGTGGCCTAAGAGAAACCTAAGTGATTGTTGGATTATAGTGCCATTAAAGGCTCACTATATCTGTTTTGGCCAAATAACAATGATTTGAGCAAACTACTACATGTTAGCTCGTGAGCCAAAAACATACATGATGGGCCTAATAAGATGACAATCATAATATGAATAAGGCCAAAAACACGATTCCATGTGATAATATGATGACTATCATATACATGCATATGCATATCAAGAGTGCAAGATTAAGTCATTGAATGTGAGACCATCGATTCCTTTTAACTGGTGAACCATCATATGTAAGCCATTCGAATATCTTGCGTTGTCGATTGGTGAATCCCAGATGGCATGATTCTACCCATAGACCACACAATTGCATTAATCTTGAAAATTGGCTATCTATCATTATGGTTTAAGAAAATATGCACTTGATATGCAAGAAGGCAATCTTATTTTAGATGACAATCAAATCATCACATGGATAGCTAATAAAGATTGTTTGCCAAATACATCAGTCTGAACCTAATCTCTGATACCACATGTTAGCTTTTATATATGGTTTAACAATAACATAAAATCCACAGGATCTTGACTTGATGCATTTGACAAAATGAAAACCAAAGAGTTGTACAAATTAAAGAGTGTACCTTGTACCATTTTATTAGACGATGAAGAAGCTTGATGTTGATGAGCCATCGATTTCAACGGTTTAGGTCTTCTCAACTAGGCACAACAACTAAGATCAACTAACTCTGATCTTTTCTCTCCTCAACTCTCTTTGATGTGTGAATGGAGATGGGAGATCAACTGCAAATGTTGAGTTGGAGAGAGGGACCAGGAGCCTTGAATTTATAGATGATCTGGTTCCAACCCATCAAAGGAACCAAGTAATTACATGACTCCTTATCTTCTCCAATTAATTAGAATATTCAATGCCATTACATAATTCCAAGAGATGGAATGGGAAAAGTCACTCCTTAGAATGTGAAAAGTCATTCTTGGAATGTGGAGAGACACCCCTTAAAAAATGAAAAGGTGTGGAATATGAAAAGTTATTTTTAATACAAAGGTTGTGGTCATAAGTGGGCCACTCTCTTTATACACTCCAACAGATAAGCCATGACTTCTATAGCTAGACTTGACTTCCTTGTACGTTTGATGAAGACCATGTGTATGGTGAGGCAGTGCATCACCTTTCTCAATAGATTTGCATGTGTTTTCACATTGGATGAAGACCGTGAGCGACCCGTAAAGCAAGTCTAGCTATCAATCAATTGGTTCTCATCATGGGACCACTTTGGAATCCCGGGAGATACTCCAAACTTGTGCCACTAAATGTATGATTCAAATGGCTAATAGGAGGGCTATTTCAAAAACGAGGACCGATCTATTACACATCTTACTTTGGTCTTTTTATAAAGGAGTCAAAAAGAGAAAAAAAAAAACCGCAAAAGCAAAAGAAATCTTTCCGCATCATACATTCTTTGGAAGATTAATTAGACTTTTACCCTGATACCCTTGCTGGATTCTTTTATTACAATGAAATTCGCAGAGCCTTTAGAAGATTGAAATGGGCCCACCTACATAATTAACATTGTTGATCAATACCATCAAACAATTTTCCATCTCCTTTTATATCATTGGACAAAAAATGAGGTGGATCTGAGTGGTAGATGGGCCGTAGAAACGCTCAGTAGTTAGACTTCTAAATTGGTAACTTTCTTCTTCTTTCCTTTCTATTTATAGAGTAGGATTTGTCTTCCTTTTTAGGTAATTTCTAATTCTAAAATTCTTTTAGAATCTAAGATTGTCTCCTATTTTATTATTAGAAATTTTCTGTTTAGAAACTAACTTTCCTGCTCTATAGGTTTTTTAAGATAGAAATTTCTAATTTGGTAAGCTCTTTCTAACTTTTACTTTCTAATTCTCAAATATCTTTCATTACTCACTTATTTCCTAGTTTAGAATTTCCTAATTTGTTTAGAAGTTTTCTACTTTTTTTAGGGATTGCTTTTTTCTAATTTAGAACTTAGTTGATTACTATTTTTCATCTTAGGAATTTTTCACTCTTAGGCTTACTATCCTTAGAAACTAACTTGTTTTGTTTTATTTTGCAGGTTTTAACTTAGGGACTTCAATTTGGTAACTTCCTTCCAACCCTCTCTTCTTGCTAGTTTTTATTTTCCTTTCTTAGGATTAGGTTTAGAAATCAATTGAGGGCTGCGAGTGTTTCATGCCCAAGTGGGCTCGTGACAACACTCGACGTCTCTTGACTGAAGGAGGATTAGTCGAGGGGTTAACTGTCCATCGCAAGACTAGACATCGCTTGAATTCCCCTGAGTTGATTGAGGTTATGGCTGCAAATCAACCTCAAGCACTACCTCAACATAGGGATGAGGAAGTACATGATGAGAATGAGGTGCATCAAGCACCCCCGCCTCTTTCCTTACGAGATTATTTACGACCGGCGGGGGTGAGTACGCCCTCATGTATGATTTTTCCTGAAAACACAGGACAGATGGACATCAAGCCAGGAGTTATCCAACTCCTTCCTAAATTCCATGGGCTTGAATCAGAAAGTCCATACTTACATTTGAAAGAGTTCGATGAGATTATAGCCACATTATATTTTCCTAATGTATCTGAGGATACAATCAGGCTGAAACTCTTTCCTTTTTCCTTGAAAGAGAAGGCTAAGACGTGGCTACATTCACTGCGTCCTCGATCCATTGGCACATGAAATGATATGCAGAGGGAATTCATAAAGAAATTCTTCCCATATCATAAAACAATTACCCTCAGAAAAGCAATCATGAACTTTGCCCAAAAGGAAGATGAAACATTCTTCCAATGTTGGGAAAGGGTAAGGATCTGGTCAGTTCATTCCCACAACACGGCGTTGAAACGTGGCGCATCACAAATTTTTTCTATGATGGATTGACATCTTCCATGCACCAAATGGTCGAGACAATGTGCAATGGAGAGTTCATTAATAAAGATGTCGACGAGGTATGGGACTACCTCGACAGTCTGGCTGAAAAAATACAATCTTGGGACTATTACCCAAAATCAAACACCACGTCTAGGCCAACTCAATCTAAGGAGAAAGGTGGATTGTATCTCCTGAAAGAAGAGGATGATCTTAATTATAAAGTGACTAATCTCATAAGAAAATTTGAGGTCATGGAAGAAAAGAAGGATAAGGTCAATGAAATTGTTTGCGGCATTTGTGATTGCAACATTCACACAACTGAAAACTGTCCTACAATACCTGCCTTTCGAGGAGTATTGAATGAACAAGCCAATGCCGTAAACAACTATCAAAGACCTTTTACTGGACCTAACTCCAATACATACAATCCTGGTTGGAAAAATCATCCAAACTTTAGTTGGAGAAATGGATAAACGGGTACCCCCCAAGGTTTTTTCAATCAAAATCCAAATCAGGGGAAACCTCAAGAAGAACTGGTTCAAAATTCCATATAAGAGCTAGCTCAGGCGATGCGAGAATTTACAGATTTTATGCAAAAGATAGATTCTCGTATGACGGTTATAGAAAAGGGGATGCTTCCTGCACAACCTCTCCCCAATCCTAAACCGCAGTACGAGATAAGTGATCCCAGCTCTTCAAATCAAATGGGGCACACTAAATCCATCACCACTCTTAGGAGTGGGAAGATCACTGATAAAACCCTTCCGGTTAGGCCTGAAAAGCCTCAAGAACCAGAAGAGGACAATAATGATGGATCTAGTGATGCCCCACAAAAATTAGAACCGAAACTTCTAGAGAAGCCAGTTGCTCCGTTCCCCCAAGGTTGGTTTGCACCAAAACGTCTTTCTAACTCTCAGGATATTCTAGAGGTGTTGAAACAAGTGAAAGTCAACATTCCTCTACTTGATGTCGTAAAACAGATTCCTTCATATACAAAATTTCTGAAAGACCTATGTACGACCAAAAGATGGTAGAGTATTCAAAAGAAGATTTTCTTGACTGAGAAAGTGAGTGCTATCCTGAAGCAAGACGTGCCACAGAAATTCAAGGATCCCGGTAGCCCAACCATATCATGTGTAATCGGGAACCATCGAATTGATCATGCACTTCTTAACTTAGGAGCGAGCGTCAATCTGATTCCCTACTCGGTATACAAACAGTTAGGCTTGGGTGATTTAAAACCCACCCTAACCACACTACAACTTGCCGATCGCTCTGTTCATGTACCAAGAGGGATTATTGAGGATGTGTTAGTCCAAGTCGATAGATTTTACTACCCTGTAGATTTTATCATCCTGGACACCGAACCCATCAATAACATGAGCACTCAGATTCCCATCATTCTTGGTCGCCCATTCCTTGCCACGTCAAATGCAATTATCAATTGCAGGAATGGTGTCATGACTATGTCTTTTGGAAATTTGACATTGGAGTCAAACATCTTTTTCAATAATGGCAACAACTCAGAGGATGATGATGATATCCACGACATTAACATGATTAACTCTTTCGTGGAAGATACAACACCTCTGACCTTATCCTCCGACCCTCTAGAGACGTGCCTGGCCCACCCCCATGAGTTTGATGATAATATGATTAGGGAGACGTTTGCCTTGCTGGATACTGCACCGGTACTTGAAGTTAACCGGTGGAGGCCACAATTTGAAGAATTGCCACAAATTGATGTAGTGCCTCTACCTTCTAACCTCAAGGCACCGAAGCTTGACCTAAAACCTTTGCCCTCTGATTTAAAATATGCCTATTTAGGTCAAGATGAGACATACCCGGTGGTAATCTCTGCTCACCTGAAGAAAAAACAGGAGAGTATGCTCATGTCTAACTCTCATTGAGCATAAAGGAGCCCTAGGATGGACGATCGCGGACCTCAAGGGAATCGACCCCCTCGATTTGTACTCACCGCATATATCTTGAGGATAATGCGAAGACCGCTCGGCAACCACAACGTAGACTAAATCCAACATGAAGGAAGTGGTTAAGGCCGAGGTCCTCAAACTATTGGATGTGGGTATCATATATCCTATATCTGATAGTCAATGGGTGAGTCCAACTCAGGTGTTTTCCTAAGAAGTCCGGAATCACCATCATAGCCAATGCTAATAATGAACTCGTGCCAACTAGAGTCACTACTGGTTAGAGAATGTGCATTGACTACAGGAAGTTAAATATCGTCACAAGGAAAGACCACTTTCCTTTACCATTCATTGATCAAATCCTGGAAAGGTTAGCCGGTCATTCCTATTACAGTTTCCTTGACGGGTATTCGGGTTATAACCAAATTGAAATCGCCCCTGAGGACCAGGAAAAGACCACATTTACCTGCCCTTATACCACCTTTGCTTACAGAAGGATGCCGTTCGGGTTATGTAATGCCCCTGCCACCTTTCAGCGATGTATGCTGAGTATCTTTTCTGACATGGTGGGGAAATATCTAGAGGTCTTTATGGATGATTTCTCTATTTTCGGTTCATCTTTCAGCGAGTGCTTAGAGAATCTCAAATGTGTGCTGAAAAGATGTGAAGAAAAGAATCTGGTACTTAATTGGGAGAAGTCCATTTCATGGTTCATAAGGGGATTGTCCTTGGACATATCATCTCGTCCAAAGGAATTGAGGTAGATAAGGCAAAAATCGATCTTATCTCTAACCTACCCCACCCAAGAACATCAGGGACGTACGATCCTTCTTAGGACACGCAGGATTTTACAGGCGATTCATAAAGGACTTTAGTCTCCTCTCTCGTCCTTTATGTAATTTTCTTCAAAAGGATGCTCCATACGAGTGGACTGAGCAATGCCAGGAAGCTTTCACCAAGCTTAAAGGCACGTTAACCACTGTACCCATCATGCAGCCACCCAATTGGAGCCGTCCTTTTGAGCTTATGTGCGACGCTTCTGATTATGCTCTTGGAGCGGTTCTAGGCCAGAGAAAAGATAAGAGGCCCTACGTCATCCATTACGCGAGTAGGACTTTAAATCCTGCCTAAGTGAACTACTCGACTACTGAAAAGGAACTTTTAGCCGTAGTGTTCGCCTTGGACAAATTTAGGTCCTATCTGATCGGATCCAAGATCATTATCTATACAGATCATGCGTCACTTAAGTATCTTCTTTCTAAGAATGATTCTAAGCCCCGCCTGATACGATGGATCCTTCTACTCCAAGAATTTGATTTGGAAATTAAAGATAAAAAGGGAGTAGAGAACGTAGTGGCCGATCACCTGTCTCGCCTTAATACCTCTGATTCCCTTGAGACGACCCATATCAACGACATGTTCCCTGATGAACAATTGTTCAGAGTCTCCCACTCACCTTGGTTCACTGATATTGCTAATTATCTTGCTACAGGTTCCATACCGATACATTGGACCGCATAAGATAAGAAGAAATTCTTTACCGAGGTACGCAAATTTTTCTGGGACGATCCATATCTGTTTAAATATTGCCCAGACCAGATCTTAAGGAGATGTGTGCCAGAAGATGAGCATCAGAGTGTCATCTCCTTTTGTCACTCACAGGCCTGTGGTGGTCACTTTTCTGCTAAAAAGACCACGACCAAAATTCTGCAGTGTGGCTTCTATTGGCCCACTATGTTCAGGGACACTCATGAGTTTTGCAAAGCTTGTGAGCGTTGTCAAAAATTGAGAGCATTGTCCCGTCGAAATATGATGCCCTTGAATCCCATTCTTATCATAGAGGCATTTGATTACTGGGGCATCGATTTCATGGGGCCATTCCCCCAATCTTTTGGGAATTTATATATTTTGCTTACCGTAGACTATGTCATTAAATGGGTTGAAGCGATTCCATGTCGAACTAATGACCATCGCACAATCATTAAATTCTTGAAAGAAAACATCCTTTCCCGATTTGGAACGCCTCGACCCATCATTAGTGATGGGGGCTCACACTTTTGTAATAGGCCATTCGAGAGTTTAATGAAGAAATACGGTATCTCTCATAAGGTGAGCACCCCATACCACCCACAGACAAGTGGGCAAGCTGAGATTTCCAATAGGGAGATCAAACACATTTTGGAGAAAACGGTTAACCTTGATCGTAAGGACTGGTCAATCCGATTGACCGATGCCTTATGGGCTTACCGTACTGCTTTTAAAACCCCTATTGGAATGTCTCCCTTTAGACTTGTCTATGGGAAGGCTTGCCACTTGCTTGTAGAGTTGGAACATAGAGACTACTGGGCGATCAAAAATCTGAACTTCAATCTGAACAACGCTGGCTCGCTGCGCAAGCTTCAGTTAAATGAACTTGAAGAAATTCGGAATGACGCATACGAGAACTCAAGAATTTACAAGGACAGGATGAAGGCGTTTCATGACCAACATATTCTACGAAAATCATTCATGCCAGGTCAGAAAGTCCTTTTGTATAATTCTCGATTACATCTCTTTCTGGGTAAGCTTCGATCTCGTTGGACCGGCCCTTACATTGTGGTTACTGCTTATCCTCATGGGGCCGTTGAAATACGAGATCCTGACAATGGCAAGAAATTTAAAGTAAATGGACATCGATTAAAACCATTTGTCGAGAAATTTGATTCAGAGGACATGTCCACGCCTCTGAATGATCCTGTTTACCAGGACTGATCTCCTAGTCTGATGGAGGTATTGGTAGGTTTATCGCTTTCATAGGACTAGGGTAGTTGCTTTATTTGTCTAGCTGAAGACGGTAAACTTAGCGCTCCTGGGAGGCAACCCAGCTTTTCAATTCATTTCATTTTCCTAGTTAGTTAGTTTAATGTTTGTGGGTAACATTACTGCAAACCCTCACGAGACTACAACTCGTCCACTAGGGGCAGCCTAGGGGTTTAAAGGCTTGTTGCATCGCTAAATGCAATCGAGAGCACCTGCGAAAGTGGTATAGGTAGGATTTTATTTTTGTTAGTTTTGTGTTGCTTTCTCTCTCGTGCTGATTGAATTCCATGCTGCGATCTCTTGGAAAGTCCCTCACAATTCATCATCCAGGTACTATCTTCCCATCACTTCACATTTACTTTTGTTGTCTCATGCGCATTCCATGCTCATATCTTTTACATTGAGGACAATGTAGTTTTTAGGTTGGGGGTGGGAGATTAGGTTACCTAATCAGTGTTTTCTTCGTCTTGAGCAAAAATTGTAAAAATTTTTAAATTTTTTTCTGGACTTTCTGGTGAATTCGAAGTGATTTGACGACCATCTTTGATTTAGAATTACAGGATATGGAATGTTGGTGATTTACTACTCTTGGATTCAGTTGCTCGTTAGATTTCACAGTTAAGTTTGAATTATTAATCCATGATTAGAAGTTGTAAACATTGATTGAGTCATGATTTCACATGTCACATCTCGCTTACACATTAAGATTTCAGTTTGAAACTGAAGGGTTAATTCGGTGATCAATAAGCATAGAAGGAACCAAATTGAACAATTGCCCGTCATGATCAATTAAAAGGAAAAGATACCGTTGAAAAAGGTTAGGCAAAGAATCTTCATTATAGGTTTACTCCCCATAAGTGTGGACTTCATTCCCCATGGATAATATGTAAAAAGATTTGGGTATACAGTTTTCACCATAGGTTTGCTCCCTATAGGTGAGGACTTGATTCCCTTCTTAGTGTTACTTTTAATGATTAAAAAAAAATAAAAATCAAAAGCTTAAGGAATGAAAAGATGATCTTTGAGGCAAGTTTTGGTTATCATGAATTCTCTTGTTGGTTACCAACGATATCCTGAAATAGAGAATTGAATATTAATGTTGAAAGTTGAGATTACACTTTACACCTGTGGAACTCAATGTGTAGGATTGTTCTGATTGAGGGACTAATACTTTGAACTTGATTATGAAGTTTACCGTGTGTTTGAGTCTAGGAGAGAGTAAGGCCCAACATTCATGAATTGTTGAATTCTAAATATCTGGATTGTTTTCCAAAATCACTCAAGTTCATAGAAATTCTCCTATAATTCTTAACTTATTTTTCGCATACTTTGCTCGGGACTAGCAAAATGCTGGTTGGGGGTTGTGTTGAGGGTCAAATATTGCATATTAGACCCCAGTTATTACATGGATTTACGACCATGAAACTGTTTAACAGCCCGATTTAATCGTGTTTGTGTTGCAAGGTGACTTTACGAGCTTGGACTAAAACAGGATGCTAAAAGCACGGACTTAACGGTCTGAAGTCACCAAGGCAAGAGACAGATCCCAGGGAACCAAGATCAACGCCCGAGATCCAAGGAAATCAAGAAACTGAAGCTCAAGTGGCCTGAAAGTCAGCAAGAATGCAAGATCACAAGGTTCCCATCATCCATTTGGCTCGAAACTTCATATATAACCTGAGGACCATAAATGAATCGTACACGTCGAATTTCAGCTCCCGGATCCCTGTGGAAGTGGCTAAACTGACATATCAGCCTACAAAATCTTGATTTAGGGTCCGCCTGATATCTGGATATATTTCAATTTTTGTGTTAGCATATTAAATACAGTACCAAAGAAGATGGACGGTGCGGATTTCTCAGAAACGTCGCAGTGGAGCCCACACCGTTAGATGCATGTGCACCATGGAATTTCCACACGCGCCACACCGAATTTGGAGCCCGGTCAACATGGGCGTTGACCCGCGCCATCTCCCACACGGAGACAACGTCCGTCCGTTTTAAAGTTGTGAGGCCCATTCATCGTCCAGATCAATGATCTGGACCGTCCATTCATCTCTTGGGGTAGCCACAACCCATGCCTAGGTGTCGGAATTCCTGATCTCAACACAGATCGGTTTTCAACTGTTCAAACACGGGTTGGATGGAGCAACGAAAAACTCCGAGGGCCACATCGAATTTGATCCAAAACCAGTCATTCCCACCTGATTTTTCGACGTCGATCCAATGGACGGCTTGGATTTCTTCAAAATACATCGAAGTGGACCCCACTAGCTTCGTCAGTGCAGGTTTGGAGCCAAGATCGCGCGTCCGGAAGTCCGAATTTTCCGTGGAGTTGTGGGACCCAGAACGTGATCGGATCGTCCATCTGAACCGTCCATTGAATCCAGAGGGAGGGCGTGACCCTCACCTAGGTGGAAGTTTTCCTAGAAGAAGCATGAAGTAGATTTCAGCCGTTCGGATGCTGAACGAACGGTCGGGTGATAATTCTGTGGACTGCATCAAGGGATGGCACAAAACCACTCTTTCCCGACCGAAATTCTGAGAGGAATCCGGTGGACGGCTTGGATTTCTCATTTGAAACCGATTGTGGACCCCACCATCATCACAGCGTAATGGTTACGCACTCTATTTCACGTCCGGGAAATCAAAACTTTCGGGCGATTATGAGCCACCGTCTATAATCGATCATTGATCCGAACCATCCAAGTGGATCCTAGGCCAGGGATGACCCTATCGATGAAGACAGATGCAAAATCTGGGACGATCAGCGTCCTGATCATCCTTCCAAACGCTGTTGGTTGTACACAAGGCTGCGCAAAAACAAAATCCTGATTCTCGTATGATTTGGACTGCGGAAGCAGGGTGGGTTCTGCCGATTTTCCTCCACCCCTCCTTGCTCTATAAAAGGAGAAGAAGGAGAGAGAGAAAGAGGAGGGCTGGACATGGATCCAAGCAAGGGGAGCTGTGAACGTCAGGAAGAGATAGAGAGAAGAAGTTTTTTTTTGTTAGAATTATTTAATTTTAATTGCCAGTTGGCTTTATTATGACTTTTGAGGGTTTTAGTCAAATCATGTTTGGCTAAACCTCTTAGCTAGGGCTAAGAGGTGAAGCTTGTAGCATGATGGGAGGGCATGTTGCTTGTGCAATTGGATAGATTGAATGATGTTGATTTTAGTTCGATTTTAAGGGAATACTTCTAGTTTTTAATGGTTTATTGTGACTGAAATTGCAATAGATCTGCGATGGCTTTGAGCATGTTCCTTTCCTTTTATGTTTATGACGTCAGGAAGCCCTGTTGTTCACCATCGTCTCCTGGGCATGGTCGGATGACGGTACCCTTCCTAACTTCTATGGCATGTTGATTGGTTGGTAATTAGTTTAATTCTGTTGTTTGCTTTGTCTCCTGGGCATGGTTTGGTGATGGAATCCATTCTAATTCATATACCTCTCATCTCTTGAAAACTATATCAACGACAGTTTAGTTAATTTCCCTGATTTTTAATCCAGGCATACGATCTCCCTGATCTCTACAAGTGGATCCTCTGAATCCCTAGTTTCCCTCTTTCTGAATTTTTCCTAAGTTTTAGTTAAGAATTTCGCAATTATTCCCTTCATTTTATCTGATTTAAAACCATCTTAGTCTAGTTCTAATTCTACTTAATTTTAGAATACGTACAGGTTTCAGTCCCTGTGGATTCGACCTCAGTCTCACCGAGTTTATTACTACATCACAACCCTGCACTTGGGGAGTGAACATTGGGCGGGTCGGGTAACAGTCTTATTTTTGTACTTTTTTTCCACATATATATATATAATATATATATATATAATATATATATATATATATATATATATATATATATATATATATATATATATATATATATATTTTTTTGCTCCAACAGTCGGTTTTGATATCGTCCATCTTGGAGGGTGTTGGCTCGAGTTCATGAAAGGCTAATCTGTCATCCACTACAATGTCTTCTTCTGTAAGGCACTCAGCGGTGTGGATGTAGGAGTCTCCTTGGTCCTTGGAGGCATAGAGACATTTCTTGAGCCTTTTAATTATAGTCATGATTTTGGCATCTCTGCTTTTGTCTTTGATTAAGGGATTTCTTTAATAGAGTATTGTTGTCGATACAAAATAACCGCGCGCTCTCGGTTGTTTTTTTACATCCGAAGCTTCTTTAGCAATCGTAATAGTCGGTTTCGTTGACCAGCCCTCTAATATGGTGATAACTGGTTGGTGCCGCAAAGGTGTCGGAACCAACCTTAATGGGAAGTTCTGCAATATAGCAATTATGCTGCCAATTTGGAGTTTCAATCCGGTCTTCCTTTCAATGTATTTTTGTCCAGCAGCGAAAGAATCCCATTGTCTAGTTGGGCTAGTCGAGATGAGCACATCGAAATCTTGTGAAGGTTCGACTCCGCTATGACTCTAGCTGGATGATCGTTTTTGTCTCGGCCTATAAGGGGTAATGGACCAAACTGTCTATTGTAGAACTTAGCTTCGAACATATTTGAGCCCACGGTGAATGACAGTTTTTTAGCCCAAACGATTTCTACTCAGGGTCCACCCCCACAATATTACGAACTGGTGCATTGACGAGGGGAGGCACCTGTTGGAATGTGTCTCTCCCTAAGAGTGTGGTGTAGTTGGTATCTGGTTTGATGAAGAAAAATGTTGTCATGACCTTAAAGGTCTTGATCTGCAGCTCGACATCAAGTATCCCTTTTGTATTGGTAACCACTCTTGTGAACCTTGAAATTGCGATTCCAGTAGGTAGTAAAATCTTTTTCTATCTTATGGAGCTTTCTAACTATTGCCATTGACACTAATATGATTATGATTGTTCCAAGCACAGAGTCCGATTCCGAGTGCATCTCCACATGACATCTTCCAGTTGGTCCACGTCAAGTACTGAAAATGAGTGTAACACTAATCAAATAGCTGGGACCATCCCATCAAAGTTTGATCTTGACCATTTTACCATCTAAATAAAGTGGGTAAAGCATTTTGAATGGCATCAATTGCTCGACGGGCTTTACCATATTATCTTAGGATTCGTAGAATTGAATTCATAGAGTTATCTTAGGATTCGTAGAATTGAATTCACAGGGTGTGAACGGGGCATACTTTTCAAACAGAAGGAGGCAGGGCATTGATTATGTCCATAGGCTTATTTTTCAGTGCGCAGGGAAACGACAGGCATCGTGTTTTGCTTTTCTCTAGACTTGACTTCCTTCCCTGTAGGATGAAGATGGGGCATCTACAATGAGGCCGTGCCTGCTATGCGCAACTGAATTCCGGCCATGATTTTCAGCTAGCCACCATCTCTGCCGTAGGATCTAGGATGGAGGAGGCTTGTCCTCCTGAATGTGTGGTTGATTTAAACGGGCCATTGGTTTCCTCAGCTTTTATTACGTGGTTGCATCAATCTCACTGCAAAGATATTTACGTGTCTATCCAATTGTACAATCTGTCATCCAACAGTTTATTGAAAAATTTAATAGAAAAATATGTAGTTGAATATTTTTATTAGTTAAATGTAGATATTGATGTTGAATATGTGGAATGATTAAAGCTAGCAATGGGCTACGACTGGGCTAAGAAAAATCAATATTTTGAGTAGGCCTGAGCCAACCGCTGGCATGATCATTGCCGTCCATTATAAGCTATTTTGACTTGTTTGATTGAAACTCCATATGGTGATGAGTGACTTGAGGGCTAGTTTTTTTGCTAGAATATTTCTTATGATGAATGGCAGGTGTTTAATAAACTCCATGTGGTGATGAGTGACTTGAGGGCTAGTTTTTTTGCTAGAATATTTCTTATGATGAATGGCAGGTGTTTAATCGAGCGGATACTGATTGTGATGCTTGGAGCTCGTTCCTATCTTATGCTTTGTATTGGTGTGATCCTGTTGTCAGAGGCCTATTGCTTGGTGGCATTGCTGTGGGGTTCACTGCGATGTATGTATTTTGCATCAACACCATCTATCCATTTTTCCAGCTCATTTTACCACATGAACCCAAAATTAACGCAGATCCAAAGCACAATGGACCACACCAGCGGAAATAATGGAGATTGAACACCCCACCGTTAAAAACTTATTAACAGCCACAAAAGTTTTAGATCAAGATATTTGTGTTTCCATTCATCCAAGTGTATGTGACGGTATGAACACAGGAAGGTTTCAATGGTTGGTGTCATAATTCCCAACGGTGTGATCCACGTGAGTTTTGGACTGTAACGCGTATTAGCCACTAAACTCGACAGTAGCGAGTCTAGCTACTTAAGTAATGTCACCACGTTCTGTGGGCCTCACCATGATGTATGTGTTGTATCCACACCGTCCAGACATTTGGAGAGATCATTTTAGGGTATGAGACAAAGAATTAGGAAGATCCAAATCTCAAGTGGACCCTGCCACAGAAAACATTGGGTATTGAATGCTTACCATTAAAAACTAATTTGAACCACAGAAGTTTTCGGTTAAGCTGATATTTTTGTTTTCCCTTATTCCATGTGTGTATTAACTTTTAAACAAACAAGTTGGATCTCAAATAAACATCATGGTGGGCCTTAGGAAAGTTTCAACGGTGGCCATCACTGTCCCCACTGTTTTCTGTGGTGGGGTGCACTTGAGCTTTGGGTCCGCCATATTCTTTGGCTCATGACCTAAAATTATCTCTCCAAGTGGATGGATGGTATGGATACAATACATACATCATGGTGGGGCCCAAAAAATTATGGTGACGTAACTTCAGTGGGTATACTCGCAACTGTCGGGTTCAGTAGCTAATCCGCGTCCTTTGCATTGCCTTTTCTTTTCTTCTTATTTTTCTTATTATTATTATTTTTTTTAACCTCGTACCTGAGCTGGCACGCAAAATTGACTGATGGCAATGATATAAAACACGTACATCACAGTGGGTTCCCAGGGTTTGTCGGTGGCAGGGTTACCGGCGAATCCTCATTTATAACGTACTGAACTTCTAAGAGCCGTAGGGTCCAAAGCAACGGGTGGATCTTGAAGCTCTTCCTACCCATGTGAGGGTATTTAATTTGAGATGGTTGGGAGTAGATATGGTGTGGTGTAGATGTTAATCTAACATATTCTAACCATTGGCACTATACATGTTTGATTTTGACCATTTCACCATCTTATCAAAGTTTGGTTTGGACAATTTCACCTTACAAATCAGGGAAAACTATTTGGATAACAATCAATTGATACATCTTTATTTTACATGTAATGTGAAGAGATTACTTTATCATGATCAGGTTGCTTGGGCTACACCATACCATAGCTTTTGTCCCTATACTTTTTCATTGTTTGGAGTGTTGGAATATTTGGTTGAATTAAATAGACTTTAAAATCAAGAACCAAAAAAGAAAATAAAAGTTTTGAGAAAAAAGAACTTATTGTATTGAGTCGAGGCGTGACTGAGTCACTCTGCTTGTAATCGAATTTGCTCCCCTTAGACAGCGTCCCAAGTGTAACAGGTTTCCAGAGCAATCGACCTCCAGGATACAACGACTATGACCCGGTCCCAGCGGTGCACTTACTGTACACGCACTACCAAAAAATCGAGCAAAGGGCGCGGACTTTGAAAGTTTTTGGGTACTGATTAAATCCGTAGCAATTAAACTACGGATTTAATCCGTAGCTAAAACATAATTGATTCGTAGCTAAAACCTACATCTTCCCCATAACCTTATTAGATATTGATGTTGCTTAAGGGGCTCCATGGGGCCCATTGGAATATATTTTTTTGATCTAAGCTACCCATAAATTTTGATATACAATTTCAATCGTTGAGCCCAAAAATTATGTAGATTAAGGGTCTAAGTAGACCACACCATAAGAAATAATAAAAATTAAATTTCTATGGTTAATATGTTGTGTGGTCTTCTTACAGCTTTGATCTGACTCATTTTTCTCATCAATACTTAAAATAATATTTTAAAATTAATGAACGGAGTGGATAAATAAAATACATCACGGTGGGCCCCACTGTCCTAAAACCCAAATGATTTATGGGTCGTCCGTCACGCGCCCCTCCTAAAACTAAATGCGCCCTCCCAAATGCAAAATCTGTCCGCCCTCTTTCTCCCGCCCGCAGCAAAGCTCCCAAAAATCATCTCTCAATCTCTCTCTCCATCTCTCTCTCGCACTCAGCCTCTCCATCTCCCTCGCCCTCTCTCGATCTCCCACTCTCCCTCACGCGCTTAGCCTCTCCATCTCGGTCCACCCTTTCTTCTGCGCACAACAAACCTCCCAAAACCCATCTCTCAATCTTCAAAACCCCTTTCGTCGTAAGAAGGAGAATAAGAAGGAGAAGGAGAAGAAGATCTCAGCTTTGCAAGGTTTTTTTTTTCTCCTTAATTTCCATGGTTGGAATCATTTGATCTCGTTTCCCCCCTTTTTCTCTGGTTAGAATCTGGTGATTTATGTGATCTGTGATACCAGATTTCTTTCTGCTTGATTTGAGGCGTTTTGTATTAGATCTTGCAGCCTATTGCTTCAATTTGTCGAAAGATGTGGATAGGATTGGCTGTTGGTTTGTATTTTTTTTTATCCCGATTGTGAAATATTAAGGGCCTGTTTGGATGCCTGTAAGTTGGGTAAGTGGGAAGTCACTTACAGGTGGTGTTTGGGGGAGAAAAATCGCCTGTAAGTAATTTACGACCTGTAAGTCACTTACAGGCAAATCTACCAAAAAACTACAGGGCGAGGGGGGTCGGAAGTCACTTCCCTGTAAGTCACTTACAGGCTCAACGGTCATATTTTTAAAAAGAGGGGAAGGGGGAGAAACGCACCAACCCACCAACCACCATTATAGCCATGAAGCTCCACCCAATGAAGAGGAAGCAGTAGCCATTGAAGGAACTCCAGCAAGCCTTCTGACCTTGGTTGAAATTGTAAGAACGGTAGGGTAGTGCCTTCCGTCTCTTCTCCTCTCAAAACGGTAGGGTTTCATGCACCCTTTTTTTCTCCTTTGAAAACGGGAGTGATTTGACGGAAGCAGATTGCGTACTGAGTAACTGCGTACTGAGTAAGCTCTTCGAGGTTCACCATGATTTATATATTTAATCCACTCCGTCCATCCATTTTAACTGATAACTTTAGTGCCAAAAGATGAATCATATCCAAAGCTTGAATTGACCATGCTACAGGAAACAGTGTGACTTGAGCGTCCATCGTTGAAAAATTCTTGTGGGCCACAGAAGTTTTTTTATCAAGCTTATATTTGTGTTTTCCTTTCATCCATGTCTGTAAGATCTTATGAACAGGTTGGATGGTAAGTAAACATCACTGTGGGGCCCAGAAAGGTTTCATCAGGTGGGCCTCACCATGTAGATGTTACTGTCCAAAGATGAAGGTGATCCCCATGATATTAGAAATAAGTTGATGGGCTAGAAAACTTAGGCTGATTTTTTTTTTTTTTTTGCAAATTGAACAATGGGTTTGAAGTACTTCAATTTGGTACAGGGAGATGAGGGAAGCAGTTCTTGCCACAGGCCGTTCATAACCCCGGATTGAAGTTACAATGGTTCCAAGTCCATCTTGAAATGCATGGAACTATTAGATTTTGGTCTTGTGAATTAAACGATGCCAACCCACTTCTGTCATTTATTCTACATTGAATTGGTTATTGCTACCCACCAGTTTAAGGAAGTATTCACTACCAGAAAAATGGGCAAAGGCTATGGATTAAATCCGTAGCCATAGATCTATGGCTACGGATCTAGTCCGTAGCACTAGCGTAGTCGTAGGTCCCAAAACAATAGGTTTGGAACCTATAGCTACGGATTTAATCCGTAGCTATATGTCCCAACAGCTACGGATATGATCCGTAGCAATAACTACCAGAAACTGGCAAAGGCTACGGACCAAATCTGTACCAGAGATCTATGGCTACGGTTTTAGTCCGTAGCACTCTAGTACTCATTGGCGCGATGCAACCTATGGCTACAGATTTAATCCGTAGCTATATATTCCAATAGCTACGGTTATAATCCGTAGCAAAATATTAAAAGTTCTTACCACTATGCCAAATTTAAGGCTACACCTGTCAGATTAGTGGCTACGGTCAGTATCCGTAGCTATTTTGGACATTTAAAAAATTTTATATTATCATTTATTCATTCAATTACCACCTGTACAATCATTCATTCATTCAATTACAATCCTTCATTCAATCAATTACAATTACAATCCTTCATTCAATCAATTACAATTACAATCAATTACAATCGAATTCATTCAATCAATTACAATTACAATTACAATAATACTGAAAATACAAGTCTTTGTCTTCATTAGAGAAATTAATGTGCTTGCACTTCAGCATGAAATTTCAACAACTTCGTATATTCCATCATCCTACAAACAGTCATGTCACTCATAAATTAGAATACCCATTGGAGAAAAGAAAGACAAAGTAAAAGAAGTGCATCATGTATAACCATTTTTTTCTTAATAAATTAAAAAAAAAAAAAACTTAAAGAGGAATGAAAGTAACACAAAAGAAATGGTCTCACCATATGATTATAGGTTTAGGTTTAGGTTAAGGTTTAAGTTTGGGTTATAGGTTTTGGGATTTGAGAATGAGTTTGGGTTTAGGTTATAGGTTTTGGTTATAGGTTTTGGGATTTGAGAATGGGCTCGGGTTTAGGTTATAAGTTTTAGTTTAGGTTATAGGTTTTGGTTAAAGTTAAGGTTTTTGAATTTGAGAATGGGTTCGGATTTAGGTTATAGGTTTTGGGATTTGAGAATGGGTTCGGGTTTAGGTTATAGGTTTTGGTTTTGGTTTTGGTTATAGGTTTTGGTTTTGGGAATTGAGAATGGGTTCGGGTTTAGGTTATAGGTTTTGGTTTTGGTTTAGGTTATAGGTTTTGGTTAGGTTTAGGTTAAGGTTTATGTTATAGGTTTTGGTTTAGGTTAAGGTTAGGTTTTTGGATTTGAGAATGGGTTTGGTTTTAGGTTATAGGTTTTTGATTTTGGTTATAGGTTTTGGTTAAAGTTTAGTTTTT
Source organism: Magnolia officinalis (assembly GCA_021015155.1). Taxonomy (NCBI): domain Eukaryota; kingdom Viridiplantae; phylum Streptophyta; class Magnoliopsida; order Magnoliales; family Magnoliaceae; genus Magnolia; species Magnolia officinalis. The sequence continues at coordinate 41,389,272 of JAJHSJ010000015.1, forward strand.
GGATTTGAGAATGGGTTCGGGTTTAGGTTATAGGTTTTGGTTTTTGGTTTAGGTTATAGGTCTTGGTTAAGGTTTAGATTTAGGTTATAGGTTTTGGGATTTGAGAATGGGTTCGGGTTTAGGTTATAGGTTTTGGTTTTGGTTTAGGTTATAGGTTTTGGTTTAGGTTTAGGTTAAGGTTTAGGTTATAGGTTTTGGTTTAGGTTAAGGTTTAGGTTTTTGCATTTGAGAATGGGTTTGGGTTTAGGTTATTGGTTTTGGTTTTGGTTATAGGTTTTGGTTTAGGTTTAGGTTAAGGTTTAGGTTTAGGTTATAGGTTTTCAGATTTGAGAATGGGCTCGGGTTTAGGTTATAGGTTTTGGTTTTGGTTTAGGTTATAGGTTTTGGGATTTGAGAATGGGTTCGGGTTTAGGTTATAGGTTATGGTTTTGGTTTAGGCTTAGGTTTAGGTTTTTTGGGATTGAGAATGGGTTCGGGATTAGGTTTAGGTTTTGGTTTTGGTTTAGGTTATAGGTTTTGGTTAAGGTTTAGGTTATAGGTTTTGGTTAAGGTTTAGGTTTTTGGATTTGAGAATAGGTTCGGTTTAGGTTATAGGTTTTGGTTTAGGTTAAGGTTTAGGTTTTTGGATTTGAGAATGGGTTCGGGTTTAGGTTTTGATTTAGGTTTAGGTTATAGGTTTTGGTTTAGGCTTTGAGTTTAGGTTATAGGTTTTGGTTTAGGGATTTGAGTTTAGGTTATAGGTTTTGGTTTAGGTTATAGGTTTTGGTTTAGGTTATGGTTTAGGTTTTTGGATTTAAGTATGGGTTCGGGTTTAGGTATAGGTTTTTTTGGTTTTGGTTGGTTTAGGTTATAGGTTTGGGATTTGAGAATGGGCTCGGGTTTAGGTTACAAGTTTTGGTTAAGGTTTAGGTTTAGGTTTAGGTTATAGGTTTTTTGAGATTTGAGAATAGGTTCGGGATTAGGTTATAAGTTTTGGTTTTGGTTTAGGTTTAGGTTTTCGGGATTTGAGAATGGATTCGGTTTAGGTTATAGGTTTGGTTTTGGTTTTAGGTTTTAGGTTTTGGTTAAGGTTTAGATTTAGGTTTAGGGTTTTGGGATTTGAGATGGGTTCGGGTTTGGTTATAGGTTTTGGTTTTGGTTTAGGTTTTAGGTTTTTGGTTAGGTTTAGGTTATAGGTTTTGGTTTAGGTTAAGGTTTAGGTTTTTGCATTTGAGAATGGGTTTGGGTTTAGTTATTGGTTTTGGTTTGGTTCTAGGTTTTGGTTAAAGTTTAGGTTTTGGATTTGAGAATGGTTTCGGGTTTAGGTTATAGGTTTTGGTTTTGGTTTAGGTTATAGGTCTTGGTTAAGGTTTAGGTTTTTGGATTTGAGAATGGTTTCGCGTTTAAGTTATAGGTTTTGGCTTTGGTTTAGGTTATAGGTTATGGGATTTGAGAATGGGTTCGGGTTTAGGTTATAGGCTTTGGTTTAGGTTATAGGTTTTGGTTTAGGTTTAGGTTAAGGTTTAGGTTTAGGTTATAGGTTGTCAGATTTGAGAATAGGTTCGGGTTTAGGTTATAGGCTTTGGTTTTGGTTTAGGTTATAGGTTTTGGGATTTGAGAATGGGTTTGGGTTTAGGTTAGGTTATGGTTTTTGGTTTAGGCTTAGGTTTAGGTTTTTTTGGGATTTGAGAATGGGTTCGGGATTAGGTTATAGGTTTTGGTTTTGGTTAGGTTATAGGTTTTGGTTAAGGTTTAGGTTTTTGGATTTGAGAATGAGTTCGGTTTAGGTTATAGGTTTTGGTTTAGGTTAAGGTTTAGGTTTTTGGTTTGAGAATGGGTTCGGGGTTAGGTTTTGATTTAGGTTTAGGTTATAGGTTTTGGTTTAGGGATTTGAGTTTTAGGTTATAGGTTTTTTTTAGTTTGGATTTGAGTTTAGGTTTATAGGTTTCGGTTTAGGTTATAGGTTTTGGTTTAGGTTAGGTTTAGGTTTTTGGATTTAAGTATGGGTTCAGGATTAGGTTATAGGTTTTGGTTTTGGTTTGGGTTTGGTTATAGGTTTTGGATTTGAGAATGGGCTCGGGTTTAGGTTACAGGTTTTGGTTAAGGTTTAGGTCTAGGTTTAGGTTATAGGTTTTTTGGGATTTGAGAATAGGTTCGGGATTAGGTTATAAGTTTTGGTTTGGTTTTGGTTATAGGTTTTGGGATTTGAGAATGGATTCAGGTTTAGGTTATAGGTTTGGTTTTGGTTTAGGTTATAGGTTTTGGTTAAGGTTTAGATTTAGGTTATAGGTTTTGGGATTAGAATGGGTTCGGGTTTAGGTTATAGGTTTTGGTTTTTAGTTTAGGTTTAGGTTAAGGTTATGGTTTAGGTTATAGGTTTTGGATTTGGAGAATGGGTTATGGTTTAGTTTAGGAATCGGGTTCATGTTCGGGATTGGGTTTAAGTCTTGGTTTTCAAGTTTAGGTTTAGGGTTTAGGGTTAATTAGGTTATAGGTTTTGGTTTTGGTTAGGTTATAGGTTTTTGATTTAGGTTAAGTTTAGGTTATAGGTTTAGGGTTTAGGGTAAGGTTTAGGTATTTCGATTTGAGAATGGGTTTCGGGTTTAGGTTTTGATTTAGGTTAAGGTTTAGGTTTTTGGGTTTCGGTTATAGGTTTTGGTTTAGGGATTTGAGTTTAGGTTATAGGTTTTTGGGTTAGGGATTTGAGTTTAGGTTATAGGTTTTGGTTTTGGGAATTGAGAATGGGTTCAGGTTTAGGTTATAGGTTTTGATTTAGGTTAAGGTCTAGGTTTTTGGATTTGAGAATGGGTTCGGGTTTAGGTTTTGATTTAGGTTAAGGTTTAGGTTTTCGAGTTTAGGTTATAGGTTTTGGTTTAGGGATTTGAGTTTAGGTTATAGGTTTTGGTTTAGGGATTTGAGTTTCGGTTATAGGTTTTGGTTTAGGTTAGGTTTAGGTTTTTGGTTTAAGAATGGGTTCGGGTTTAGGTTATAGGTTTGGTTTAGGTTAAGGTTTAGGTTTTGGATTTAAGATGGGTTCAGGTTTAGGTTATAGGTTTTGGTTTTAGTTTTGGTTTAGGTTCTAGGTTATAGGTTTCTAGGTTTTGGGATTTGAGAATGGGTTCGGGTTTAGGCTATAAGTTTTGGTTTTGGTTTAGGTTATAGGTTTTGGGATTTGAGAATGGGCTCAGGTTTAGGTTACAGGTTTTGGTTGAGGTTTAGGTTAAGTTTAGGTTTAAGTTTAGGTTATAGGTTTTTTGGGGATTTGAGAATGGGTTATGGTTTAGGTTTAGGAATCGGGTTCATGTTCGGATTGCGTTTAAGTCTTGGTTTTCAAGTTTAGGTTTAGGTTTAGGTTAGAGAGTTGAGATTAGGATTAGGTGTAGGTTTAGCTCTAGGGAATTGAGTTTAGGTTATAGGTTTTGGTTTAGGTTATTGGTTTTGGTTTAGGTTAAGGTTTAGGTTATGGATTTGAGAATGGGTTCGGGTTTAGGCTATAGGTTTTGGTTTTGGTTTAGGTTATAGGTTATGGGATTTGAGAATAGGCTTGGTTTAGGTTTAGGTTTTGGTTAAGGTTTAGGTTAAGATTTAGGTTAAGGTTTAAGTTTAGGTTTAGGTTATAGGTTTTTTGGGATTTGAGAATGGGTTATGGTTTAGGTTTAGGAATCGGGTTCGTGTTCGGGATTGCGTTTAAGTCTTGGTTTTCAAGTTTAGGTTTAGGTTTAGGTTAGAAAGTTGAGATTAGGATTAGGTGTAGGTTTAGCTCTAGGGAATTGAGTTTAGGTTATAGGTTTTGGTTTAGGTTATTGGTTTTGGTTTAGGTTAAGGTTTAGGTTATGGGATTTTGAGAATGGGTTTGGGTTTAGGCTATAGGTTTTGGTTTTGGTTTAGGTTATAGGTTATGAGATTTGAGAATGAGCTCGGGTTTAGGTTACGGGTTTTGGTTAAGGTTTAGATTAAGATTTAGGTTAAGGCTTAGGTTTAGGTTTAGGTTATAGGTTTTTTGGGATTTGAGAATGGGTTATGGTTTAGGTTTAGGAATCGGGTTCGTGTTCGGGATTGCGTTTAAGTCTTGATTTTCAAGTTTAGGTTTAGGTTTAGGTTAGAGAGTTGAGATTAGGATTAGGTGTAGGTTTAGCTCTAGGGAATTGAGTTTAGGTTTATAAGTTTTGGTTTAGGTTATTGGTTTTGGTTTAGGTTAAAGGTTTAAGGTTATGGATTTGAAAATGGGTTCGGGTTTAGGCTATAGGTTTTGGTTTTGGTTTAGGTTATAATTTATGGGATTTGAGAATGGCTCGGGTTTTAGGTTACAGGTTTTGGTTAAGGTTTAGGTTAAGATTTAGGTTAAGGCTTAGTTTTAGGTTTAGGTTTAGGTTTTTTTGGGATTTGAGAATGGGTTTATGGTTTAGGTTTAGGAATCGGGTTCATGTTTGAGATTGCGTTTAAATCTTGGTTTTCAAATTTAGGTTTAGGTTTAAGTTAGAGAGTTGAGATTAGGATTAGGTGTAGGTTTAGCTCTAGGGAATTGAGTTTAGGTTATAGGTTTAGGGAAAGGTTACGTTTAGGTTATAGGTTTTGGGATTTGGGAATAGTTTTAGGTTATAAGTATAGGTTTAGGTTAGGTTATAGGTTTTGGCTTTGGTTTAGTTATAGGTTATGGGATTTGAGAATGGGTTCGGTTTTAGGGATTTGAGTTTAGGTTATAGGTTAGGTTTTAGGGATTTGAGTTTAGGTTATTGGTTTTGGTTTAGTTTCAGGTTTAGTTATTGGATTTGAGAATGGGTTCGGGTTTAGGTTATAGGTTTTGTTAAGGTTAGATTTTTGGATTTGAGAATGTGTTCGGGTAGAGGTTATAGGTTTTGGTTTTTTTAGTTTAGCTTTAGGTTATAGATTTTTGGATTTGAGAATGGGTTATGGTTTAGGTTTAGGAAATCGGGTTCAGGTTCAAGATTGGGTTTAAGTCTGGATTTTCAAGTTAAGGTTTAGGTTTAAGGTTAGGGAGTTGAGATTAGGATTAGGTGTAGGTTTAGCTTTAGGGAATTGAAGTTTAGGTTTATAGGTTTAGGTTTTGGTTTAGGTTAGGGGTTTTAATTTAGGTTTAGGTTATAGGTTATAGGTTTTTTGGTATAGGTTTATAGGATTTGTGGTCCCTGCAAATACAAATATAATACAAATAAAACCAACGGCCTGTCCGAATGGCCAGGCCCTTCCAATGCCGTCCATAGGAAATGGACAGCTTCATCATGGTCATAACAGCGGTTCCCACCTTCCAGGGACCCCCGCTCTTCCAGATAGCTCCGACGCACATTCGGGTCTGCTCCATTAATCTCGAGCAAATACATAAACACGCGGCTGTCCAAATGGCCAGGCCCCTCCAATGTCGTCCATAGGAAATGGACAGCTTCATCATGGTCATAACAACGGTTCCCACCTTCCAGGGACCCCCGCTCTTCCGGATAGCTCCGACGCACATCGGGTCTGCTCCATTAATCTCGAGCAAATACATAAACAACGGCCTGTCCAAATGGCCAGGCCCCTCCAATGCCGTCCATAGGAAATGGATAGCTTCATCATGGTCATAACAACGGTTCCCACCTTCCAGGGACCCCCACTCTTCCGGATAGCTCCGACGCACATCCGGATCTGCTCCATTAATCTCGAGCAAATACATAAACACTGCCTGTCCAAATGGCCAGGCCCTTCCAATGCCGTCCATAGGAAATGGACAGCTTCATCACGGTCATAACAGCGGTTCCCACCTTCCAGGGACCCCCCACTCTTCCGGATAGCTCCGACGCACATCCGGGTCTGCTCCATCAATTTCGAGCAAATACATAAATACGGCCTGTCCAAATGGCCAGGCACTCCAATCATGTGCATTCTTGACAAGAGACATACCAGATGCTTGAATCTGAAATACGCAGTTCCAATCCTCACACATGCAACATCCACCTGAAAGAATGCGCATAACCGTCATGCTTGAGTAATCAATACAGGAATCTACATTTAAAACCATAAAACTAGAGATACTCATTGCATTTTTTTGTTTAGGTTTAGGTTATAGTGTTATAGTTTTAGGGATTTGAGAATAGGTTAAGGTTTAGGGTATTGAGAATAGGTTAACATTTAGTTTAGGAAATCAGGTTCTGGTTCGGGATCGGGTTTAAGTTTGGGTTTTCAAGTTTAGGTTTAGGTTTAGGTTAGGGAGTTAAGATTAGGATTAGTTGTAGGTTTAGGTTTAGGGATTTGAGAATAGGTTAAGGTTTAGGTTTAGGAAATCGGATTCGGGTTCGGGATAGGGTTTAGCTTTGGGTTTTCAAGTTTAGGTTTCGGTTTAGGTTAGGGAATTGAGATTAGGATTAGGTGTAGGTTTAGGTTTAGGGATTTGAGAATAGGTTAAGGTTTAGGTTTAGGAAATCGGGTTCGGGACAAGAGACATACCAGATGCTTGAATCTGAAATTCGCAGCTCCAATCCTCACACATGCAACATCCACCTGAAAGAATGCGCATAACCGTCATGCTTGAGGAGCATTGAGATGTTGATGTTTTTCATGAGGCATGACATGGATGGTGATGTGTTCATACCAAGCAAGTGCTTGATGATGTATGATGATGATTATTCATGATGGTGACATGGATGGTGGTGACCAGTGGTGGTGGAATTGGGTTATTCATTGGGTGTGGAATGACAGAAGTTAGACTTCTGTGGGCTGTCTTTTTGTGAATCATTTGTTTTCTCAGGTGATTGACAAGAGTAGTCCCCTAAAGTTTCCTCTTGCCACATTATTCATAGCATACAAGCACAACATAAGCATGACATGTTCGGTGGACCATTAGATGCATATCATTGTGAATTATGACTTGAATGCAACAAGTGTCTGCCTTCATGAAAATCAATCATATGACCCATTTATTAATAGCATACAAAGTATGACATGTTCACTGGACCATTAGATGCATATCATTGTGAATTCTGACATGAATACACTAGTGTCTACCACCAGAGAATGAGCCATAAATTAAGCGACAAACTTGAAAATATACACGGTGTGAGAAATCACTTGAAATGAGGTGCATGCTGAGAGGGAAAAAACAAAAAAAAAAAAAAAAAAAACAAAAACAAAAAACAATGGCCATACATATGGTGCATGTTGAGGTGCCCATAAATGTTGGTGGCATTAATGGAATCCATGGGAATACATTTTCAATTGCAGTCATGGAAATCATTATTGGATAACTTTTACATTCTATTTTCTATTTCCTTTTTTTCCCACCAATCAAACAGGCATGGACTCATGTTGAAAGTCAAATAAATAAAAATCAAAAATCTCCATAACACATTTGCCAACAAAGTTAGTACTACTAAATGAGAAGCACCACACCAATCAGGCAAGTGTTAATAATGGACTTAACCAAAATCTCACATTATCTTTATAAGTTTCACCTAAAAATTGATGGAAAAAAAATTGAAAATGAAAATGAAAATACTTGTACCTTTTTATTAACAAGCAAGGTACCCTTCACAGCACAACCATTGTAGAACAACCTGACCTGGATAAGTAAAGGCTAGAGGATAGAGAAACAAAAACAGAAGTTCCATCAAGAACAATTGATTATGAAGGGGATTTGGACTAGCATTAAAGAAAAGACATAAACATAATGTACATATTGGATCCCCAGTGACAGATTTGAGTAGTGTTAATGTTGAAGATTTCTCCACAATTATTCAGCCTGATCCAGCATTCTCTAAAGGAAGAAAGACATTCAACTAAAATACGCCAAAAAAACAAGCACAAGATGGAGAAACATAAAAGATAAAAAAAATGATATAAGTGGTGATGGACAGCTTCACTGTCCTTGCAGCGAGATTCTTTTTACAAATCGCTCTTCACCTACAAAACATAGATGGATTCACATATGGGAACGAAATGTAACTAAACCAACTCAAAATGATGTGCATTTCAGATGAAGAATTATCATGTCCTGCTCATGAGCATATGGGAACTTGAGAGACAAAGAATCCACATACAAGATGGTGTCTGTAAGCCATCAGATCCACATTGTGCAGCATCCTAACCCGGCAAGGATTCAGAGTTTACTAGCCCCGTGCCATATGCGTTGAATCCCGTGATGATACAATGTCGTCAAAAGAAAGATGAAAAGCAAAAAATTTAACTCAGAACAAGAGACAACAAATCTATAGAAAAGATCAAAACCATATTTTGATTCATCTCAGCAGAGAGAGAGAGAGAGAGAGAGAGAGAGAGAGAGACGAGAGAGAGAGAGAGAGAGAGGAGAGAGGAGAGGAGAGAGAGAGGAGAGAGAGAGAGAGAGTACTCTAATTGAGATTATCCAAATGGAAACTGCTTTGATTGAGATTATCCAAATTGTTATCAATTTAGATATCAAGTCAGGGATGCCCATGTTGATAATGCAGGCCATTGATCTATTGTGTCCCACCATGTATTGATCATGCATCAGATATCTCCTAAATAGAACATCTTAACATCTTTTATTTGTGGTATTAAGGCATGCAGTTCAGAATAGAAACACAACAATGGTCTGCATTCAACTTGAAAAGCTTCCTAATATTGATGCTTGGGATCTTCCAATTCATGAAATTTTTTTCCTTTTGGGGCACTCCATCCAACTGGACCAATGGTCCTAACTACCAAACAATTGATGTATGACAATATGAGAATTGAAGAGTTGATGAAAATATATGGTCCATGATCATATAATTCCTCTTGTGCAGGATCTCCTCACTGTCATT